>JAMPIV010012879.1:0-579987 GCA_024509875.1 Oreohelix idahoensis
AAGTTTGATTTTGAGTTCTATATATCTAGGAGTTTCTCTATTTTGGTTTTAATGTTGGTTAAGGTGAGTGATTGTGTGTGAGAGGTAGTTAAGTATACTATCTTCTCATGAAATATAATAGAAAGGTTTTATTTTTGTGTAAGAGTAGGATGTAAGTGGGATTATAGTTGAGTATATTTAATATTGAATATAATTAAGGTGATTGATGTAGTGACAAAATAGTATGGGGTTGTGGAGGGGGTGATTATTTAGTTGGAAGCAAATGGTTGATTCAATGTACTATTTGCGTTTCAGAAGAAAGATTTTTATTCTCTTATCTGCGACCTAGTACCAATTTAAGAATGGTTATGGGTAAATTTGGATCCAAATTTAATTATGTGCTGTTCCACGATATACCCAAGGCCAATGACACGTTAGGATCTATTTTTGGATTTTTATTCATCTCTGTTCACGATGTGGGGCTTAAACTCCCTGTATGACGGAGGGTAACTACACATGGATAATGCGGGGGATAATTAAACATATTTGCACTAGTGGTCTCGAACTAACGCTCCTAAGTGAGTATATCAGCAAGTCTAGCCAATGAGGCCACGTTTCGACAAGTGTTTGAAAAAATGTTACCTTTCTACGTCTCCCTAACAACCAAGATAGTATTTATAGTCCGACCAATCGTGGTTCGTCTTTCATTTGTTGCGCTCCAATCAATTTGGAGTTTACATGGTAGGCTATTTCTGTAACGCAAGGTTTTTTTCAAACATGTTATAAAAAAATTTTATGAGCAGAAATGATTTCATGCTGTCAGGCATCCCCAATATTTTATTTTGGTTATAACTTGTTAATTCCTAGACTATTTGCGTAACGTTTTACATATTCTTTGTCAGCAAACCCTAAGGAACCCAAATATCCAAATTTAAAAGAGCTACGTGGCTGCGTTCAAAATATGTATTTTCTACCTCCTGTTTCGAAGATGTGCTGACTGGGTACTGTTATGTTTTCAACCGTAAGCCCATCTATTTTTATCTTTCCTAATAAGCGTTTTTTATGATTTTAAAACCTAACTCTGGGAAGGGTAGTGAATTTATCACTGTCCGTCCGAAAAAGTTAGTGCTTGTAGTCTTACACGCGTGATGGCAGCATTTGTGTATCGCGCGAAGCGTGTTTAGTGTTCGGCTTTCTGCCTCTCCCTTCCCGCTATCCTTTTGTCCATCTGTCTCGTTCGTTTTGGTAACGCAGTGTAGAAAAAGACATGAATGGAATTTAAAATTTAGGTCAACTTGCATATTTCAAGGTTTTTCTTAGAAAGGCAGCACATTTTATTGTGTGTTTGGGAAACGCGTGTATGTTGCAGAAGGCCTTTAATATCAACGTGAAACGTTACAATTTGCTTACGCAGTAGAAAACAAGGGGATTTCGAGTACAGTCTTTGTGACAGCACTGTTATTTACCATTGCTCTTCTCTTTATTTATTTTATTTGTTAGGCTTCATATTTACCTAATAATTTATATATGTGGATTAGAATATTCCACGACACCTCCCCTCTTAAAACAGACATTATATGTCAGTCCTTTATTCTATATACACATAGAGAAATTTATTATTATTTCTGGGGTTTACGGTGATTCTCATCACACGGATGGCGGCTTAAAAAATCCGCTCCCAAATTGGTTTTTCCAGATATATACTCAATGCTAAAATTATATGGAGCCAAAAGTAAAGACCATCGGAGTAACCTGGAGTTCTCATGCCTAGCCTGTGCTAGAAACGATAAAGGTTTGTGATCTGTTTGCAACTTAAATGCCTTCCCATATAGATAAATATTGAATTTCTTTATCGCCCATATTACTGCAAGACATTCTTTTTCGCTAGTTGAGTAGTTGATTTCAGCTTTATTCAACTTTCTGCTAGCATATGCCACTGGGCTTAATTCCCCATCCAATGCATCTGATTTCTGTAGTAGAGTTGCACCTAACCCAATATTACTTGCATCCGTCCTTACTATGAATTCTTGACTTAAGTCAGGTAATTTCAAAATGGGTTTACTTGTGAGCTTTTCCTTCAATTCTTGGTAAGTCATTTCACATTGTGGTGTCCATGTAATGCGATCTGGATGTCCTTTACGTGTCAATTCAGTTAACGGTGCACATATGGAATTAAAGTTTTTGATATACTTCTGGTAGAAACCACATAATGAGACAAAGGATCTCACGTCCTTCTTGGTTTGTGGTCTCGGAGCTTTCTGTAGTTTCTCTAAATTCTTTGGGTCAGGGGTCATGTTTCCCTGATAAACTGTGTGTCCCAAAAATTCCAATTCTTTACATCCAACGCAACATTTGGTTGGTCGGGCTGTTAAATTTGCCTCCCTAAGTCGATCAAACAGCATGTTCAGAGAGTCAATGTGTTCCTCAAATGTTTCTGTTGCTATAAGGATATCATCCATAAAATTTGTTATACAGGGATTATTCAGAGGGTCCAATAATTTTCTCATCATTCTAGAGAAGACACTAGGCGCATTCTTCAATCCAAATGGCAATCTATTAAACTCATAGTGTCCTTCTGAGGTACTAAAAGCTAGGTATGGTCTAACCTCAGGCTTCACTGGAATCTGATAGTATCCTTTACTCAGATCCACTTTTGAGAAATATTTAGCTTTATTTAGTCTGGCAAACAGCTGATTTGTATCCGGCAATGGATCCACCTGTCCTTCTGTAATAGCATTCAGTCTCCTGTAATCTATACAGAGTCTATGTTCTCCAGAGGGCTTCCTTAAGAGTACAACACCGGAACTATACGAAGATTCACTGTGCGAAATAATTCCTTCATTCAATAGATAGTCTATCTCTTCCTTCAAAGCTTTCTCCTTAGCAAACGGAATCGAATATGGTTTCATACAGACAGGTGTGGAGTCTATTAGTTTCATATCATATTCCAATAGGTTTGTATGCCCTGGTCGGTCTGTTAACACCTCTGCATGATTATTTAGAACCTGTTGCACTCTCTCTTTCTGAGTTTTCGTTAAATGTGTACTGATTTTCACCTGTGCTGCTGTCTCACAGGGGTGTAATGGATATTCAAATGATGAAAGTGGTTCCTTTTTCATCTCCATGGCGATGGACAAGGTCAACAAGTGTGTCTCTTCCTGATGTTCTCTTTCCAAATATTTCTTCAGGAGATTCACATGATAGATTTTTTCTTTCCCCTTCTTATCTATCTTATAATTTGTTCTAGACACCTTCTCTAGAACTGTATATGACCCTGCCATCCAATTTGTAACTTATTCTGACTCCCAGGCAAAAGAAGCAGTACTTTCTCTCCCACAGCCAAATTTCTGTCTTTCGCCTTCCTGTTATAATAGGCAGCATGTTTCTTCCTGGCTTGTTTCAAATTTTCATTGGCAAGTTTCCAGCCAGTTTTCAACCGAGTGGTCAGCTCATTCACATATTGGTATGAAGATGTAATGTTTTCCTCTGCCTTTTCATCAGTCCACGTTCTTAACAAAGCTACATGTGGACCTTTAATTGTGTGGACCTATTTGTCCATGCACCGGTATGGTCTCTTCCACTCGAAGCTTTATAGTGATGATTTTTCCTCCCAGAATTATCATTCACAAAACGACCGCTACCAATTTTTTTTTGGGGCTTTCTCCCCACTTAAAATTCTTGATGAGAGATTTCCTCTCTACATCTTCTTCCTCCAGTTTGTTTAAGTCCGATTGAGGGATTGTCGGCTTACCGACATCTTTTTGCACTCTCCGCATAGTGGCCATTGTAAAACAGTTAAGTGAAGCTTGTCCGTGAAAAGGGGCTTCCCATTCCATTTGGTCCACTTTTTCAAATTTATATTTCTTTTTATTATCAGGCCTAATTTTGCCCCGGGGCGTGTCCAGGTCCTGATCCATGTTCCCACTTGTGGGTGTTCCCTCATGTGCTATGCTACACCTTTCTACAAAATTCTCAATGTCCCATCTTGCTTTGGGCCAATAATAATTGTGAGCCACCTTTTGAATGATGGTACCTATCTTCTCATGGTCCCCATCTGGTTTCACATGTAGGCTCCTTATTAAGTCTGCCCTATATCTTTTTGGAAGAACCAGCTGTCCGTGACCTTTGGATCTAGCTCCAGTCTTCCTATACATCAACTTGTTTTTCATGTAAAAATCTCCCTTGCCTGGAGTTGTATGACAAGTTGACAATTTTCTGAAACAAGGCTTGAGTGTTTTATCCCCAGCCTGTGCCTTCCTCATCTCTTCTGGAGTGGTATCAACATAATATCCTCCTCCTGTCTTGAGGTCGACCTGACCTGAAGGGTTGCCATATACACAGGTTTCCTTCTGCAACGGTCAGTGTCATGATTGTCCATCTGACAATTCTTACACCACCTTTTTCCTTGGTTGAAAGATTTTCTTTCATCATATTTCCTTTCATCGAATTGTGGGAATTTATTTTTATTGTCATACCGTGGCCTATCAAATTGGTGCTTACCTTTATTTTGATCCCTAGGATCAAATTTATTAAAGTTCTGTGGTGCCCTAAAGTTATCCACTTGTTTCTTTTTATTACCTGTTACCTCTGCTTGAGCTGCTTGATACCTTTCAGCAACATTTAGCAACTCACCCAGCCTCTCTGCACCTTGTTCCATGAGAAACTTTCTCAGGTCTGGAGCCATGGACTCTCTTAATTGCTCTATAAGGACCATTTCCTTAAGATCTGGGTTTTCCCCAGAGAAGTCCATTTCTCCAAGTATGTCTCTATTCGTGCAGAGAACTGGTGATAGGTTTCACCTGACAGTAGTTTAGCATTCCTAAATTTTTTCCTGTAAAACTCGCATTCTTTTCATACCTTAACAAAAGAGCCTGCTTTAGCATGTCATAATTTTCCTGATCACCTCTGCTCATTTTTGCAAAAACTTCATAAGCTGCCCCACGAAGTCCCTGAGATAACTTTAAGCTCCACCTTTCTCTCTCTAACCCATACGTGGTAGCTAATAGTTCATACCTATTTATATAGCTCTCAATATCATCGTCTTTCTCAACAAAATGATCTAAATGAAAGTTCATAGCTGAGGTTGAGGCTCCCTGAGTAACCGTAGCATCAGAGGCAAAGGGACTGGCACCATTTTCAGGAGCATGGCCTTGAAACTCAAACTCCCTTAGTCGTAATTCATGTTCCCTTTGTAATCTTTTATCTTCTGCTTCCCTTTCTGCAGCTAATTTCTTCTCTTCCCTTTCTGCAGCTAATTTCTTCTCTTCCCTTTCTGCAGCTAATTTCTTTTCTTCCCTTTCTGCAGCTAATTTCTTCTCTTCCCTTTCTGCAGCTAATTTCTTCTCTTCCCTTTCTGCAGCCTGTCTTCTTTCAGCTTCAATCTGCTTTAGCCTCTTTGTCAGCCTCAATCTGCAACCTCTTAGTCTCAGCCTCAGCCTCAAATTGCAACCTCTTAATTTCCCTTTCAGCCTCTAACTTTCTTTCGGCTTCAAACCTTCTTTCTTCGCGTTCAATAAATTTGTCACATTCCGTAGTGACATAGGCAACCATAACTTGCCCATCTAATCCTAACTCTTTTGCAGTCTGTACAGCAGCAGATCGAAACTTGGCCAGGTCCGCCATTGTCTATCAGGTAAATTTCTACAATGTCTAACCAACAATTCAATCTCTAAATATATATCTAATGGACAACACAGGCACCGTGAGCTCAACCTTATTTAATTCCCCCCAAGGATACCTTTTAATTCTTATATTCCCTGAAGTGAATTACCCCCAATATTTTTAATAGGGAAAGATTCAAAATCCCAAGAGCGAGACCCCAATATATGTGGTGAAGTGGGATGTTATAAATATTTATAGGGGACTTAGTGTACTGACTGAGATCAGCTGTGAAGGTATCTATATCTATTTAGAGTAGTGTATTATAGATAACCTTACTTGCTACCACATATCTATATATCTCAGTCAGAATTATTCTGGAATAGTGTGATGACTACGTTATGTGTCTAGGGTATGTGTATGATGAAGTGTAAGTCACAACAACAGACAGATAAACAATTTAATTTAATCCACTACTCTTGACAACACTGTGACACTCACATACATATAACACTCTATGAGAATATCTTAAGGAGTCACTGATAACTTTTCAAATAACAATATGTATTCAATTTTGTCATAAAGGTATATGTGTCCTGATTCAAATACAAAGGAACCAGGAATCACAATCAATTTTAATTACAAGTATATGTACAGACTTTATCAATATGAATATTGTAGTGACATATATTATTAAAATATCCTATGTGTGTCAGTTGTGTAGTGGTAATATGAGGTAATACTGGTTTTGTTTTGTTCAAGCTCTGTTGGTATTTGTCATCATGACTTCAATAGTTTGTCTTTTGGGACTAGTATTGGAGATGTTCTCAGTTCCTGATATTAAGACAATTAAATTCCCCTCTGAATGTTATTTTTACAAAGTCATTTCAAGATGAGGGGACATAATGTTGAGCTCAGCTGGCCAAATTAGCTTATCTTGCGTGATGGCGGCAGGAAAGGACTCCTCTGCTCGAATTCTCCCCTGGGCTCTGGAGACACCTCACTGATAGCTAAATGGACCAAGGAGTATGCTGTCCGACTCTGGATTCAGCAAAGCTCTGACCAGGTGCTGCTCAGTACCATCAAGACCACGGTCCCTGAAAACAAGAAGGATATACCTTCTACTTCATAACTAATTGATACTCTAGTTCTACACTGAACACAATACAACACAAACATTGAGTTCAGAGCGTTAGGCCAACTGTCAGCTTCATCTGAAATACTTTATACCAGCATTACCCTCCTTAATGGTCACTACGCCTCTGCACTTCCAGCATTATTTCTGTCTAATCAATCATCCAGGTGTCAGTGTACTATTTGGCCATTCCATGCCGTTTTACTTCCCTCCGACACCCTCTGTTCAGGCTGGAGCATTATAGGCTTTATCTCCTGTTTGCCACTGAACTACACATATATATACAGGCATAAATTAACAATTTACATTCAATTTTCATTAAAAGATACTGAATGGTTCAAGCTTACCACAATTTCATGGAAATAAACACAGATACGTTGATTAGCAATGAATTCTGGCACAATTACTGGCACAAATTCCCATCTGCTTATGTTCCAGGCTTTTATTTTAGCAAAAATGTGAGCTGGCTTCAACGCACTGTCGCTTTATCAAGATTATTTGCACTAGTGGTCTCGAACTAACGCTCCTAAGTGAGTATATCAGCAAGTCTAGCCAATGAGGCCACGTTTCGACAAGTGTTTGAAAAAATGTTACCTTTCTACGTCTCCCTAACAACCAAGATAGTATTTATAGTCCGACCAATCGTGGTTCGTCTTTCATTTGTTGCGCTCCAATCAATTTGGAGTTTACATGGTAGGCTATTTCTGTAACGCAAGTTTTTTTTTCAAACACGTTATAAAAAAAATTTTATGAGCAGAAATGATTTCATGCTGTCAGGCATCCCCAATATTTTATTTTGGTTATAACTTGTTAATTCCTAGACTATTTGCGTAACGTTTTACATATTCTTTGTCAGCAAACCCTAAGGAACCCAAATATCCAAATTTAAAAGAGCTACGTGGCTGCGTTCAAAATATGTATTTTCTACCTCCTGTTTCGAAGATGTGCTGTCTGGGTACTGTTATGTTTTCAACCGTAAACCCATCTATTGTTATCTTTCCTAATAAGCGTTTTTTTATGATTTTAAAACCTAACTCTGGGAAGGGTAGTGAATTTATCACTGTCCGTCCGAAAAAGTTAGTGCTTGTAGTCTTACACGCGTGATGGCAGCATTTGTGTATCGCGCGAAGCGTGTTTAGTGTTCGGCTTTCTGCCTCTCCCTTCCCGCTATCCTTTTGTCCATCTGTCTCGTTCGTTTTGGTAACGCAGTGTAGAAAAAGACATGAATGGAATTTAAAATTTAGGTCAACTTGCATATTTCAAGGTTTTTTCTTAGAAAGGCAGCACATTTTATTGTGTGTTTGGGAAACGCGTGTATGTTGCAGAAGGCCTTTAATATCAACGTGAAACGTTACAATTTGCTTACGCAGTAGAAAACAAGGGGATTTCGAGTACAGTCTTTGTGACAGCACTGTTATTTACCATTGCTCTTTTCTTTATTAATTTTATTTGTTAGGCTTAATATTTAACTAATAATTTATATATGTGGATTAGAATATTCCACGACACTGCCGAACTTTGACCTCCCTCATTAGTTCTCTTTTCATACCTAGATTTTCTAGGACCTCCTTATTTGTTTTCATCTCTTTCCATGAGATACGACCCATTCTTCTATATATCCACATTTCAAGAGCCTCAATTCTTTCTTCCAAATGCTTATTCATCGTTCATGTTTCTGCACCATACAGAAATGCAGAATATACGAGGCGTGTTCAAATGAAACCCGACCGTGCTGCGCCAAGTGGACATTCGTAGGAGTAGCATGATGACGTCACATCTGACGTAATAAGCACATACGAATGTACAAGTGTGTAAGTGTTCATTCTCCTAGTGTTCATTGGTTGTGCTGCAGACCGTTAAAATAATGGCCGGTGTGATAAGGAATCCGTCCAAGGTCGATCAGCGAGCGGTGATTCAGTTCCTAACAGCCGAAGGATGTTGACCAGTCGACATTCATCGCCGAATGAAAGCAGTGTATGGTAAGAAAAGTGTGTCTAAGACTACAGTGAAATACTGGGCACGAATGTTTCGAGAAGGACGTCCGTTAACGAAAGATCTTCCGCGGCCAGGTCAGGTGCATATTGTTGCGACAGAAGAAGCCATCGCCGAGATTGATGCAGCAATACGGGTGGACCTTCGTCGGAGCTTACGTTCGCTAGCAGAGGAATTCGCTGTGTCTCTTGGGACAGTTCAAATGGTGGTTTGGAAGAAACTGAAGTATCGAAAGGTGTGTTCACAATGGGTCCCACGGATGCTGACCGATCACCATAAGGAAGAACGCATGGGGTGGAGTTTGAACAACCTGCTGCGTTACGAAGAGGAGGGTGATGCATTTCTGTTGCGCATAGTGGCAGGCGATGAGTCGTGGTGCCACCACTTTGAGCCGTGCAGCAAATCAGCGAGCATGCAATGGAAACATCCCGGATCACCAAAACCCAAAAAAATTCAAGTCACAGATTTCCGCCGGTAAGGTTATGCTGACCGCATTTTTTAACCATTTTTTTTGGTAGACTTTAAAGAGCCTGGCGTGAACATCAATGCCATCCGCTACAAAGACACATTAGACAACCTGCATACAGCCATCAAGATAAACGACCCGGCATGCTTTCGCGTGGTGTGATTCTGTTGCACGACAATGCTCGTCCACATGTTGCGAACATTGTGCAGGAAGCGTTAGCAAGGAAAAGGTGGGAAGTTCTGCCACACCCAGCCTACAGCCCCGATCTGCCACCATGTGACTTTCATTTGTTCGGACCCTTAAAAAATCTCTAAAGGGACAACGATTCGACTCCGATGCAGACGTCAGGGCCTCGGTGACCAAATGGTTCAATAAGCAACAAAAGTCATTTTTCTCGGACGGCATCCGCCGTCTACCCAAGCAGTGGGATGCGTGTCTGAATGCCTATGGTGACTATTTCTAAAGAACCTTAGTGGGTACTTGCTTCATAACAATTGCTGTATTTAATTATACTACTCCTGCTGATGTACCTTACATATATTTGTTATAAAGCCACTGGGACGGGTTTCATTTGAACACACCTCGTATATAACACTTTATGATTCTCAGTTTTAATTTGTGAGATAACTGTTTGGATGTCAGTATATGTTTCATGTTGTTGAATGTAGCTTTGGCCATTCCTATTCTCTTCTTGATTTCTGTTTCACATCTGCCATCTTCTGTTATTATTTGACCAAGATATACGTAGCTCTGGACTTGTTCCAGGATTTTCCCATTTACGCTTATCTTTAATGTGGGTTTATCGTCTGTTTTGCTAATTATCATAGTTTTTGTTTTCTCAATATTAATGTCCAGTCCATATTCATGACTTATACTGTTCACTTGCTTCACTAGTTCTTGTAACTCCTGTTCGCTTTCAGCTAACAACACGGTATCATCTGCATATCTAAGGTTGTTTATTGACCTTCCACTGATGTTCAGTCCTGATATTTCCTGTATCTGTTTGAAAATTTTTTCGGTGTATAAATTAAATAGGCAGGGGGACAGCACACAACGTTGTCTGACACCTCTTTTTATGTCTATGTATGGTGAATAATTCCTTCCCGATCTTACTGTGGCAGTTTGCTCCCAATAAAGGTTACTGAGTATTCTTATATCTTTTCCATCAATACCTATGTCTTCGAGGCATTCAATTATTTTCTCATGATGGACTCTGTCAAAAGCCTCCTTATAGTCAATGAAGCACATATACATACTTTTTTAGACCTCTGTATATGTTTCTGCTAATATTCTTAGGCAAAATATTGCCTCTCTTGTTCCACTGTTCCGTCTAAAACCAAACTGTTCTTCTTGGATTTCGCTGTCTACTTTACTTTTTATTCTTTCCTGTATGATGTTGAGCAGTATCTTAATTGCATGACTCATCGGGCTGATTGTTCTGAAGTCTGAACATTCTGTTTATGTTGATTACATTATTGCTATCAATGGGAAAGAGAAAACTTTCCATATCAACATGTTGCAAAAGTTCCACTCTCGTCAGCAAAATCTCAGACCAGTCTTCGGTGCTATCGAATCTATCGATCGTCGCTCTTCCTTAGCGGTCATACAGGAAGAGTTGTCTGAATTACCCAACGTTCCTGATACATCTATTTCCTTGTCTATTTTACCATTTTATTCTACTGAATCATGGACAGATGTCACAGTCTCTCCAAATCTTGCTCCTCACCAAAAGGAACAGATTTCTTTCTTACTGCATTCGTTCCGGACGTACTCACGGATATTCCGGGTCGTACGGATATCATTGAGCATAAAAGTGATTGCCCCGTGAGTAGGTATATAACAGTGTTTGTTGCGTTAGTAGGTATATAAAAGTGATTTGTACGTGAGTAAGTAAATAACAGTGATTGTTGCGTGAGTAAGTATATGAAATGGATTGTTATATGAGTAAGTATATAAAAGTGATTGCTACTTGAGTAGGTATATAAGAGTGATTGTTGCGTTAGTAGGTATATACAAGTGATTGTTATATGAGTAGGTATATAAAAATGATTGTTACATGAGTAGGTATATAAAAGTGATTGTTATATGAGTAGGTATATAAAAGTGATTGTTACATGAGTAGGTATATACAAGTGATTTTTACACGAGTATGAATTGTTGTGTGAGTAGGTATACATGAGTGATTGCTACTTGAGTAGGTATATAAGGTTTGTTGTTGTTAGAAGGAAGCCATTGACTCTCTTCTAGTATGTTATGAGAAGGGAAAAAAATGAAATATTTTGTGACAACAGAAAAAAACTTAAGAAAACAAGGTATATTGGACATCATGGCTTGGAAGGAAGTCAATAACAGAACTGATAAATAGTACTGGAGATAGGAAGTTAAGGAGAGACATGATCTCCTACGCCACCAGACATAATACTTGATGAAGGATGAGAAGGTTGATTGTTACATGAATATGTACACAAGGTTGATTGCAACATGAATATGTACACAAGGTTGATTGTGACATGAATATGTACACAAGGTTGATTGCTATATGAATATGTACACAAGGCTGGTTGTGACATAAGTATGTATACAAGAGTGATCGTTATAGAAGTCATTGTTAATTGAATATGTATATATGAGTTAGTGTTACACGAAGATTGATGTAACAGTTCTGGATTCCACACCGTGAAAGATTGGTTTGGTTTGGTCTTAAGGACTATCTTCATTGCACACGGACTACTCCATCAGTGCACCGATCTCCTCCCTTAGATCACACAAGAAGGATCTCAGCACAATGCACGAACTCCGCAGCACCGGCGAGAATCCCAATGTGTGTACATAGGAATCACACATTATATAAATATTTTTGTGGTGGGTAGGTTCCTAATTTTAAAAAAATTTGCCAGGGCAGCGGCCTTATAGCCTACTCTTTACGATTTCCAACTGCCGTCGGAATTTTTAACGTGCGCAACTTGTACACGGGACCTCCTATTTTTTCATCCTTATCCGAGAAGGCTAGTTATCCTATCTCACTACCCAGTAGACCAGGGGCGAATATGACACCATTAGGATCACTGGTTCGGGAAAAAAAAATCCATCAATTATATTCCCTGTACTGGGGATCGAACCCAGTACCTTTAGAATTCGAGGCGGATGCCATACCTCTCACAGTGATAGAAACAACGGTTAAAAACATAAACACCTTCAAACGGAGAAGAGAAATAAACACCGGCTCAAGAAGGATTAAGAAAACACAGAAAGGAGTTGAACGCATGGCAAAGGAAAGAGGGGTTGGGGTTGAGCTAATTAAAGACCTATTCACCATAACGACCCGAAAGATAATGATTGAATGAATTGGTATTGTATGTAAACTCTAAATCTGCAATAGGAACTGTGATGAACTACTTTAGGAACATTGTAAAAGATCTGCTTTGATAAAATCACGTCTGTTTTCAGAGTATTTAGAACAAGTGCAACTTATCTGTGCTGCACGGTCTACTTCCTGGAATCGCATCGACAGAACGGTGGACAATTAAAATTAATTATTTTTACCGAAAGTTAACTTCACTTGAAAGAAAAGATCGCGTTCTGGCTTATGTGTTCATGAATACAGTGAATCTGAGTAAGCTAGCTTCTGTGTGTTCACTGGGAATACGGTGAAAGTGTCTCGAAAGCTGTGGACACTCCCCTCTGGTGAGGATTAAAAGTCCAGTGGAGAATCTTAAAACACCCATTTCCTGTAGTTTAAATTTCGCCTACGAGAAATTCAACCTCGCTAGTTTATTTTCGTTAAAACCAATCGCAATTCAGTCTAGTTTACTTTTTAATTCTAATCTCTTGGGTTATTCTTTTATTGTACTGTTTCGTAAATCCATATATGTGGCAATTTCTTGTTACACGGGGATGGTGGCTTAATAATAGTCATAATATTCCCTAAGAATAATAGGGGGAAGACACGTTGCAAGGAAACATAATTTATTTTCCAGGGCCCTTCTGAGATGTATGTCTTTGTGAGAATATTCACCTTATTACTTCATTCCTACTATTATAGGAGTCTTAACATTTTACGAGCCACTAATGAGATCATACACAGCATTCTTACATTACACACTTTTACATCTACCTTAACCAAAAATTATCGGAAATTAACTTAGGTTAAAAAAAAAGTTTCCACCTCTGTCACCTACAGATCTACCAAATGATCTCCTGTGATCTACCGGTAGAATACGGGTGACTAATGTCCGACACCTACTCCTAATTATGCAACACACCTGTTGGTAATCTCTGTTCTAACAGATAAAAAGTGCTCTTCGCTCAGGCGTCCAACAGCTTACAAAATAACAATAGTGTATTTTGCGTATACTAATCAATTCTTTTCAATTTCATTAAAAAATCCATTCTATTCAACTCATAATAAAGAGTTTACTATGTATTGTCAACGAATATAACGTTCGTGTCTCTAGGCTAGCGAAAAAAAGATCTTTGCAGGGATCTGCCTTTTTTTTTTGTTTTGTCAGTGAAAAATGTTCGGCTGCGTGTATAATACGAGTAGAATTTTCAGAAGGATATTTTTTATGAACGAAAACAATCGCACTAGATTCGGGCCAAAATCCGACTATATATATGTGTGCGCGTATGTCTTTGCGTACGAGAATACATATATCACTGTGTGAATGTGAAAATGATGAATATTCATAAGCACGTGTATGGGTTTTTTTTTTAAAATAATGTTTTTCCTCATTTTGGCAAGGTGCTCTCCGTTCAGCGTTTACACAGGGTCCGTCGAATGAAAATCTACATATACTCGTACATGCGCGTTTCCTTACAAGAGAATTGAGTATTAACTCTTGCTGTCCCATGTAGTTTTTATGTCTTAATTTTTAACTCAGGCACCAACACTGAAAGCTTCAAACTGACAGAGTAGTTGGAGCGCTGGCCTCGCGCGGCAAAAGTACCCGGTTCGAAACACGGTGTCGTCAAGCTCCACTTTACCCAGCTGTAAATGGTTCGCTGACTCTGCTCTTGATTTAGTGAATGCAAAGACAGAGAGGAAGGAAACTGTTCACCCAACCTCATCAAGCTGGACCTAGTATAATGAAGTCTCGAACACTTCACAACCCTACGACAGTAGCTGCTATGGGGCTACTTTTACCTTTTTTTAACAAATCAAAATTGAAGCCTTTTTTTAAATCCTCAGTGGCGGAATAATTTACTGAGAAAATACTTTAAACTGTTGTAAGTCTTCATCATGTGACGTATTCTCACCAAAACGTTGTCTCCATTATAGCTGCTCTGAACGCATCACGATTCTGGGCAAGTCGACCTGCATCATCGAAAGACAAGTTCAGACTCTCTGTAGTAAGTCTTACGTGTAGAAATTATGAGCGCTTTATATTGAGTACAATTCTAACTTTTTTATTACTTTCATTTTCATTCTTATATCACTCATCATTTTCATTTTCGCTCTGTATGGAGCATGGAGTCACCACTGCTGCTGGTCCACTCGCACGAAGCGTGCAGCAAGCAATCACTTGCTGTGGTAGTCTCTGTAACAATTTGTTTTGCATGAGCAGATTGACAACTACGTGTTCAAAATCGTGTTAGTCGTCTTGTACAACATGAATGAGAGTATATTAGTTCTATTCTTTTTCGTCTCATCAGCCCCTCCCCCATCCCCACCCCCGGGAACTACATGGGGCTCACTCTTAAATACAAATGGAAAATGAAGTTTCCTTCAGGAAATCATCTGGATCTACCGTAATGGTCATGCAGGAGTACGCGACAATGAAAGAGCTACCAGGCTAACGTCGAGGGCACCCATAGTGAGGACATTAGATATGGATAAGGGAGCTAAATTTACAATTAATGATCACCTGTTAGAGAATGACACTGCAATCAACATAGCTAAGATTGCATAAATTCGGCATAAAACGTAAGACTAGCAAGGAGATGGCGCATCCGGGAGTATACAACCAGCATGCTAACTGTCACAGTAGAGATGTTCGACAAAATATTAAGTTGGTCACGCTGAGAGTGACAACCCTGATACAAATTTCAAACCCGTTTTGGTCATGTGATATGGACGGAAGCGCGCACCAATTCGGGCGCTAAAAGTTATTTGAGTTTCTGGCCATCGACCAGGAGAGGTCGCTTTGTTGTTCCCTATCAGCATTTTGCTGGGATATTGGATGCCATAGTTTTCACTGAGGGTGCTTGTCATTTATTCAAGTGGTCAAGATTAGTTTTCATGTTTCTAGAACGGTGGTGTAGTTTCTAGCAACAGTTTCGTAGACCATTGATAAAAAGTCATTTGTATTTAAGTATGGCTGTATTAGAATGCAGGACTTAGCCGGTGAGCGAAAGTCATTGTGTTGTTCACTCGGTATGACATACCCGCGAGTTTTTGATGATGATATATTTGATTGCTGATTATTGCAAGTTATATTGGCATTTCTGTTGCATTGAGTTGCATATGTATCTCTAGCCGTGTGCGGCTTCATTGTGTACATGATTATTAAAGGGAACTTAACCTGTTACGAGTGTTATGGTGAATCTATGTCAGCTATTGCATATTGTGGTCATATCCTTAGATAATGAGCCAGAGAGTATTGGTTATCATGTGTAAATCCACAGAGTGAATAGGTTATTTCTGACATCTGGGGGCTCGTCTATTCTATAGGCCGTGGGGCCAGTGGTTTTGCAGTATTTTATGATATTTGATAGCAAGGCCGGAGTGCCTATGGTTGCTATATAAGGCCAGTATATATTTCGTACACAGAGTGTTAGAAGGTGGGAGCCGTGTTGGCGCCTTCTGTTTGTTAAGTCATGATAGTGAGCTATTTTCAGTTGCAAACTTCGGGTATGTGTGTTTGCCAGTCTGTAGGTAGTGTACTGTAGGCGGTCAAGCGTGACGCGTTGCGGTTCGTGACCCAGTTGAGAATCAAAAAGCTTTGAAAGAAAAAGAAGAGAAGGAAAGGATTGAGAAGCAAAATGCGCTAAGAGATGCTCGAGCTGAAGAGCTAGAGCTAAAAAGAAGAGAATTTGAGTTGCAATAAAAGAAGATGAAAGAAAATAACGAGTGGAAACAGAAAAAGTTCGAATTAAAAGAAAAGAAGATGAAAGAAGATAAAGAGTTACATGAAAAGAAGATGAAAGACGATAGAGAATTTGAATTAGAGAAGGAGAGAATGAGAATAGCTCTGGAAGAGAAGATGATGGATAAGGAAATACAATTGAAGAAATTAGAAATGGGTGCGAGCGGTCAGAACTCGACTCCAGGAGGGGCTCATCGTCCCTTTAGGCTGCGGCTGCCAAATTTTAATGATAAAATTGACAGTTTAGATTTTTTCCTCGAGAGGTTCGAAGCCGAATGTATGGCCTATAAGGCTGACAGAGATCAGTGGCCATCTCTGTTATCGACGCTGCTAGTGGGGCCTGCGATGGAGACTTTCTATAGCCTCCCATTAGAGGAAAGGGCCGATTACGACAAAGTAATGGAAAGGTTCAACTATGGAGGAGCTGGATGCCAAACCAACATTAGAGGAACTCAGCAAGGCCATTGATAGCTTGGCCTCTGGCAAAGCACCAGGTAGTGATGGGATTCCTCCTGATTTAATCAAATGCTGTAAGAGCACGCTATTACATCCCCTGCATAGGATGCTGTGCCAGTGCTGGGAAGAGACAACTATTCCTCAAGACATGCGAGATGCCAGGATTGTAACACTATATAAAAAAAGGAGACAGAAGTGATTGCAATAACTACAGAGGCATCTCTCTTCTTAGTATTGTTGGTAAGGTTTTTGCCAAAGTCATCTTGATGCGACTCCACAAGTTAGCTGAGCGCATATATCCAGAGTCACAGTGTGGATTCCGAGCTGGTAGATCAACAACAGACATGATCTTCTCTGTCCGCCAGCTTCAGGAAAAATCAAGAGAGCAGAAAAGGCCTTTATATATCGCCTTTATAGACCTCACAAAAGCATTTGACCTGGTCAGTAGGGATGGACTCTTCAAAATCCTCCTGAAAATAGGCTGCCCTCCTAAAATGCTGGAAATGATAAAGTCATTCCATGACGACATGAAGGGAACAGTCCAATATGCCGGAAGCACGTCACAGCCTTTTGACATACGAAGTGACGTTAAACAAGGCTGTGTTCTGGCTCCGACCCTCTTCGGGATCTTCTTTGCCCTACTCTTGAAACATGCTTTCAGAGATGCAACTGAAGGAATATGCCTTCACACTAGGTCAGATGGCCGTCTGTTTAATCTTTCAAGGCTGAAGGCAAAAACAAAAATCAGAAGGGTCACTATAAGAGACTTGTTGTTCGCTGATGATGCTGCAGTCGTCACTCAAAGCCAACAGGAGCTTCAGAACTTGATGAATCGCTTCACTAAAGCATGCAAGGACTTTGGCCTCACAATAAGTCTAAAGAAAACGAATGTGATGAGTCAGGATGCGGGTGCTGCACCAGTTATCACTATCGATAACTATGAACTGGCAGTTGTGCATCACTTCACATACCTAGGGTCTACCATCAATGACAAACTCTCACTGGATACAGAAATCGACAGCCGCATTGGCAAAACTGCAGCTACCTTTGCCCGCCTCACATCGCGTGTTTGGGGAAACTCCAAATTCACAATGAAGACCAAAGCTGCGGTATATAATGCCTGCGTCACCAGCACACTTCTATATGGTAGTGAGACCTGGACGACCTATGCTAAGCAAGAAAGAAGGCTCAATACCTTCCATTTACGGTGTCTAGGCCGCATCCTCGGCATCTCGTGGAAAGATAAAGTAACTAATGTCGAGGTGGTGTCTCGTACTGGCCTTCAAAGTATGTATACACTGCTTAGACAGCGCAGACTTCGCTGGCTTGGCCATGTTCGTTGCATGGAAGATGGTCGCATCCCAAAAGATATCTTCTACGGACAATTAGCAGATGGCAGGAGAACAGTTGGGCGACCACAGCTGAGGTTCAAAGATGTGTGCAAGAGAGATATGAGGGCACTGGACATGGATCCAGCAACATGGGAGGATGAAGCTGCCGATCGCACTAAGTGGCGATGCTATTTACGGCGCCAACTCAGATTGGGCGAAGAGAGGCTCACACAACAAGCAGAGGAGGGGAGAAAACGTCGAAAGGAGCACCAGGAAAATAAGCAGCTGAGGGCTGTCACATCAGGGGCGCATTCCCATAGTCAGTTATGACTGAAGGGGCTATTATTATAATGGAAAGGTTGCTCCGGAAGTTCCGTCTGACTGCTGACAGCTACCGGACGCGGTTTAAAAGCGCGATGCCTAGTGCAGACCAGGACTTCTGCTGATCAAACTTCTGCTAAATAGATGGATCGAAATGGAGGGAATTTCTAAGGACTTTAATGGCTTGCTAGACTTGGTGCTTCGAGACAAAGTGTTGTCCTCGTGTTCTAGTGAGTTGGTTGCGTTCTTTCAGGAACGTCAACCAAAGGACATTGAGTCCATGGCCCAATTGGGGCACCATTATGTCCTTGCCCATCCGGGAAAACCCATTCAGAAATCAGGTCTGTCAGATGACTTAGTTGCCGGTGTCGGCAAAGTTCAGCGCTATCCTTGGCAAAATCAGTCACAAGATACAGACAGGGGCCAAGAGCAGAGGTATGAGAAGCCTTCCAGCCCCTATCAGCCACGTAGAGGAAATTATGGGAACTTCCGATCCCATCGGAATGGTCGGCCGGGGTGGCAGAACCGACAATATAATAGTTATAGCGATGGAGGAAGGCGAAAAACGCGAAAGCAGGTACGCTTCGAGGACTCTCGGGACAAAGACCGATTTTGGTATAAAACCAAACATCCGAAGCAGAGGAGTGGTTCCTCGGAGAGTCGACCTTCTGACTCTGATGCGGGGTCTTCGTCATCGAAAAGCTCCAGCAAAAGTACACGCGAGGAGAAGAAGAAAGAGCGCCTGTTTTCCAATTGTGGCGGCAAGAATCATTGCGCTGACAGGTGCCCCACCCCGATAGAACACGCGAATTCCGCGTTTGTGTTAGACACAATTAATAGTGAGGACTGTGCTGGGTGTCGCCCTTTCACGGAAACGAGAGGGTAGTGCTTCGATGTGGGCATGCGGCACCATGTCTATCGTCAGTCCATGAGACTGGTGAGGTGATTCTCCACGAAGGCAAGGTGGAGAATAGACCAGACCGGGTTTAGCGGGACACTGGCTGCACCACAATTGGGGTGCGTCGATCGTGCATCGACGACTCCTGCCTTACAGGCAAAACTGTAAAGTGCACCACGTTCGGGGGCAAATTGCAGTCTTACCCCCAGGCGAGTATTAATGTGGAAACTCCGTTCCTCTCGGATAGAGTGAACGCGTTCGTCCTTGAGGAGCCGATTGCCGATTTAATCGTCGGCAATGTACAGGGAGTGCACAAGGCCGTGGGTGCGGCTGGAGCAGAGGCTCAGCATCACCAAACTCCCAAGGGGAATGACCAGAAGGTACATCGTAGACATGATTCGCGGCAAGTACCAAATGACATGATTAGGGGCAGTAGGAACTTATACGAGGGTTCGAAAGCTAATGATCGCACAGTTTGGGTGAGTAACGTTCCCTTGAGTGCGAGTTGACGCACACTCAGAAGAGTGTTTGATGAGGTCGCGCCGGTTAGATTTGTGGAGGAATTGTCGTTGAGCGACAATATCAAAATGGCACGGGTGACCTTTGCGAATAGGTTGGGTGCGCGTGATGCAGTAAGGTTGAAGCATATGTCCTTGCTTCATAAACACCTGCTGATAGTTCAGCAATAGCTAGGGTTAGGTTTTGGGGTCGTGTTCAGTAAGGTGTTTCGGTTGACGCGAACCGAACCTTAGAGTCTGACCCACGCCCCCAGTTCTATTCTGATAAGAATATCTGAATTCTGTAAATTTATAAAGATTATAAGATGCCTTGTAATACAAGTTTACGCTATAATATATGTTATGCTTTACAATGTATGTCAGTCGGAAGTTGTTGCCAGCAGAAGCTAGATACTCTACGATTGAGAGGGAGTGCCTTGCGATTGTCTGGGCGGTGTCTAAGTTGGCACGATACCTGTTGGGGGCACATTTTTTTCCTCCAAACAGATCACAAACCACTGCTATTTTTGAAGTCGGCTAAATCCACCAGTGCTAAGTTGACACGCTGGGCATTATTGCTGCAGCAATTCAGCTTCACTATTTTACCTATTCAGGGAGTACATAATATTGTAGCGGATGTCTTGTTCAGGTTATGAGGTTGGTGTGGGACGGGAGCATCCGTAGAGAGTATTTACTGTGGTTTATGGAAGAAATGTGTTATGATCATTAGAGTTGATGTTTATGAAGATGTATTATTTTATATGATTTATGTGTCATAATGCCATAAAGGCAGTATGGATAAAGTTATACTCAGCGTATGTATAAATCACGTTATAATATATGTATATTTACAGTGTGTAGACAGATTGTTTATACTATGAAATGATGTCTTATTATTGATACTTTGATATGAATAATTAATTTGTAACATATATTGTATGTAATAGACCAGGTCTGGCAGTCGTTGTTATTTTTTACGACTACCAGTACCTTGGATAATTAGTTCATCCTCATACGGTATTTAGTATATAGGATGAGAAGGCATGAACGACTATGGTATTGGACAACTTTGGCATTCTCCAGGTAGATGAGGAGGTGCCGTCTCGGCATTTTGTTCGTCCATGCTCTGAAAGGGGTTAGGAGTGACTCCTCCGGTGGAAGAAAACTTCGTTTTCTTTCTGGGGGGGGGGGGGGGGGGGGGGGGGGATGTCACAGTAGAGATGTTCGACAAAATATTAAGTTGGTCACGCTGAGAGTGACAACCCTGATACAAATTTCAAACCCGTTTTGGTCATGTGATATGGACGGAAGCGCGCACCAATTCGGGCGCTAAAAGTTATTTGAGTTTCTGGCCATCGACCAGGAGAGGTCGCTTTGTTGTTCCCTATCAGCATTTTGCTGGGATATTGGATGCCATAGTTTTCACTGAGGGTGCTTGTCATTTATTCATGTGGTCAAGATTAGTTTTCATGTTTCTAGAACGGTGGTGTAGTTTCTAGCAACAGTTTCGTAGACCATTGATAAAAAGTCATTTGTATTTAAGTATGGCTGTATTAGAATGCAGGACTTAGCCGGTGAGCGAAAGTCATTGTGTTGTTCACTCGGTATGACATACCCGCGAGTTTTTGATGATGATATATTTGATTGCTGATTATTGCAAGTTATATTGGCATTTCTGTTGCATTGAATTGCATATGTATCTCTAGCCGTGTGCGGCTTCATTGTGTACATGATTATTAAAGGGAACTTAACCTGTTACGAGTGTTATGGTGAATCTATGTCAGCTATTGCATATTGTGGTCATATCCTTAGATAATGAGCCAGAGAGTATAGATTATCATGTGTAAATTCACAGTGTGAATAGGTTGTTTCTGACACTAACAAATTATAAATAATAAGTATATCAGCTGGTGAACTGATGCACTGATAACTCACAAACCCATCATCTCGCTCATTCTTGAATTCGTTTATTTACATACTAGGAGCATTAATGAATTAACCGATGAACTCACCCGTAATTCACGTGTCCCACCGTGAAGACCGGTCTGGTTCTGTAATCGGTTTCGCCATACCACTTGTCCACGTAATCGTCTTCGTCCACCTCATCGAACTCGAACATGGCATCAAGCCGAGAAGATCCAAAAGAATGAACACTAGATGAAGAATCCGACCACATGTCCGACTCTTCAACATAAGGATTGCCCATGGATGGGGAACGTTCGAGATGCTTGTCTGAAACTTTCCTAGATGCTTTTTTTTTTAACGTAAAGAGAATTTATCTGGTAATAATTGTTATGCAATGGACATTTTTGCCCAAATAACACTGGTCGATCCTTTTTACTCGATGGATATATAATCTCAGATTATATCAAATATGTTATGTATGTTTCACAATTGTCATTGATGGTAGCGTGCTCATCAATACTGCCCATATATTAGTAACATATTTTCTCTTGTCACTGCAAAAAGAAAAGAAAAAAAAATTAAGTCCGGACGATTCAGTGGAATATTTCATAAATCAATGTCAATTAATGAGAGCCTTGCTGAAAAATATAACTGACTATTCTTCATTAAGTTTAGTATCGACCCAGGAAACTACACAACATAGTAAAACTGTATATTGGTAAACACAAATCAATGTATAACATGGAAGGAGATAAACCTCATTCACGCCAAACATTAGGTAGCAACATAACAAAATGCCTGAGAACCTGCAGTCTGGAAGAAACCAACACAAGAAGAAATGTATTATATTTTATAGAATAAAGAACACTTTATACACAAATTATAAAACCACATGGGGTTGACCGGGGTATTCTGTGCACAGGTTAAATACCAGTTTTCTTGTGCATGGATTTAAAAACCAACCAAACAATGAGGAATACATTATTTCTCACAAAATTAACATTGGACAATAAGTATTCTTTGTTGTTAAGTTTGAAAATAAACAATAAAGAAAATAATTCAAAAACAAAAGCCACTTCTATTACTTAACAGTGATCCACAGGGTTCTCGTATGTAAAACAAGCAGGGCTGAAGAAACCAACACGGCAAAAATTAATGGAAACTTCGAAAGAAATTACTCGAGGAGGAGCATGCGCAGAGGTCTTGGCCAAATCTGAAAGAAGACTGATTCACTTTTGAATTTTCTGTTCGTCGGAGAAGTCAGAAACTGAAATTAATAAATTAATTAAGTAAAGAACTAAGTAAGTCGCTCTCTGTAATACGGGAAGTGAAGAACACGGGACCAAAAAACAAAAGTCTTTCACATTCAGCTTGAATACTATAACGCAAGTGAACTCCGTTCTAATAGCGGTGCAGTGGATCAAAATTATTACCGCAGTCTCCGTCATGCCATGAGGATCACACAACTGGGCGAAAAAACAAAAGAAAAGAACTCTCCATCCTGTGTTGTCCAGGTTTCTCGCTCTATTTCGATCCTGGAGGATACCCTTGTAAATTTCCTTTATTCTTATTTGAATGCGATGTTTGTCTTTCTTGTGTAATCTGCTCGTCTACGCAAACTTATTTTTCAGCTTTTTATCTACGCCAAGGAACCACCAGTGTAGTTTATCCCCTGACAAGAAGCCTGTACAAGTAATTTTGCAGTCTTGCGGTGGACGTTTCCGTAGTAATGTGTTTCACATAATGAAGATGCGTTTAAGCATAACAATGTTTCAAAACAATTACAAATTTCCAGGCCAAGACACGAGATATCCATCTGATCCCTTCACTGTCCGGTATTACAACCCATCTGTCACTTCGAGCCGGTTACTCTGATTAAGTAGTTTTCTTGCAGCCAAGGGGATTTTTCGAACATCTCTTCCTGCAGGTCTGGTGCCATCATTTACAATCTTCCTAACCATCGCTACCACATCATCAGTTCCCTGGAGATTTATCAATTCCTCACGCGAATAGGTGGGAAATGATTGAGTGGTTGCTGGTGCTGAAGGTGTGGTGATCCTGGAAACAGGCTGCATCACTGCAGTCTGGCTGAGAGAGTAGGGATCGAAGAGGGAAGGCAAACCCGGTCCCAAAAAATGCCGTGCTGAAGTCGGATGTGCCGGCCGAAAGGCGCAAATATCGCAGCTTCGCTGTAAACAGACACAACGCAACCAACGTCCTTTTCAGTATGAACGAGGAAGAAGAAGAATGGAAGGTATACAGCAGGGGTACCCAACGCGGTGCCCGCCAAAGGCTTATCTGTGAGCCCGCGGAAGACTTGCGGATGAAAGAAAAAAGTATACAATTTGTTTGCATGATAAGAAATTATAGTTTTATCCTCTACTAAACTTCTCAAGTTTTGGCGGTTAGTGGTCCCAGGAAGATTACAAAAAATGTACCGATAGACGCAGATTGTTATGTTATATCCAAGAGCTGCTACCCAAACAACCTATGCGTTATTGAAAGATACCCATTCTTAAAAATTGCGGCATATGAGATACACTTATAATTTAGCTCCACATATCTTTGCGAATCATTATTTTTAACAACGAAAACTGTCAAATCCGAGTACAGCGGCTTACTGATGCTCATCTGGATGATTGGTTGCAAGCTGGAGCATACACCCCTAACTATACAAGTTGACCAATAACATGCAATGCCTAATGATTTGAAGATCAATTTGTATTTTTTTTTAAATCATAAATATTGTTTATTTAATTAAACATGGTTACTCAGCCGTACATATGTATTCTGTATATTTCATCGTAAACATGAACCTTTATTTTTAAATAAGCAAGTCGCTATATTTGGTTGGTGCCTGCCACCTTCTTTATAAATCTAAAATGTGACCGTGGTGCAAAAGAAGCTGAGTATCTTTGGTATACAAAATAATGACAAAACTGATGTCATTTTTTGTGCAAAACAAGGCAAAGTATTTGTTTATTTAATACCTAATGCAAATAAGTCTTCACCATTTTTTTAAAGTTTAAGCACCTGTTGCATTTATACACTCGACCGAGCAAAGTGGAATCGATTTGTTATTGCCCTACAAGACGGCACCAGGCGTAATGGCCACTGGCTGCTTTGACGGTCGGCGGCTAAGGATCAAAGAAGAAGAAGAAGAAGAAGTATATATATTAGCCATTCTTTCTTTCGTAAAGAAGTGTTCCCACTTTGCGAAAAGTTGGCCAGTAACATGCCAGTAACGTTGTCAGTGAAAATAGTCTCCAAGATCGTACATCCACTGCTAGCAATTAAGATTCCTGTCATCTCTAATGTAAAGTTTATTATGTGTTCCTATCTATCTATCTATCTATCTATCTATCTATCTATCTATCTATCTATCTATCTATCTATCTATCTATCTATCTATCTATCTATCTATCTATCTATCTATCTATCTATCTATCTATCTATCTATCTATCTATCTATCTATCTATCTATCTATCTATCTATCTATCTATCTATCCATCCATCCATCCATCCATCCATCCATCCTTCTATCTATCTATCTATCTATCTATCTATCTATCTATCTATCTATCTATCTATCTATCTATCTATCTATCTATCTATCTATCTATCTATCTATCTATCTATCTATCTACTTAGCTAAACAAACACCACATAAATATGGGTTTTCTCTAACAGCTCACCAGTTACTGACAGGATACGAGACTTTACTGCAGATTTATGTATCCATTACATTTAGCGAAACGTACCTAAGACATGACTGCTAGTAAACTGATTGACATGTCAATCAAACTTAATAGGCGATAAACTCACGTTACACATCATTTGCAAACAATAAACGAGACTTCGAATGTGCGTCCTCTTTTAAATACTATTTCCCTACAGACACTTCTCACTTAACATCGGCCTTCAGATTTGAGGACGCTACGAAAACGAGATCTTTAGTTTATTGGCGCTAGAGTCAGCAGAAGGCTGTAGAGACCTTAACCGTGACGTCAGGAAGCTATGAACAATACACGCGACCCTTCCTTGACCTTCAAGAAATATAAAGAAATAAAAAGCGAAACTGCTGAATTCGATAATTATATTCACACTGGACTAAAGTGTGAATTTCTTATTTGTTTATATATTTATATTTTTAATGAAAAGGGGAAAGGGGGGGGGGGGAGAAGTGAGGGGCTGAATTACAGGATAGATAGATGGGAACTTTTCTAGTGAACACTCACTGGCACAGACTTTTTCTGCCTCCCCTCTCCCTCATTCATGCATGTCAGTTCTCAGTCATAGAAGATTACATTTGGAATGTATTCATGCATTGAAACTTTGTGAAAACAGTAATGGCTACACAGCCAGTCTGAACTGCTCAAAACTAAGTAAGCCTTTCTAGTTCTTTATTATATTGTCTGCTTCTTTCCTCTTAACCACCCTACCGCTGTGCCTCCCATCCTCTCTCTTTTTCTATCTCTCTCCTTTTCTTATATATATATGTGTGTGTGTGTGTGTGTGTGTGTGTGTTTGTGTGTGTGTGAGTGAGTCTGTACGTTTAAGCCACGTGCAGTTCCCAGGATTCTCAGAAGATGCAGACAAAGCATAGGACGACTATTCGCTCAGGCATTTCGCAAAAAGCCGAGGGATATGTGGTTGTGCAGAGAGCAGGCAATCTCATGATGTAAAAGAAATTGCTTTAGGAACTACCACAGCAAGAGCCCGTGAATTCTTTGGTGCAGGATTCCCACAAAGGAACCAGCTACAGTGGTTGCCCCATGCACCATAAGGAGCAAGAAAGGAAAATTTGATGACACGTGTCGTATAGTACAGTTGATCATCATGTGACGTATTCTCCCCAGAACGTTGTCTCCGTTACAGCTGCTCTGAACGCATTACGATTCTTGGCAAGTACAGTTACTGCTCTGATTTATCAATATGAGGTTTTCACCAGGGTGGCTAGATAATGTCAAACAAAAAAACAAAAATTTCTTTCTATCCTTATTGTCGTTGCTTCCGCGTGAACGTTAGCTGAATATCTTCAAAACTATAAGCCCATGAAAAAAAAATCACTCATTTACTCACGTCCGGGACACCGTGCATAAGATTATTATTATTTGTTATGTTTCCGCTTAGAGCCATTACAACCATTTTCTATCAGCATGGACGTCTCGGTTATATCAGAACGCCCTCTTTAAATGCTATATATTTCCTGATCGTGCTTACTTTGCGTGCTCTTTGTGATGTTACCGAACTGAACGATTGCCGATTTTGGATCAGACGGGGTTCGCTCCGTTGGTAGTTTAAATGCCAGCCACCTAAAAAGCCACCTTTCTGTCACGTGATATTAGATACTGGGTGTTTCGGTCTCTTCCGTCCCCTATTCATTTTATGAGTTTATCTCTCATCCACTTGAAAAACAAAACAAAACAAAAACTACTATTTTCGAACTTTCGTTCCACTTAACAAATCCACAATACGAGTTTTCGATTCTCGCAAAAACAGTACTATTTCCGGTGACATAACAGGAAACTACTGATTCAGATAAAGGTACCGCTTTTGTTTATAAACTAGTTTAAGCATTTATATCATCAAACGGTTGAAATGAAGAATAGTTGAACGTCTTATTCGACGCCATCCAAATAAATCGGGCTAGGAGGTTAGGGTTTCTGTTTAGGATTTCTACTGCGTCTCTAAAATCTTTTTTTAAGGCCGTTTCGAACAGAAGACCAACTTTTCTTTATTTCAACCCATCAAATTTCATATATTCACGTCGAAGCAACACATCTTTTTCAACCCGAGGCAAAATTAGGAAAATTACCACAGTGGAAGAAGGTTTCGAGGATGTGAACGAGGGTTATTTGTTTATAACGACAACAGGAAGTCTAGATAATAAAATAAAAAAAATGGATAATCAAAATGAGTTCGGTCGGATGGCAACAAATTTGCATTAGAAGAGAATCAAGTTTCGAACGTGTCAAGGGGAGCATTCGTGACCTGAAAAGTTCTAGTTTTAAAAGCGCGAAACATGAACGAGAATTCATGTTTGAAGAAAGAGATAAGGCCTCGCCATGCAGAACAAATTACCAGGCAGTCTAAAGGAGATTTTTACAGACCTTAGCCACTTAACTTCGTCGAGACATTGCGTATTCCTAAACACAATTTTTTTTTGGGAGTAGACTCTTCTTCTTCAAGTACAATGCCTGGTGGCGTAAACAATCATTTCTCTCCACAACTTCCTGTCTCCAGTATTGTTATCAATTCGGTTGTTGATTACTGTACTTTCCATGCCACGGTGTCACAATATCCAATACCTTTTCTCTTTGTCGTCCTCTATTTCTTGTTTCGTTCAATCTTTCCTGGTCCCGCAGGTATTATCATCTTTCTTGTGCATCATCATTATCATCATCATCATCATAATCATCATTTTCCTATCTTTGTCCGTGGATCCCAACAGTTTAGAGGACATATGTCCATGGATCCAAGCTCAAGAAGCCCCAAGATCATTGGATCTTAAAAATATAGACCCAGAGCCATAAATTCCGACAGGTATGCGAGTTCCAGGGTCATTAATACCAACGATGTTTTAATTTTTGCTACTACACCGTTTTTCCTGGCATTTTGAAGAAATGAATAATTTATTTTCTGTATGACTTGAATGTCTTTGCTTTTTATAACTTTAGCAAGCCAGCCTTTGTGAAAACCTGAAAGTAATAAACTAAGGTACTCAATGTACCATACTACATAAATCATTATCATTTCCCTTCTGGCTACGTATGGAGCATGCATCTACCCTTGCAGTTGGTCCCCTTGCAGGAAGTCTGCAACAAGCATTTACAATACAAGCTCTGTGCTTGCGCAGTAATTTGGTAGTTATCTCCTTCTTCCTTCCTTTCTTATTTGTCTTTAAGATCTTATGGGGGACATCGGCCTTAATTACAGTTCTTTCTCGGAAAATAAGACTTCGAAAAGTGCGACCACTTTCAATTTAGATTTTGACTTAATTAGAGCAACTTTTAAAAAAAAGTGTGACGTATTTATTTATGTGTTATAATAATGTTATGAATTCTAAAATCCTGAATGTGCACTCGCGAGCGTCGTGCACGCTGGTTTGAAAGACTCCTCAATTGTGAAATAATCTCACTGTGTTTTCCAGATTTGTGGAGGCGGGCAAAAATTGTTCCAATATGTGTAAAGAAGAATCCCACATTCCTATAAATGTGTTTGTTGTGGGTACCTTTTTCCTAATGTTGTAAACTTTGGCATAGCAGCGACCGTATGGCCTACTCTTTACGATTTCCAACTGGCGAGGGATTTTATCGTGCGCAGCTTACACACGGGACCTCTTAGTTTTTCATCCTTATCCAAGAAGGTTAGGCATCCGGTCTCACTGCCCATGAGATCAAAAGGGAATATGACATCATTAGGACCCATTGGTTCTGAAAAAATTGTCATCAAATATATTCCTTCTTCTGGGAAAAAAAAAAAAAAAAAAAAAAAAAAAAAAAAAAAAAAAAAATATATATATATATATATATATATATATATATATATATATATATATATATATATATATATATATATATATATATATATATATATATATATATATATATATATATAATATATATATATATATATATATATATATATATATATATATATATATATATATATACATACATACATATATATATATATATATATGTGTGTGTAGTTCTTAATCGCGCAGCGTCCCCTTGCTTAAATGTACTTTTATCTCATTTTATCTTCAACTAAAATGTCAAGCCAGTCATAATGTATGGCTCTGAAACATGAAGAACTTAAAAAAAAAAAAAAAAAAAACACACTTTCATAAATATGGCTTGCGTAGAATAGAAGGATTGAAATGGTATGACAAGGTCACCAATGTGGAACTGATAACATGTGCCACTGGAACAAGAGTTGAGAAGAATTAGCTGGCGATGGATAGGACATACATTGAGGATACCTGCTGATAGCATTACAAGGCAGTCCTTGTTCTGGAATCCCCATGGAAAGAGAGGCAGAAGTAGTCAAAAAACAAACAAACAAACAAACAAAAAACACATTAAGAAGAGAACTAGATACAGAAGAGAAAATGATGAGGAAAACATGGAAAGAACTTGAGCTGATGTCACGTGACAGGAGGACTTAGCATGTGCTTGTTGAAGTCCTATGCTCCTTGGGGAGCTAATCGGCATTGATTGATTGAAACGTATAGAGCAGGGATCAACAACTGGTCGGTAATTAATCGCGCAATGTCCCCATGTTTGACGGTACTTTTATCTCATTTTCAGTGAAAACCCGAAAGCTAGCTAACTAAAATTGACTTTATTGGTGAGCTGTACAAGATAGAAAGCCATATTTTCTTTGATATGAAGTTAACATTCAGTAAAATATAATTTAGTTTGAGTTTTCCACCGCTCCGTCGATGGAGTTGCGGTAAGCAAATCGTGGGGCAGTGATAAAAGTTACAATAAGGCTGTACTTATTCCGAATTCTCAGTAGACTACTCCGGAACCTGGAAACGGACATGATTTTATGAAGGTAGATCTTTAGAGAGCTCTGTGTTTTTAAAGTAGATTCCCACAACTCTTAGGTACCTACCGCTGGTGAAGATCAAACGAAGAATCTGGAGTTATAAAAGACTTGTAATAAGCTCATGAAAATGTAATTTACAAATACCGGATATGACTGGAACTCCGCAAGGGCTTACAGAAAAACAACGGTCCGCGAAGCATCTAGAATGCAGCCCTTGAGCTTGAAATAACAAGAAAATTACTTTGGACATTAGATAGATAGATAGATAGATAGATAGATAGATAGATAGATAGATAGATAGATAGATAGATAGATAGATAGATAGATAGATAGATAGATAGATAGATAGATAGATAGATAGATAGATAGATAGATAGATAGATAGATAGATAGATAGATAGATAGCAATGAATGATGCCCACACCGAGCTTGATTAAGGCTTTATGCTCTGCCCAAAGACGACAAGAACTAGTGTTTACGATGATGATAACGAGAAAAAGCTTCCTGGAGGAACTACATTCAAAGCCACAGACCTATTTGCTTTACTATATGGCTTTGTTACGGATATACCACCTGTAACAAATATATAACTTTGTTACGGATGCACCGCTTGTAACAATCATGACCTTATTACGAATATACCGACAAAAAATAGGACAATAGCTTACACAGGACATTACATGAGGTGGTTAAATGATGCCATGACACATGCTCCAAGCTCAATACCAACAAAACCTGTGTGCTGCGGTGATCCATGAACAACGGTGATCCATGAACAGCGGTGATCCATGAACAACGGTGATCCATGAACAACGGTGATCCATGAACAGCGGTGATCCATGAACAACGGTGATCCATGAACAACGGTGATCCATGAACAGCGGTGATCCATGAACAACGGTGATCCATGAACAACGGTGATCCATGAACAGCGGTGATCCATGAACAACGGTGATCCATGAACAACGGTGATCCATGAACAACGGTGATCCATGAACAACTCCATATTGAATGCAGATCTTCCAGACAATAATTTCAGTGGGCAGAAACTTGAAAGGCAAGACAAGCTGAAATACGTCGGAATAACGTTCGACCACTGGTTATCATACAAGTACCGTGTTGATCTAATCATACAGACGTGTAACAGAAGTCTGGCAGCCCTAAAAACAATGGCCGCATCGCACCTGGAACAGAGGCTGCTGTTTCTCCCGTATAATCAATTAGTTATGTCAGTCAACGAGTATGGTCTAAGAATACTCACGTTGTCAACATCACAATGTGAACGATTGGAACACATTCAAAATGTAGGAATGTGTGTAGTCTTGGGCTGTACGAGAGATACCCCAATCGTGACCATGCGGTACATGATTGGATTACTGTCGATTAGATCCAGATATTGGGGTCTTGAGTCCACTCTTGTTTAATGAATTCCCTTAGGCACAAATCATTTTCAAATTCTCGGTGACTGGACTGTTGCTGGGCCACTTCAGCACTATCACATTCTTCTCTTGCAGCCATGCTTTGGTGGTATGAGCTGTATGCTTTGGGTCATTGTCATGTTGAAATGTGCACCCATCGGGGTACATGACCTGCATAAATGGCAGAAGGTGTCCCTCTAGTATGTCGATGTACCTTTCTTTCGTGAGAATTCCTGTGAAAACACACAGTGGGGTGGCACCTCTTGCTGACACCCCTCCCCAAAGATGGAATTTTTGGGTATGTTTCGGTCGCTGGTACACAGGCGTTACAGAGTCTTTCGTCCAAATATTTATTTGAGCAGGATAAGAGCAAACAGAACATTCATCTGAAAAAATCACATTGTCCCATGACAAATTTTGGTGTTCGTGGCACCAGTTCAAGCGCATCTGTTTGTGAGTCTCTGTGAGCAATGGTGACGAAATTACCCGCTTTTTTGTGTAATTCATCCTGTGTAGCTCCCGGTTGACGGTAGCATTAGATACCTCTGGGCTTCCCAAATCGATCATGCGCTGCCGTATGTTTTCTACACTCTTCATTGGCCCAGTCCGAACGATTTGGGCGAGATGCCGATGGTATTTTGTGTCCAAAATTCTTGGCCTCCCACTACCTTCCTTTCGCTCGATTCCATTGCCTGCTTTTAATTTACTCACAACTCTGTAGACAGTCTGCTCAGGAATGTTCAAGGTTTTAGAAATGTTGGAACATGTTTGATTTCCTTCATTCCAAAGCTGTGAAATTAACATACACTTTGACTTTGTATCCATTTTCTGCCACTAGCATTAGAAATTATCGTCTGCTCTATTATCAAGGGACTTTACTCTCCACTAATTTTTTTTTACTTTTGGTAGTGTTTGCTCACTTAAGTGGAGTGCAAATTTTGGGCAGAACATGCATATTTAATTAGATTTCAGCATATTTAGCTAACCAATATGACTGCCATAATTATACTGTACCGGTACCAACATAGTGCATTAAAAATATTTTTTGTATAAAACTCCCCCCCCCCCCCCCCCTTCCCATTAAGTCCTATCTACGGCCCTATATATATATATATATATATATATATATATATATATATATATATATATATATATATATATATATATATATATATATATATATATATATATATATATATCGTGTGGTTGTTGCATGTGGTATTAACGTAACAAAGTCACATTGTTGTTACATGTGATATATCCGTAACAAGGTTATACGATTGTTGCTTGTGGTGTATTCGTAATAAAGTTATATGGTTTTTGCATGTGATATGTACGTAACCACGTTATATAATTGTTGTATGTGGTTTATCCGAAACAAAATTGTATGGTTAGCAACCAAAGAGACGATGACCGGCCAAGAAATTTACTTTTCGATTTATTTGGTTACTGATTTCCGGGGTTTCGAGTTTTTAACCTTTCTTCCTTTCTTTATGAACATAAATGAACGTTAGCCGCTGAGTACGGGAAATGACAATAAAACCGACTTAGATCCGCTCTGTTTAACCACAAAGCACACACTACCACTCCGACTCCAGCAGTTTTACAGGTATACGTAAGCAGCAACACTAACAAAGGTATCAGAGCAAATGATGACGTCAATACAGGTACTAACAATAACCGGGTTTTGTTCCTCTACCTCCTCAGTCGCTCCAGATTTGAATTCAGCTCCTACCGCCCAATAAAGAGTTACGCGACTTTCTCGCGTGGAAATAATTTGTTGTTTTTCTTTTTTCTTAACCTCTACACCTCACGGTAGAAGGTCAACGACTAAGTAAGTAAGTAAGTTTTTCTTCTGCGTTAAAGCTTTGATGGATTACTAATTTATAATAACTGGCTATCCACTATGTATCTAAGTAATATAAAGCGCAGAACATTTATTTCTGTGTTTTAATTTAGGGAAATTAAGTAACATTAATAAAAGCGGATCCATAAAGCGTTTTTTTTAAACTTTTCTAGCTGGTAAGCTCGTACGTTTACGGTGGGCAAGGTCACTTAATTGTTCAATTAAATAAAATCCACTGGTGGGGGAGGGAGTGTGGAAAGTTGTTGTTGTTGTTGTTGTTTTCTTCTACTATGTTGCTGTGATACCCTGTTCAACCTGAAATTTGGTTATAATTGGGGTATATAGGGTGTTTATGTGTGTGTGGAAAGTGGACGACATTACTTGTACAAATAACAAAAACATGAGTATATTTTCTGTATTATTATATTTAACAAAAAAAGCTGAACAATGATATTATAAAGAAAATATGTTGTTTTGTTATTGATCCAGCGGCACTTGGGCTCTCGCCCTTCGGCCCATATATGTTGTTTTCTACTGACAATTAGCTACTTAAGATCGATGTTCTTCTCCGTTTAGAAACAATTGTAAAAGTGAAGTAAACTTATAATTGTCTACCCTTTTATGATTCTTAGCTATTTCCCTTTTTGATATTACTTTAGATTCGTTCTTTCAGGCAGTGGTGCGCGTGGCATTGTTGGCACGAAGGGGTTATCCTATTAGCATCGCAAAATACTTACCTTATTTAAAATTTATTCACCTAACTTTAAATTTAGATATATTCTTAACAAATACCACCGCACTGTAAACCAAATGTAAGAAAATCAAATGCGAAAAGGAAAGAAATGCAAATACGGAAACTATAAAAGGAAGAAAAAAGTCACCAAACTAAATTACCTCACTGTAAATAACCAAGGACTAAAAGTACAAACAACATAACCTTATGTAAATAGTTCACACCATTCACGCACAACAGTTATCTGTAAATAACACTTTATTGTCAACAAAGTTCCTCTTTATACCTTAATTATAACCGCAATTATGTTGAACAAGACAGATTCTATGTCTAGGTAGTGGGTGGAGCAGAGACAAATAAAGCTCATCTGATACTATTCTGCTTTACCGCTGTTTCTGTGTGTGCGTTTGTTTTGTTTTCTTTTGTTTTTAGACCAGGAATAGAGGATCATCCATGAGAATGTGGATCGCAAGGCTGGCGGACGTCATAAAGGAACATAGCAACTCAGCACATAAATTCCACAATGTGATGACTCTCTGCATTAACAATGGACGAAAGAAACGAAAGAAAATAAACGAATGAAGGAAGGAGAGAAAGAAGAATTTAGAACATTGGCTCCTAAATACCATCGCAATAAGGAAGCTGAAATTTTTCGGTCATATAAAAAGACATAATAGTCTGGAAAAAACAGTGATGGAAGGCATGTGTCATGAAATATTATAATCCACATATATAAATTATTAGGTAAATATGAAGCCTAACAAATAAAATTAATAAAGAGAAGAGCAATGGTAAAATAACAGTGCTGTCACAAAGAATGTACTCGAAATCCCCCTTGTTTTCTGCTTCGTCTGCAAATTGTAACGCTTTCACGTTGATATAAAAGCTTACTGTATTATTACCCGCCTTCTTCAATGAAACGTGTGCTGCATTTCTAAGAAAAACATTGAGACGTACTGCGTAATGACCTAAATTAATCCTAACATTAATTATACTGCGTTACCAAAACGAACGAACAGATGGACAAAAGGATAGCGAGAAGGGAGAGGCAGAAAGCCGAACATTAAACACGCGTCGCGCGATACACAATTACTACTATCACGCGTGTTAGGCTACAAGCACTAACTTTTTTTTTCAGACGGACAGTGATAAAATACACTACCCTTCCCCAGAGTTAGGTTTTAAAATCATAAAAAAACGCTTATTAGGAAAGATAACAATAGATGGGTTTACGGTTGAAAACATAACAGTACCCAGACAGCATATCTTCGAAACAGGAGGTAGAAAATACATATTTTGAACGCAGCCACGTAGCTCTTTTAAAGTGGGAAAATTGGGTTCCTTAGGGCTTGCTGACAAATAATATGTAAAACGTTACGCAAATAGTCCAGGAATTAATAAATTATACCCAAAATAAAATATTGGGGGTGCCTGACAGCATAAAATCATTTCTGCTCATAAGATTTTTTTTTTAACGTGTTTGAAAAAAATTTACGTTACAGAAATAGCCTACCATGTAAGCTCCAAATTGATTGGAGCGCAACAAATGAAAGCCTAACCACGATTGGTCGGGCTATAAATACTATCTTGGTTGTTAGGGGAAACGGGAAAAGGTAACATTTTTTCAAACACTTGTCGAAACGTGGCTCATTGGCCAGTCTCGCTGATATACACACTTGGGAGCGTTAGTTCGAGACCACTTGTTTAAATGATCTTGATAAAGCAGCAGTGCGTTGAAGCCAGCTCATAATTGTGTTAAATAAAAGCCTGGAAGATAGGCAGATGGAAATTTGTGCCAGTTTGTGCCAGAATTCATTGCTAATCAACGTATCTGTGTTTATTCGTATGAATTGTGGTAAGCTTGAACCATTCAATATCTTTTAATGAAAATTGAATGTGAATTGTTGATTTATGCCTGTATATATATGTGTAGTTCAGTGGCAAACGTGAGGTAAAGCCTGTAATGCTCCAGCCTGAACAGAGGGTGTCGGAGAGAAGTAAAACGGCATGGAATGGCCAAATAGTACACTGACACCTGGATGATTGATTAGACAGAAATAATGCTGGAAGTGCAGAGGCGTAGTGACCATTAAGGATGGTAATGCTGGTATAAAGTATTTCAGATGAAGCTGACTGTTGGCCTAACGCTCTGAACGCAATGTTTGTGATGTATTGTGATCAGTGTAAAAAGAAAATATAAATTAGTTATGAAGTAGAAGGTACATCCTTCTTGATTTCAGGGACAGTGGTCTTGATGGTACTGAGCAGCACCTGGTCAGAGCTTTGCTGAATCCAGTGTCGGACAGCATACTCCTTGGTCCTTTTAGCTATCAGTGAGGTGTCTCCAGAGCCCAGAGGAGAATTCGAGCAGAGGAGTCCTTTCCTGCCGCCATCACGCCAGATAAGCTAACTTGGCCAGCTGAGCTCAACATTATGTCCCCTCATCTTGAACTGACTTTTAAAAAATTAACATTAAGAGGGGAATTTACTTGTCTTAAAATCAGGAACTGTGAACATCTCAATACTGGTCCCTAAAGACAAACTATTGAAGTCATGATGACAAATACCAACAGAGCTTGAACAAAACAAAACCAGTATTACCTCATTTTACTACTACACAACTGACACACATAGAACATTTGTAATAATATATGTCACTACAATATTCATATTAAATACATTCTGTACATAACTTGTAATTTAAAATTGATTGTGATTCCTGGTTCCCTTGTAGTTGAATCAGGACACATATTCATTCATGCCAGTAATGAATACATATTGTTATTTGAAAGTTTATCAGTGACTCTTTTAAGATATCTTTGTAGAGTGTTATATGTATGTGAGTGTCACAGTGTTGTCAAGAGTAGTGGATTAAATTAAATTGTTTATCTGTCTGTTGTTGTGACTTACACTTCACCATACTCATACCCTAGACACATAACGTAGCATCACACTATTCCAGAATAATTCTGACTGAGATATATAGATATGTGGTAGCAAGTAAGGTTATCTATAATACACTCCTCTTAATAGATATAGATACCTTCACAGCTGATCTCAGTCAGTACACTAAGTTCCCTATAAGTATTTATAACATCCCACTTCACCACATATATTGGGGTCTCGCTCTTGGGATTTTGAATCTTTAACTATTAAAAATATTGGGGGTAATTCACTTCAGGGAATATAAGAATTAAAAGGTATCCTTGGGTGGAATTAAATAAGGTTGAGCTCACGGTGCCTGTGTTGTCCATTAGATATATAGTTAGAAATTGAATTGTTGGGTAGACATTATAAAATTTACCTGATAGACAATGGCGGACCTGGCCAAATTTCGATCTGCTGCGGTTCAGACTGCAAAAGAGTTAGGATTAGATGGGCAAGTTATGGTTGCCTATGTCACAACGGAATGTGACAAATTTATTGAACGCGAAGAAAGAAGATTAGCCGAAAAAAGAAGCCGAAAGAAGGTTAGAGGCTGAAAGGGAAATTAAGAAGTTACAGTTTGAAGCTGAGGCTGAGACTAAGAGGTTGCAGATTGAGGCTGACAAAGAGGCTAAGAAATTGGAGGCAGAAAGAGAAGACAAAAGATTAGCTGCTGCAGAAAGGGAAGAGAGGAGATTAGCTGCAGAAAGGGAAGCAGAAGATAAAAGATTACAAAGGGAACATGAGTTACGACTAAGGGAGTTTGAGTTTCAAGGCCATGCTCCTGAAAATGGTGCCAGTCCCTTTGCCTCTGATGCTACGGTTACTCAAGGAGCCTCAACCTCAGCTATGAATTTTCATTTAGATCATTTTGTTGAGAAAGACGATGATATTGAGAGCTACCTAAATAGGTATGAACTATTAGCTACCACGTATGGGTTAGAGAGAGAAAGGTGGAGCTTAAAGTTATCTCAGGGACTTCGTGGGGCAGCTTATGAAGTTTTTGCAAAAATGAGCAGAGGTGATCAGGAAAATTATGACATGCTAAAGCAGGCTCTTTTGTTAAGGTATGAAAAGAATGCAGAGTTTTACAGGAAAAAATTTAGGAATGCTAAACTACTGTCAGGTGAAACCTATCACCAGTTCTCTGCACGAATCGAGACATACTTGGAGAAATGGACTTCTCTGGGGAAAACCCAAGATCTTAAGGAAATGGTCCTTATAGAGCAACTAAGAGAGTCCATGGCTCCAGACCTGAGAAAGTTTCTCATGGAACAAGGTGCAGAGAGGCTGGGTGAGTTGCTAAATGTTGCTGAAAGGTATCAAGCAGCTCAAGCAGAGGTAACAGGTAATAAAAAGAAACAGGTGGATAACTTTAGGGCACCACAGAACTTTAATAAATTTGATCCTAGGGATCAAAATAAAGGTAAGCACCAATTTGATAGGCCACGGTATGACAATAAAAATAAATTCCCACAATTCGATGAAAGGAAATATGATGAAAGAAAATCTTTCAACCAAGGAAAAAGGTGGTGTAAAAATTGTAAGATGAACAATCATGACACTGACCATTGTAGAAGGAAACCTCCTCATTTTGCTGCTATGACATCGGGGAAAAAGGAAAAGAAGGGCAAACCTGAAGAATTACAGGAACCATACCACCCCCCAGTGTGTGAAGATGTCATTTGTAATGGTGTCACTATAAGATGTTTATATGATACCGGTTTAGATTACGATTCCGTTGTGAGTTCTCACCTGGTGCAGGCCGATCAATACACCACAGAAACAGTGGAGATTCAAACTGCAACCAAGGATGTAGCTACCATGACACTTCCCGTCGCCCGAATAAAAGTGAAAACGCGATATGTGGAAGGAATCATAAAAGCAGCAGTGATAAATGAGCCAATCTACCCTCTAATATTGGGGTGTAGATATGTCTTCTTGGGGAATCCCAAGAGACCTGTGATATTGGCAACAGTGCAGACCAGATCACAGACAAAGAAGGAGGAGGATAATCCCATAAATACTCACCCAGATGAGATGAGGAAGGCACAGGCTGAGGACAAAACACTCAAGCCATGTTTCAAGAAGTTGCCCAAATCTCATACACCTCCAGGCAAGGGAGAGTTTTATATGAAGAACAAATTGATATATAGGAAGGCTGGATCTGAATCCAATGGTCACGGACAGCTGGTCCTTCCCACTTCATATAGGACTAAAGTGTTGGAACTAGGGCATGCGATTCCCTTCAGTGGTCATATGGGAATCAGCGCAACAGGACAGCGAATAGCTTGTCACTATTTCTGGCCAGGAATAACTGAAGATATCAAACGATATGTAAAATCCTGTCCAGAGTGCCAACGAGTAGCACCTAAACATTGGACTGCACCAGCAACTCTGGGGGAAATGCCCATAGTGGGAACACCCTTTGAGAGAGTTGCCGTGGATCTTGTGGGACCTCTCACCCGAACCAAGAGAAGGAACAGCTACATTCTGACTCTGGTGGACACTTGTTCTATGTGGGGAGAGGCAGTAGCCCTGTCATCGATTGATTCAAAACATGTGGCAGAGGCATTGCTCACAATTTTCACAAGGTTAGGCTTTCCCAATCAAATCTTGACTGATAATGGCTCTCAGTTCAAGGGGAAACTAACTGAAGAAGTTTTCAGGATCTTCCAGGCCAAACACTTCCATTGTAGTGTGTATCATCCCCAAGGGAACGGCCAAGTGGAAAGATTTAACGGCACATTAATGTCGATCCTGAGAAAGTTGGCACACGAAAAACCAGATACATGGGACCAGTACCTGCACGCCGCCCTCTTTGCTTATCGGGAGGTACCCCATAGTTCAACCGGTATGGCCCCGGCAACATTATTGTTTGGAAGGCCAATAAAAGGTCCACTCGAAGCTATGTTAAGAACGTGGACTGATGAAAAGGCAGAGGAAAACATTACATCTTCATACCAGTATGTGAATGAGCTGACCACTCGGTTAAAAACTGGCTGGAAACTTGCCAATGAAAATTTGAAACAAGCCAGGAAGAAACATGCTGCCTATTATAACAGGAAGGCGAAAGACAGAAATTTGGCTGTGGGAGAGAAAGTACTGCTTCTTTTGCCCGGGAGTCAGAATAAGTTACAAATTGGATGGCAGGGTCCATATACAGTTTTAGAGAAGGTGTCTAGAACAAATTATAAGATAGATAAGAAGGGGAAAGAAAAAATCTATCATGTGAATCTCCTGAAGAAATATTTGGAAAGAGAACATCAGGAAGAGACACACTTGTTGACCTTGTCCATCGCCATGGAGATGAAAAAAGGAACCACTTTCATCATTTGAATATCCATTACACCCCTGTGAGACAGCAGCACAGGTGAAAATCAGTACACATTTAACGAAAACTCAGAAAGAGAGAGTGCAACAGGTTCTAAATAATCATGCAGAGGTGTTAACAGACCGACCAGGGCATACAAACCTATTGGAATATGATATGAAACTGATAGACTCCACACCTGTCTGTATGAAACCATATTCGATTCCGTTTGCTAAGGAAAAAGCTTTGAAGGAAGAGATAGACTATCTGTTGAAGGAAGGAATTATTTCGCACAGTGAGTCTTCGTATAGTTCCGGTGTTGTACTCTTAAGGAAGCCCTCTGGAGAACATAGACTCTGTATAGATTACAGGAGACTGAATGCTATTACAGAAGGACAGGTGGATCCATTGCCGGATACAAATCAGCTGTTTGCCAGACTAAATAAAGCTAAATATTTCTCAAAAGTGGATCTGAGTAAAGGATACTATCAGATTCCAGTAAAGCCTGAGGTTAGACCATACCTAGCTTTTAGTACCTCAGAAGGACACTATGAGTTTAATAGATTGCCATTTGGATTGAAGAATGCGCCTAGTGTCTTCTCTAGAATGATGAGAAAATTATTGGATCCTCTGAATAATCCCTGTATAACAAATTTTATGGATGATATCCTTATAGCAACAGAAACATTTGAGGAACACATTGACTCTCTGAACATGCTGTTTGATCGACTTAGGGAGGCAAATTTAACAGCCCGACCAACCAAATGTTGCGTTGGATGTAAAGAATTGGAATTTTTGGGACACACAGTTTATCAGGGAAACATGACCCCTGACCCAAAGAACTTAGAGAAACTACAGAAAGCCCCGAGACCACAAACCAAGAAGGACGTGAGATCCTTTGTCTCATTATGTGGTTTCTACCAGAAGTATATCAAAAACTTTAATTCCATATGTGCACCGTTAACTGAATTGACACGTAAAGGACATCCAGATCGCATTACATGGACACCACAATGTGAAATGACTTACCAAGAATTGAAGGAAAAGCTCACAAGTAAACCCATTTTGAAATTACCTGACTTAAGTCAAGAATTCATAGTAAGGACGGATGCAAGTAATATTGGGTTAGGTGCAACTCTACTACAGAAATCAGATGCATTGGATGGGGAATTAAGCCCAGTGGCATATGCTAGCAGAAAGTTGAATAAAGCTGAAATCAACTACTCAACTAGCGAAAAAGAATGTCTTGCAGTAATATGGGCAATAAAGAAATTCAATATTTATCTATATGGGAAGGCATTTAAGTTGCAAACAGATCACAAACCTTTATCGTTTTTAGCACAGGCTAAGCATGAGAACTCTAGGTTACTCCGATGGTCTTTGCTTCTGGCTCCATATAATTTTAGCATTGAGTATATATCTGGAAAAACCAATTTGGGAGCTGATTTTTTAAGCCGCCATCCGTGTGATGAGAATCACCGTAAACCCCAGAAATAATAATAAATTTCTCTATGTGTATATAGAATAAAGGACTGACATATAATGTCTGTTTTAAGAGGGGAGGTGTCATGAAATATTCTAATCCACATATATAAATTATCAATTAAATATAAAGCCTAATAAATAAAATTAATAAAGAGAAGAGCAATGGTAAAATAACAGTGCTGTCACAAAGAATGTACTCGAAATCCCCCTTGTTTTCTGCTTCGTCTGCAAATTGTAACGCTTTCACGTTGATAGTAAAAGCTTACTGTATTATACCCGCTTTCTTCAATGAAACGTGTGCTGTATTTCTTGGAAAAACATTAAGAGGCAGACTGCGTAATGACCTAAATTTTAAATTCCATTCATGTCTTTTACATTACGTTACCAAAACGAACGAACAGATGGACAAAAGGATAGCGAGAAGGGAGAGGCAGAAAGCCGAACATTAAACACGCGTCGCGCGATACACAATTACTACTATCACGCGTGTTAGGCTACAAGCACTAACTTTTTTTTTTTTCAGACGGACAGTGATAAAATACACTACCCTTTCCCAGAGTTAGGTTTATAAATCATAAAAAAACGCTTATTAGGAAAGATAACAATAGATGGGTTTACGGTTGAAAACATAACAGTACCCAGACAGCATATCTTCGAAACAGGAGGTAGAAAATACATATTTTGAACGCAGCCACGTAGCTCTTTTAAAGTGGGAAAATTGGGTTCCTTAGGGCTTGCTGACAAATAATATGTAAAACGTTACGCCAATAGTCCAGGAATTAATAAATTATACCCAAAATAAAATAGTGAGGCTGCCTGACAGCATGAAATCATTTCTGCTCATAAATTTTTTTATAACGTGTTTGAAAAAAACCTTACGTTACATAAATAGCCTACCATGTAAACTCCAAATTGATTGGAGCGCAACAAATGAAAGCCTAACCACGATTGGTCGGGCTATAAATACTATCTTGGTTGTTAGGGGAAACGGGAAAAGGTAACATTTTTTCAAACACTTGTCGAAACGTGGCTCATTGGCCAGTCTCGCTGATATACACACTTGGGAGCGTTAGTTCGAGACCACTTGTTTAAAATAGCTTGATAAAGCATCAGTGCGTTGAAGCCAGCATATATTTGGCTAAATAAAAGCCTGGAACATAGGCAGATGGAAATTTGTGCCAGTTTGTGCCAGAATTCATTGCTAATCAACGTATCTGTGTTTATTCGTATGAATTGTGGTAAGCTTGAACCATTCAATATCTTTTAATGAAAATTGAATGTGAATTGTTGATTTATGCCTGTATATATATGTGTAGTTCAGTGGCCAACGTGAGGTAAAGCCTGTAATGCTCCAGCCTGAACAGAGGGTGTCGGAGGGTAGTAAAACGGCATGGAATGGCCAAATAGTACACTGACACCTGGATGATTGATTAGACAGAAATAATGCTGGAAGTGCAGAGGCGTAGTGACCATTAAGGATGGTAATGCTGGTATAAAGTATTTCAGATGAAGCTGACTGTTGGCCTAACGCTCTGAACGCAATGTTTGTGATGTATTGTGATCAGTGTAAAAAGAAAATATAAATTAGTTATGAAGTAGAAGGTACATCCTTCTTGATTTCAGGGACAGTGGTCTTGATGGTACTGAGCAGCACCTAGTCAGAGCTTTGCTGAATCCAGTGTCGGACAGCATACTCCTTGGTCCTTTTAGCTATCAGTGAGGTGTCTCCAGAGCCCAGAGGAGAATTCGAGCAGAGGAGTCCTTTCCTGCCGCCATCACGCCAGATAAGCTAACTTGGCCAGCTGAGCTCAACATTATGTCCCCTCATCTTGAAATGACTTTATAAAATTAACATTAAGAGGGGAATTTACTTGTCTTAAAATCAGGAACTGTGAACATCTCAAATACTAGTCCCTAAAGACAAACTATTGAAGTCATGATGACAAATACCAACAGAGCTTGAACAAAACAAAACCAGTGTTACCTCATTTTACTACTACACAACTGACACACATAGAACATTTGTAATAATATATGTCACTACAATATTCATATTAAATACATTCTGTACATAACTTGTAATTTAAATTGATTGTGATTCCTGGTTCCCTTGTAGTTGAATCAGGACACATATTCATTCATGCCAGTAATGAATACATATTGTTATTTGAAAGTTTATCAGTGACTCTTTTAAGATATCTTTGTAGAGTGTTATATGTATGTGAGTGTCACAGTGTTGTCAAGAGTAGTGGATTAAATTAAATTGTTTATCTGTCTGTTGTTGTGACTTACACTTCACCATACTCATACCCTAGACACATAACGTAGCATCACACTAGTCCAGAATAATTCTGACTGAGATATATAGATATGTGGTAGCAAGTAAGGTTATCTATAATACACTACTCTTAATAGATATAGATACCTTCACAGCTGATCTCAGTCAGTACACTAAGTTCCCTATAAGTATTTATAACATCCCACTTCACCACACACTACAATATTCATATTAAATACATTCTGTACATAACTTGTAATTTAAATTGATTGTGATTCCTGGTTCCCTTGTAGTTGAATCAGGACACATATTCATTCATGCCAGTAATGAATACATATTGTTATTTGAAAGTTTATCAGTGACTCTTTTAAGATATCTTTGTAGAGTGTTATATGTATGTGAGTGTCACAGTGTTGTCAAGAGTAGTGGATTAAATTAAATTGTTTATCTGTCTGTTGTTGTGACTTACACTTCACCATACTCATACCCTACACACATAACGTAGCATCACACTATTCCAGAATAATTCTGACTGAGATATATAGATATGTGGTAGCAAGTAAGGTTATCTATAATACACTACTCTTAATAGATATAGATACCTTCACAGCTGATCTCAGTCAGTACACTAAGTTCCCTATAAGTATTTATAACATCCCACTTCACCACAGCATGGTCCCTGGAAAAAGGGGAAGGGGTCGACCTAGACGACGGTGGACCCAGGACATCACAGAGAGTCTGAACTTGTCTTTGGCCGATGCAGGTCGACTTGCCCAGAATCGTGATGCGTTCAGAGCAGCTGTAATGGAGACAACGTTCTGGAAAGAATACGTCACATGATGAATGAATCTGCATAATAATTATAGACACATTGATCACCAAGGAATTAATGACCCTTTTCTGTCCACATAATCACCGTAGACACACCGACCACCATAACATTAATGACACTTCTATGTCCACATAATCATTGCAGACACACCGACCATCATAACATTAATGACACTTCTATGTCCAGATAATCATTGTAGACACACCGACCATCATAACATTAATGACACTTCTATGTCCATGTAATCATTGCAGACACACCGACCATCATAACATTAATGACACTTCTCCGTCTTCGTAATCATAATAGACACATTGGTCACCAAGAAATTCTTCTTCTTCTTCTTCAATTACCATGCCTAGTGGTGTAGGAGATCATGTCTCTCCACAATTTCCTGCCTCCAGTACAATTTATCAATTGTGTTGTTGACTTCTTTCCATGCCACGATGTCAAACTGTCCAGTATTTGCTCTCTTTGTCTTCCCCTATTTCTTTTTCCTTCAATCTTACCTGTTGTTACGATATAGTCTAGCTTTCCTCTTCTCATAACATGTCCCCCAAAAAGGTGGATTGCTTCTTTCTAACTTGTGAAATAAGTTTCCTTCGCATATTGGCTTCGTTCAGGCAATCCTCATTACTCTTTTTGGCTGTCCATGGTATTTTTAACATTATTCTGTAAAACCACATCTCTGTGGCCTCTATTGCCAAGAAATTAATGATATTTGTTGTCCCCATAACCATGCTAGACACACTGACCACAAAGGACTTAATGGCACTTTTTTGTCTGCATAATCATGCCAGACACATAACTACACTTGTTTGTACCAAAGAATTAATGACACGTTATGTCTGCATAACCATACTACGCACAAAGACCACCAAGAAATTAATGACACTTTTCTGTCTGCATAATCGTACTGGAAGCATTGACCACCAAAGAATTAGACACTTTTTTGTATAGTCAGATTAGACACACCGATCACCATGGCATTAATGACCCTTCCCTGTCCGCAAAATCATACCAGACGCCCTGTTTACCATAACATTAATTTCTGAACTCTTTCTGTATCATTATATGCCCCGTACAGTTCTCGGGGGTTTCTAAAGAGACAAAGAAAGAACAGAGCTACTGCACGCACATGTATATCGTAGAAAGTGACTAATATGAGGTTGTGTATGAGGCTGACAACCTCATTATACAAAACAAATTGCCACAGAAACCACTGCTGGAAAAGCATATCATTGTTTGGTACAGGCTTCCTGCACGGATACCAGCTACAGCAGGGGTTCCAAATTCCACAAGGAGCACAATGGAAATTGATGATACCCTTATATTAGACCAGGGTTTTCTTTTACCTGGATTCCGCGAGATGTCGCAAGGGGTTCCGAGAGAGATTGTGATTGAAGAAAAAAATTATAAACGTCGCTGTTCTACTTCGCGCGATGGGCAATGCTAGCGCTCGCAGTGGTGGACAGTAGCAGATCAGCCCCTTACGGCAGTGTGCAGTAGGACTGTGTTCACTCTTGCATATACTATATTTCATTACAATCTTGTAGAGAAGAAATTTGTGAAAAGACTTGTAGGCCTACTTAAATAGTGTTAAAAAAAAATCAAATAGGAAATTTCAAAAAAAAAAAAAAGAAAAAAAAAGAAAAGAGAAACTGAAGTTTCTTCTACGTGCACTACTGACTTGCATTAAAATTGATGTCCTGTGAGGGGAAGGGGAACCACACAAAAACAGTTAGCTAATAAGTTGGCCAAAACAAACGGATCCACAGAAAAAAATCACTCTCTACTCAAAAGAGCATTGACACTTATTTTTGGATTATTATACTTACAACTTACTGATCACGCTAAGATACCATGAGCTGTAAATATAATAATTTATATGCACGGGTTCTGAGACCTGAAAATTATTTCAAGGGCATTCAACTATCTTCATTTTAAACACGTATAATGCATATATCTTTATTGCAGACACTTCTATCATGATGCTAATTACACTTATGCTCAACCACATAAAGGTAAATATTAGACATGACATTGACGGCGCGAACAAGCATTTCTGGGATGTGAAAAGTCTGACAAAGAAGAAGATTGATGACTAGGCCATAATAAAGCCTAAGAATTAGTTGTGGTGTGTTATATTTGGGGAGAAGAATGGGAGAAGATCGGCTACCACGACAAGCATGGGAAACAAAGAGCCAGGGACCCAGACCTCCAGGACGACCCAGAGTCCGCTGGGAGGACAAAATTAGACAATCTTTGAAGGACCGAGGACTAGAATGGAACCAGGCCAGGAAGAAGACAGCTGATAGAATGGTCTGGCGCTCTCTCTTCCAAACCTCTACACCTCACGGTAGAAGGGGAACGACTAAGTAAGTAAGTAAGTGTTATATTTGATAGTCGTGTGTTATATTTGATAGTTGTGGGCCATATTTGTGTTTTCATGCCTAATAGAGCAATAAAGGCGAGTGTTATTTGTGGGGCGCAATTACTACGCACCGCGCAGTAAGTTGAGTGATTCGACCTAGAACTTATAAAAAAAAAATAGCGAGCGGCAAACAGGCCTATTTGAAGATTCAGTCCAGACAAGAGAAGACGAAGATACGAGGCGCCCTGTGTGGGTAGAACAGAGACATGACACGTGAGTTTGATTTAAAAGCAGATTAGCTTATTTCTTAGTGAAATTACCATTATTTCCCTGTAGCTTTAGAATTATATTGAGCGTGTCTGTTTTAATGGTTAATGAAATAAATTGATTGATGTGTCTCCAGGACCTGATAATTTAGTCTTGAAATATAAATGAGTGAAAACAATGTCTGGATAAGTTTTATTAGGCACGCTTAGCCCAAATCACAGATGTGAGAGTGTAAGAGCAATTATTTCATTCATCAGAAAGGCAAATATAGTATGAAAGTATTTCATACATGAAACCAGGCAGAGAAGCGATTTATTACTTGAATTTAAATAATATTAACTGTTATCAAGATGGCAGCCACGTGTTCATGAAAGGCGGCGCGTCATCATGCTGTTAATAAAGAAGGCGCCATAAGTCTGAATGTAACACGCTATGTTGCGCAGTTTTATATCGTGTGAATTGACACGTGGGTGAAAGTAGGTTAAATGTAATTTTCCTCAGTAATAGAAGTAATAGTTTTCATGTGAAATCTATTTTAAGGTGATGACTTTAGTTCTAGTTGTTAAGTCAAGAGTAATTTTATTTTATTCTTTAATGTAAGAGTAATTAAGTGTATTTCACGATTATTGATTATTCTACTGTATATCTTTAGTGGGTTACTTTGAGTGAGGTGAGAATATGTATTTAGATTTCTGGAGAGCGCGAGGCCATTCCTTGGGGCGTAAGGCACTTTGAGACAGGTGTTTCTCTGTTTGCTCCGTGCGGAGCATGGAAACACCAATGCAACTGGAGTCCATTACAGGCCCACAAGAAGCATTTTTATGCTATTGCAGTGGTTGTTTCTGTAACAATGTGATTCATGTGATGAGTTCCTAATCTCATCAGGGGTCATATACGACACGCTGGTTGCCAGGCGCACCAGTCGTCACTTACGACATGCTTCAGAGTGCAGAACGTATATCGAGATGGATCAGTGGCGAGGTGGTGGTTTATTCTCATTATTGAGAGTATTTGTTGTACATATAGTTGAATATTATTTTATGTCCATGTTATTATTATTTAATATGGTTATGTGTAGAATGGTTTGTGAGAGCACGTGGGCTCACTTGGAGATATATATTTCTCTTCTCCGCTCCTGAGGGAGCATGGGGGCCACCAGTGTGGTTTGCCTCCGTATGAAGCATTCAGATGCTCGTGCTGTAGTAGTTTCGGTAGCAATCTGTGTTACATGGTGATATTGCCAGCCTCATGCACAACACCATACTAGTCTCATTGGACGACATGCATGAGTGTGTGTGTGATAGCTAAGTGTGTGCTCTTGCAGTAGTGGTTTCGGCAGCAATCTATGTTACACGGTGAGATTGCCAACCTCATGCACAACACCACACTAATCTCGCTAGACGACATGCATGTGTGTGTGCATGATAGTTGAATATTCAGTTTCACGCAGTGTGGAAGGACAGTTTGACAGGTGAGAGCGTGGAGTTTCTGATTATTTAACCATGATTTTAACTAGTCGTTGCTTTGTTTGCTTCTTCAGATTAGCAATCGGGCTAGGCTGGGTGTTTGTTTGGTGTTTGGTTTGTTGGTTTATTTGTTTAATGTTTGCTTCAGTGTGCTCTTAATGTCACTGATAGGGTTGTAAAAATAAATACAGCCCCTGCCTTAAGAATCAGAGTTTTATTGTTGAATCGGGTCGGTTGCGAGTGTGCAAGAGAGTGATCAAATATCACAACATCACCATCACCATCTCTCCCACCCTATCATATATATATATATATATATATATATATATATATATATATATATATATACAGGGTGTTTATAAAGTCGCTGTGCAGTGAAATTTACGCCCGGGTGAGACTACGTCACCAGAAATGTGGTTTTCAATTGGGGCTTGTTGTGTAATGCTGCACACGGGATTGTGGAACACAGCATTGGAACACAGAATATCATGACGTAAATTTGCATCATTCGTGACGTAATTTCCAAAATATTTTTCAAAATTCACTGGTCAGCGACTTTAAAAACACCCTGTATGTATATATATATATATATATATATATATATTATATATATATATATATATATATAGATATATATATATATATATATATATATATATATATATAGATATATATATATATATATACACACACACACACATACATGCATGCATGCATGCATGCATGCATACATACATACATACATACATACATACATACATACATACGTACATACATACATACATACATACATACATACATACATACATACATACATACATACATACATACATACATACATATATATATATACCTAGGAAGCATAGTAACACCAGACGGCGGGGCAGGCAAAGACATCAACATCAGAATGAATAAGGCAAGAACAGCCTTCTTTAGCCTAAACAACATCTGGAAGTCCTCCCAATACAGCACAAGCACAAAATTAAGATTATATCAGAGCTGTGTGCTTTCTGTGCTTCTCTATGGTGCGGAATGCTGGAGAGTTACAGAGAAGGAAATGTCGAAATTGTCCTCCTTTCACACAACATGCCTAAGAAAAATTCACCGAATCTTTTGGCCGAATACCATCACTAACCAAGATCTGCTTACTTGTAGCAAGCAAGAGGACATGCACACCATCATAGCTGGCAGACGCTGGAGCTGGGTTGGTCATGTCCTCAGAAGAGACCCCGATGCCATCACAAGAACAGCTATGCTTTGGACCCCTGAAGGAAAACGAAAGAGAGGCCGACCAAAAACAACCTGGCGGAGGACTGTGGAGGCTGAGATGCAGGGAATGAACCAGAGTTGGGGCACTGTACGAAGGATGGCCGCCGACCGAGCAAAGTGGAATCAATTTGTTGTTGCCCTACAGGACGCCACTAGGCGTGATGGCCACTGACTGCTTTGACGGTCGGCGGCTAAGGATCAAAGAAGAAGAAGAGATATATATATATATATATATATATATATATATATATATATATATATATATATATATATATATATATATATATATATATATATATATATATATATATATATATATATATATATATATATATACATATATACGAGGGGCGTTCAGAAAGTAATGCACCACATCGTTTTTCTCAGGAGTTGTTTATTCAAAAAGCATAAAATTTATACACAATATACATGGTTATGTCATGTAAACATCGGTATTATTCAACATAATCCCCATCAACTTGTACGGCTTTATGCCAGCGCGAAACAAGTGCATGTATTCCTAGCCCGTACCAGATTTTGTATTGACCATGTAGCCATTTCTTCGCTGCATGAATCACTCCTTCATCATCTTCAAACTTTGTCCCACGGAGTGCATCTTTAAGTGGACCAAATAGATGAAAATCAGAGGGTGCCAAATCGGGACTATAGGGGGGATGTACAGGTACAGTCCAACCCAATTTGGAGATTGCTTCCCGTGTTGCCAGACTTGTGTGAGGTCGCGCATTGTCGTGAAGGAGAAGCAGGTCTGCTGGATTCTTGTGCGGCCGAACTCTGCGAAAACGTTGATTGAGTTTTTTCAATGTCTTAATGTAAGCTTGCGAATTGATTGTCTCTCCTCTTGGCATAACGTACACAAGAATCACACCTTCAATGTCCCAAAAGACAGTGATCATGACCTTTCTAGCTGAAGGAATTGTCTTGAATTTCTTTCTTCGTGGTGATTGCGGATGATGCCACTCCATTGACTGTCTTTTTGTCTCAGGTTCAAAATGATGTGCCCAGGTTTCGTCACCTGTAACGATCTTAGCCAAAAAGTTCTCTCCATCAGCATTGAAACGCTCCAACAATTCAGAAGAAATTGCTTTCCTTTGCAATCAGTGGTTATTTGTGAGACTTCGAGGAACCCATCTTGCGCAAACCTTAGAAAATCCGAGAATTTTTATAACTGCATTTGCACTACCAATGCTGACTGACAGCTGTAAGGCCAATTGTTGAGTAGTGATTCGCCTATCAGTAAGAATAATGCCCTCAGCGCATTTCAACATTTCTGTGTTGGTGGCTGTGGCAGGACGTCCACAGGGTGGCCAATCAAGCAGCTTCGTATCTCCACTTCCTGATTCTTTGATTCTCTGAACCCAGCGACTGACTGTACTCCTGTCGACTGCAAAACTTCCATTCACATCACATAGACGCTTGTGAATATTCACAACAGTTTCCTTCTCTGCAACGAGAAATTCTATCACAATTCGCTGTTTATAACGCAAGCTGCTAACACGCTCCATTTCAACGGTTTAGGGCAGTCGTATTATTTGGCCGGTTGCAGTGCAATTTGGTGCATACAATTGGCACATGTCATATTTTAAGTGTGCAAAATTTCATGCTTCTATCTTCATTATTAGCGGAGAAAAACGATGTAGTGCATTACTTTCTGAACGCCCCTCGTATATATATATATATATATATATATATATATATATATATATTATTATATATATATATATATATATATATATATTATATGTTATTATATATATATATATATATATATATATATATATATATATATATATATATATATATATAGATATATATCTTGCCATCTTGACTCTTGACTTAGTAGGAAGGCCGACGAGATCGAGGCTGTCGCAGAACGTCACGATTCAAAATGGTTCTTCGCAGCGGTGAAAACTCTCTATTGTCCACAACCGTTTGGTAACTGTCCAGTGTGCAATGCGGATGGCTCATCGCTACTTACAAGAAAGACCCAGATACCTTGATAAGTAGGCTGAACATTTCTGTAATGTACTTAATCTCCTATCAGTGATACCTCAAAAAAAGTGATACCTCAAGTAGAAATAAATATGGCGCTAGATAAACGAACGAACTTTATTTTCAAAGGGTTTAGAATTGGGCAAGCAGGCCGAAGTAGAGAAAGCCATACAAATCCTCTTGCCTGGGAAGGCCCCAGAAGCCGATGCTATCCCAGCGGAGATATATAAAACAGCCCAACCTTGTCTTACTAGTAAGCTCTCCGATCTCTTTCGTCTCATGTGGGCCAAAGATGAGATCCCACAGGAGATGAAGGATGCCTCAATAGTTCATATCTATAAGGGAAAGGTAACCGACAAGAGTGTGAACAATCACCGTGGAATATCCCTACTGTCAATTGCCGGCAAGATCCTCGCACGTGTATTGTTCAACCGCCTAAATGAACACCTTGAACAGGACCATCACCTCCCAGACAGTCAGTGCGTATTCAGAGCCGGGCGAGAAACTATCGACATGATATTTGCTGTTCGCCAATTTCAAGAGAAAAGTCAGGAGCAGAATCGCGACCTATACACTACGTTTATTGACCTGATCAAGGCATTCGATACAGTGAGCAGAGGTGGACTATGGAAAATCCTGTCAAAATTGGCTGTCCTGATAAATTTATCACCCTGGTCAAACAGCTTCACGAAGGTATGCGTGCCCGCGTCTTGGACAATGGAGAAGCCTCTAAAATGTTTGATGTTACAAACGGCGTAAAACAGGGTTGTGTTCTTGCCCCGACATTGTATAGCATGATGTTTTCAGCCATGCTTGCTGATGCTGTCAACGGAAGCGAGTTCGGTATACCAATCAAGTACCGAACAGATGGCAAACTATTCAACTCCCGCAGACTTCAATCCAAAACCAAGGTGCAAACTGATATGATCCGTGAATTCCTGTTTGCCGACGATTGCGTTCTGAATAGTAGCTCCGAGCAGAAAATGCAGGAAGGCAGGACCGTTTCTCTGCTGCTTGCGACAGCTTCGGGCTAACCATCAATGTCAAGAAAACTGAGGTTATGTACCAACCAGCCCCTGGTAAACCGTACAAGGAACCAACGATTACAGTGGGGGAACAAAGGCTGGTGGCTGTGGATAAGTTCACTTACCTTGGAAGCACGCTCTCAAGACTATCCAACATTGACGACGAGGTGGCTAACAGAATAGCAAAGGCCAGTATTGCGTTTGGAAGACTGCGATCATCAGTGTGGGAACGTAGAGGTATTAGCGTCAAGACCAAACTGAAGATGTACCGTGCCATCGTCCTCCCCACCCTACTCTACGCCAGTGAGAGTTGAACCGTTTATGCTAGACATGCTCGAAAATTAAATCACTTCCATACAACCTGCCTGCGTCGCGTGCTAAACATTCGATGGCAGGATAAGATCCCAGATACCGAGGTTCTATCAAGAGCAAATATGCCCAGTGTCTATATATTGATTCAGAAAGAGCAGCTACGATGGACCGGACATCTGGTTCGCATGCCAAATGAACGCCTCCCAAAGAGGCTGCTGTATGGCGAGCTGCGTACTAGAGGACAACCAAAGAAGCGCTTCAAAGACAGCATGAGGGAGTCACTGAAGAGCTGCCAGATTAACACAACCACCTGGGAGCAACTGGCACAGGATCGCACAGCCTGGGAGAGGCGCTATCAAAACTGATGTTGCAGTCAGCGAGGCCAACCGTTTGAAGGTAGCCCAGAAAAAAACGTGCAGCCCGAAAGTCAAGCGTGGATGTGCAGCCTGTATTGTCTTCGGGCCTTGTATGTCGGTCATGCAACAGAACTTTTCTTGTCCGCATTGGCTTGATCAGCCATATGCGCACCCACTTCACCTCATAGAACGAACTGTATTACGAGAGATGTCGATGGTCCTCATCGAATACGATGGACAAATCATCAATATAATAAACAATTGGCGCTCTCTATGGAGGATGTGGCTACTACAGCAGCTGGTATCCGAACAGGAAGCCTGCACAAGGAATGCATATGTTCTTGTAGTGATGGTTTCTATGGCAATTTGTTTTACATGGTAAAGTTGCTAGCCTTATGTACTGCCACATATTAGTTGTCATGAACAAGTAGTAATCCTATTCTTTATTTTACAAATCCTCGTAAATGTTATTGATATATTTAAATATAAACAAATCTCTTGATCACTGTTTTCGTACATATTCAAGTTCATTCACTCATTTTCTCTCTCTTTTTTGCGCCCAATGGAGCATGGGTCAAGCACAGATATGCAAGAACAGTATCGTGGAAACCGAATGGAGAAAAGCACTTAATCTTAGCCTCGACAGCTGTAATAATATGACAGTTTTATTTTGCAATCTATTTCACATAAATACAAATTGACACAAGTGAGAACAAAACCCTGTATGCATTTAACGCGTACTCTGAAATTAAACGCGGTAAGTTAACTACCATGACAACGATAGAAAACAAGTCTTTAACCAACGCAGTAGCAAAGTGAATAAATTTAAAAAATCCAACGAAACTGGTCGTTGAAAATATTTTTGTTTTCTTGTTTTGTTTGTAAATTTTTTTTTTTTGGGGGGGGGGGGGGGGGGGGGGGTGTGTTGTGTAATTGTTCATGACATGTAAAAAGGAAAGAACCATATTCTTCTAACCTTAAATTGCCTTCAAGCATATCCTGGATTAGTTTGACAGATATGGAAGTTCAGTAATTCATTATTCCTGTTTTCTCCCTTTGGAACATTGATCCACTACAGGCATAAAATCATAAAAACAGGACGGATAAAAGTACATCATCTCAGCTACGACAGCGTTTATTTTGTTTAAATACAAATTGGAGCAAAACAAAATAATACTTGTTAATTTGTCCTTTGAAATTTAACACGAAATTTTTACAACCAACATAAAACAATTAGTTAACCAACGCGATGGAAAGGTGATTAAATTTCAAGATACAATTTAAAAAAAAAAAAAACTAAAATTAAAAAAAATATTGGCCGTTGAAAAAAATAAGGTGTTTTTTGTGGTATTTTTTTTTTTTTTTGCAACAAAAAATAGGAAAGAGGCATATTCTTCTAATCTTAAATTGGCCCCTAGCATATCCTGGATTAATTTCACATAAACATAAGTTCATTCGTTCATTTCGCCTGTTAGCAATACAAACTGAAGCAAGAGCAAACATTACTTTTTTTAAACATGGCCTAATATTTTTTAATTTGTCCTTTTAAATTTAACACAAAAAGTTTACGACGAACATAAAACAATTCGTTAACCAATTCGTTAGCAAAGGTGATTAAGTATCAAGATCCAATAAAAAAATTTACAAAATTAGCATATGAAGAAAACAAAGTGATGATTTTTTGGAGGTTTTTTGTTTTGTTTTTATATTTTTCTTGCAACGTAAAATAGGAAAGAAGCGTATTCATCTAACCTTAAATTGTCTTCTAGCATATCCCTGGATTATTAGCGTCCTAGTGCGATATCACAAAGTTAACTTTGTTATCATAGTCCCCATACAAATTTGTCACCAAACACGTAACGCCTTTCCATGGCCAACACTGGTTGGCTGCAAAAAAAAACTTCCTACCAACATTTAAAAAAAAATCACCATAAAGGACCGGAAATGAATACAAAAAAAGGTATGTTGAAACCAGTACTTGAAGGCGCCTTTTGTAGATTCAAATAAATTTAAAAGAGGATTTTAAAAAACTATTGTATTGTCTGAAATAATTAGTAATCAAAATTCCCTTTTTCATATAAATTGAAATTTAAAGGAAGAGGTTAAAAACGAAGAAAAAAAAACCCACCTACGTCACTGGTAGCACGTGGCAGACTGAAACTCCATTTCCTGACAAAACCTGGTGTGGATTAGTTCGTCATCATCATCCTTTTTTCAAAATATAATTTTGCCTCGTTTTGGCGAGGCACGTCCCGTTCAACCTAGCCGGTTATATTAGGGCGCATGTCCAAAAATAAAAGACCTTTAGGTGTTTAGAATTAGTTATGTGTTCACCATCATTTTCTTTCGCATTCCTTAAATAGCACGGAACCACACATGCACCCGCGCATCACATGATTTTGTGGCGGTGGTTTCTGTGGATATTTGTTTTACATGATGAGGTCGCCAGTCCACTGCACAACATCTTATTAGTTGCCTTGTACGATATGCCTGAGGTGGACTAATCTCATTCTTTCTTTGTCTCTTCATAGACCCCCAGAGATTACACATGGTGTAGGACTAATTCATTTACATGGAAATTGAGATGGCAGAATCAAAAGTTCCCAAGTCTAAACATTCTAGAAACTTCTTTGTTGTCAGTCATATATTACAGCCAATCATTACACCCCCACACTTTTTTTTTAACACACAAATCAACCCCTGACAGTTTTAGCTGTGGGTTTCCATTAAAAGAATTTCGGATGTTTTATGAACTGCCTGGCAACAACCTCTAGCCAGGGGCGGGCTTACAGTGCTCGGTGAAATGAAAAAAAAAAAAAGAAGAAAAAAAGGTAATTGGCCCCTGATTACCGATTCCACGTGGATTACTGATTCTAAATGTCTATGGAAGCGTGGACTTTCCTAATGCTGGTGGCTCTCGGACAGCGCTAGAAAAGCTCACAGCTCAGTCCGCCACTGCTTCTCGCCCAGGAGTTCTTAACCTTTGGGTTGTGCCTAAACTGCGGAGGGCCAATAACCTTTTTTGACATAGTGTATAGGGAAGATACTCGTGGGAAAGTAGACAAGTCTTTTTCTGCGTTGGGTCTAATCTTGGTAAATGGATATTCGGTCTTCCGAAGACGCAACTCTTTAGTTTCTTGACAGACGGTTGGGGAATACACCGAATACAGCCGGGATTGACAGTGAAAAAATGGAGTTTACGTAACAATGGCTGGTTTGTTAGTATGGTGTCGTGTAAATGTCGATTTTCATTTCTTGTGGAAAGTCAACTTTGAAAGTTGTGAACACATTCCGTGTGGTTTTTGTTTTTTTCCTCATGAGGGAATAATCTCTGTCTCATCTTTCCCTTCATCTACAGGGTGGCCACAAAGTCCCTATTCGTGAGATTGTGTTCTCTGTTGTTTATTTTGTTTATCCTGCAACAAGTTGGTGCGCTAGCACATTATGCTGTCCCAGTTAGAGAATGTGTTGACGACAAATTCAGAGGACTATGTATTGAATTTGGATCTGATATTGCGTGGCCTCCTCGAAGTCAAGTGAAAATTCGTTGTTTTTTTTTTTTTAAAGTTTTGTGAAAGATGTGACAAAACGTCTGTACGTGTTCTTTTGGTGGCTCTTTCACACCTTTAGCCACTCCGGCAATATCCTTTTTTTTCTTCTGTTTTCTCTTTCTCCCATACAACTTCTTTTATTTGGCATAATTTTTGCCCTTGTCATTCATTATTTTGCTCCTTATGCTGGACCCAGTAGAATGAAGTCTCTAACACTCTACTTTCCTACGGACGTACCTGCTTTATACGCAGAATTGTTTACGTTCCGCAAGGTAAATGCGATAATACCAGGTAATTATACCGGTCATACGCTGATCTATTCTACCAGTCTGACCATCTTTTGAAACGCGTCAGTCCAACATTTAACCCCAGGTGAAAAGCTGGTGACTTCACGATCTCGCCGATCGACACGAAAAGATCCCAAGATTGTCTGTATGGGCTGCCGACGTCGGTGTCTGTTTGTCTGGCGGATTATACAGAGGGTAGATGCGTTTATCGCTTTTTGTGGGACAATCCCTGGTGATTGTTACAGATAATCTAATCTGTCTGGGTAGACATCTTGGCGGAAGACATTACGCCAGACAAACATGGTCACATGTGGTTGTGAGTCGGCGGAAATATTACCGCATGCTTTGAAAGAGGTCACGCGTTGGAATATTAAATGTAATATTTTAAATCACGTGGGGGATATTTTGAAATTGGGCACACCAACCCACTGCTAAAGAGATTCGATTGGTTTGATTTGAGAGCCGGAATAAACAATGAGTTTCATTTGAATATTCGACAGAAACACAATCTGTGATTTGAACTGAGAAGTGGGAACCATAATCTAGCAAACTCAGAGACCCAGAACAGACAGCTTCGCAACTTCAAACGAGCAACTCCAAAAAGCCAGAAAGAGAAGGGTCGGACCTAGAATTCTATACTTATAAGTGACAGATCGTAGTATTTGGGAAACTTAAAACCTTAAAAAGTAAGCCCGCCTTTATAAATACAAACTCTGAAAAACTTAAGGGACCAGGACTTTAAATATTAGGACTGGATACTTAAGGAATTGGATCACCCGTCATAAGAGAAACTTTCCGAGACCAAGTGTTTCGCAGATTTACCCGTCATAAAAGGGATTCAAAATGTCCAGACCAAGTGATTCAAAAGCATATAACCTAAATTGCTTGTGTCCATTCTAAACTGTGCGAGGAGATTGTGTATAACCCAACTGGGGTAAAGCGTAAACCTTTATTTTACAAATGTGAATTAACATGTTTTCTTGCTAAGTGGTTATATATGAGGCTGGCAACCTCAACATAAGAAACTAGTATATCCGTAAACCACTACAGCAAGCGCTGATGGTTTCTTCTGGCTAGTCGTGCGGAAAACCGACAGCAGAGGTGACCCCAGACTCCGAATGGAGCAGTGATGACTGATGATTACATCACATGTGCCTAAGTGTATAATATTTTGTGAGATATATGTACTTTGTTAGTTTTAACTCACGCAGCTAATTATTCACGCCGTCCAGATCCGAAAGAATATTGATGATATTTAATCATCTTCCCTGAGCTGCACTGTGTACTCGGGAATTTTATTCTTCGGAGAGATTAACATTGGTGGGTGGACAGAAAGAATGTGCTTGTTAATTGGCAGTCCACAAATGTACTTAGCAGAGGCATTTGTTTTTCAATTTTGTCTAAAAAGTTCGTGGAACGAAACTAGTTGTGAGTGAAACGCAGGGAATCAACACAAACCGCCTAAATCGGACAAGTTGCGTGAAGAAGTGCCCTCATCACCAAGAAGTGACGAAAACCACAGATGCAGGACCCCCTTATATCAGTTAAGTGCTTATAAAAAGGCACCAGCAACCGGACATAATTTTCTAACTATATCCTCACCCTAAATCTTTGTGAAGAGAAAATTTGATTCCAATATAAAAGTCACCAGCATTTCCTTTATTTCAAACTGTTAATACTAATTGATTAATAAATTTGTTACCTGTTGTTTCAAAACTAAACAATAGTGGTTTAATCAGTTATTACATGTTTGAAAGCAAATGTATGAATATTTAATATAGATATATACATCTAGACATATATTTACCTCTAAACAGAGCTATACCATTATAAGAGGAAATTCGCTGAATTAACTCAGCTGGGGGCTTGAACGGGCTAAAAACTATTGCTTAAATCCTTCATAAAAAAAGGCGACGGACAGATATAAGTTAACAAATGTTCAGAGCTTAGCAGCATTGTTCTTGACTTCTGAATTATCTTGTGAATTCTCCCGTAAGGTAGAAGCGTCATCACCCTTCTATCTACATCTCTGCCAAGAGTAATCTTTGCAAAGGTAGAAACCTTTGACGACCCATTTAGATACTCTTGAGTTGTGGCCACTGTTGGACCACTACTGCAAAGCAGGGGAGGCAATCCGTGACAAAAGATACAATTCTCAACTCCGCCTTACACCAATTGAAGACCTAAAAATGGCGATCTGGGACTGATTTAAAGATTTACAATCGTCAACAGGGAAGCGAATGACCAGAAGAACGCAGAAAAAACACCAAGGTGTGTGATGAAAATGGAGGGGAACATACAGATAACTTCTAAACAGCAGGCATATGAACTTTGTGGCCACTCTGTACTTCAAGAAAGCAAACAATCCATCCACTCCAGTTCTGAAGTAGGTTTTATTACGCACTTCCTTTTTTGCTTCACCCGAGCGATTCCTGTTTTCTTTCCCCTAAACCAGAGGTTGCCTTGTGAGAGAATAATGACTCGGCAACCTTATCATGTAAAACCAATCGCTACAAAAACTACCGCTACAAGAGCATGGAAGCTTGACGCAGCATGGTCCCTGATCACAATAAGGGAAAATCATTTCTTGTGAAATGAGAAGCTTCAGAAGAGTCATTAATGTTACCAGTGAAAACAGAATGAATGAGAAATGATGTCGTCAGAAATATTGTAGGAATTACATCCTGGATCAAGTATATAGAGAGAAAGAAAATGAAGTGGTTTAGTCGTCTCATGAAAATGGAGCCCGATAAATTACCACTACTCGCCCATACCAGTAGAAGGTCTGATTTCTGGGCACGGGGAAGACTAAGAGGCAGATGGGTAGACATATCACAGAAATCTTACAACATCATGGGCTCACAGTAGCCAAGGCGCCACACAGGCTCAAGTATGCAAAATTTAGCTTCCCTCTACACCTCATGTCATCTGTGAAACAAAAAAGGAAGATATAAAAAGTATGTATAAAAAATAACATTAACGTAATAGGCCTGCGAGTTTTACAGTCTCAATATTTAAAAAAAAAAACAAAAAAAAAAAAAACACCAAGTCACAATTAGGCAAACTAATTCGATATTTTTACAGTAACTTCTTCGTTCGCTCTAAAATAGCCACATCTATATCTCTATTAAAGCTAGCAGTTCGTCTCTTGTCACCATAAGTTGTTCCCTAACAGAAACACATAGCAGTAACAGTGGATGAACAATAGTCAACCGTACCCCAAAAGATACAGGCTAGATCAGGGATTCTTACCCCTTTTGTTCATCTCGCAACTCCCCCGGAGGCGGAAGCTTAGGAGGGGGAACTGGGGACAGGAATGAGGGATGCTTCTTCTTCTTCCGATTCCTAGAGATTGTATATAGTTTTGAAGCTAAACCACTTCCATACAGTCTGTCTCAGGAAGATAATGAACATCAAATGGCAAGACAAGATCCTGGATACCGCCGTTCTTGACAGAGCTGGTATCCCTAGTATTGATACTATTCTGATGCAGTCACAGATTCGCTGGGCAGGTCATGTAGTCCGCATGCCAGACCATCGACTGCCAAAGATACTCTTTTATGGTGAGATGCAGAAGGGTAAACGCTCCCATGGTGGCCAAAAGAAGCGCTTCAAAGACACGTTAAAGACGTCATTGAAAACCTTTGACATAAACCCAGACACATGGGAAGCTGCTGCGCAAGACCGAACTGCTTGGCGCACATCTCTTCGTAAAGGTGCAGCAGCATGCGAATCATCCAGAAGAGCAGCAGCGGAACAGCGGAGACAAGCTAGAAAGGACCGTGAAATAAAACCTTAACATGAAGCAAACATTCCCTGCCCACACTGTCCAAGATCTTTCCAGGCCCGCATCGGGCTCTTCAGTCACCTTCGTACCCATAGACTAACCTAACATATTCTTAAATAATTGGATGAACAGAGTGGTCTTCATCACCCGTGATGGACGAACAACCAACCAACCAACGACTCTTTATCCTGTGGTATGTTGGAAGCGTTCCAGAGCTTTCTTGCAAACCCAGAGGTTTCACATTGTTAAAACATACCAGACCTACTAATTAGCGGGCGATGTAATGCCACGTGATGGATGGTCCTCTATCCAAGAGAGAATCCATGGGAGAGACATAGAAGGACGCGAATTTGGTGGCGCAGGACAGGAGGGCTGAATTGTTGCAGGCCTGTGTACCACAGCCTCGTGAAGTTATCAGAGGTCTCCGTGGAGACAAAGACAGAAAAGGACTACTTTTTCTTTAGGCATGTCAGAGGAGGCGACGAAGATGAGATTGTGCGTGGGGATGGCAACATGATCATGTAAAACGAATTGCTACAAAACGTAACACTGCAGGATTACAATAATGATCTAGTGCAAGCTTCCTGCAAGGGGAGAAGCTGCTATGGTGGCTTCAACTCCTTACGGAACAAGAAGGGAAATAATGATGATGGTGGTTTTCTATAAAAGTGATCTTAATGTTCACCCCCCCTCCCCGATCTTACCCAAATTAATCAATGAATCAGTGAAGACATAATTAAGGTGTTACTACACGGAAAAATAACAACCAAGATAGCTACACACGTCAAAAATGGTTACTTGTGTAGAATAGAAGGATTGAAGTCGGCTGGCGAGATGACTAATGTGGAACAGACGACAAGAACCAGACACGTCTTTGCTTTAGTTCTGCTTTATTCCTTCTCTACTTTCTGCAAAAATTGACCTGAGGTCATTAATCGACGTCTTATATTTTAACAAATCATCCTACACAACATCTTACAGTTAACAGTTTGAATGATCATGAATAATTGCATTTTAATGTGATATACCCATTTTTTCAACTAGTATTAAGTACTAGTAACACAAATACTTTGAACGCGTTTTTCCTCAAAACTAGCTGATGTGGAGATAGAATAAAACAGTAATAAGTGTCAGTGGAACAAGAGACGAGAAGAAGATGCTGGAGATAGATAAGACACACTTTGGGGATACCTGTTGTTAGCATTACCAGACAGTCTTTGTTCTGAAGACTCCAGGAAAAGAGAGGCAGCGATAGACAAAAAACACACGGAGAAGAGACATGGAGACATACATGAAGGGGATGAAGGAGACATGGAAATACATTGAGCTAATGGCACGGGACACAGGAAGACGCGACATAAGGTTGATTACAGCTGATGTTCTTTGTGGAGCTGAAAGGTGATGAATGATGGAATTTTATTTTTAGTTTTTAGTCAGTTTCTCATATACAGGAGGCCGCGGTAACGCAATGGTTAGTGCACTGGCTTCCTACCTCAGTGGTCCATGGTTCGATACCCAATTAAGGTGGAACCTTTTTAGACCGCAAACGGCTCCGAGGTCGACTCAGCCTCATGAATTGGGTACCAGAGCAACTGTGGGAAAGTTAAGGCGGCCGGCGTGATGCTGACCACATAACCCCTAGTGTGGCGATGGTCAAGAAAATATGGGCCTAATATTCCCAATATGCCTCAATTGGCGTGTAAAAGGATTCTCCCCCCTCCAACCTTTTTAAGACAAATATACGGTTTGATCCTAAACTTTACAATGTTATCCATTGAGACAATATTTGCGATAAATCCCACACGTCCTGTGAATCCTTTTTAATGTAATCACTTTCTTGGTTGGGTCGCTAAATTAAGCCTAAAGTGTGCATTAGATGTGAAAATTGGATGGTACAAGTACAAAACACATTTAATTATTTTAACTTAAAATGGCAAATGAAGAAATGCATACGAGAAATAACTTACAAAAGTGACAAGAAAAGGTAGTGACGGAAAGTTAATAATAAAGGCCTTGGGCTAAATAACAAATAGCTAAAGAAGTGGTCATCTTTATACAACAGAATTCTTCAGAATTAAGGAATGGGACAGTTTTAAATGAAGTACATGGTTTTACATACGAGAGCGCCATTTATAACATCAGAGGTAGATGCATCTCAAACATAAATATAAAAACAATGATTAACTTAACAGAATAGCCCAAACAGTTACAGCGCTTTTGTATAAAGCTAGCTTTGTCATATGGAACCCCCTCATGGACAATTATAAATAAAGAAAATCCTCGGCGGCGGACAGCGATGTGGTTTTGTTGTAGAATATTAAGGATTACACGGACCAATGGAAAGACTAATGAAGATTCTACGATACAGGCACTGAGATAAAGTTGCCAGTTGCACACATCAAAACATTAGAAGGAAATAGTCTACGTCTTTAAAAGAACGAACGAACGAACGAACGAACTTTATTTTCAAAGGGTTTAGAATTGGGCACGCAGGCCCGTCTAACATTCTGCCCTTCCTTTCTCTCGTCTTCCATACTGAATCCATTAATTCTCACATGTATCTTAAATATTACTTAAAATAAGAAAATAACATACAATAAAATAAAATAAAATCCAAACATTGTAACAGTACAATAATAGTTACACACATTTACAGTACCTTATCATATTAATACTAAACAGGACAAAATTATCTTTAATACCTACATATGATGTTATATAATTATTTAAGAACATAACTAAATTAGGGTGGCATATAATCTGCACTAACGATGTATTTGAAAAGTCTGTGATTGAATGAATATGGACTAACCGTGTGTTTTAGGTCGTGTGGAAGATTATTCCACAGATGAGCAGCAGAAAAGGCTAAACTTTTCTTGAATAAGTCGAGCCTAGGCTTGGGCATGTGTAATGTATTTAAGCGTTGACTGCGTCTTTCGCTGTATTTTAAAATAGACCACAAATACTTTGGAGCATTCTGTGATAAGATTTTGTGAATAAATTTGGCTTTGTTGAAGAGAAAGCGCTTTCTTAGTGGTAATATGTATGTGGGTCTACACACTGTGTGATGTTTTTGTCTGAAACTAGGTGCACCGCACGTTTTTGTAATGAATAGAGTCTTTTAGTGTTGGACATGGAGCAGCCATCCCAAATTGTGGAACAATAGTCTAGATGTGTTTGTATTTAGGATGTATAGAACATTTTTCGAGTCTCCTCATCTAGGTGTCACAGTGTTACCCCGAAGGGTAACCAAAGAGAGTTATCTGTGTGGTGCCGGCTTTGTCAATGGCTCAGATTTGCCTGGCAACCGGTTGAGAATAGGCAGCAGGAATGGAGGTGAATTTAAGACTGTTATAAGTTCCCAGCAGGTAGTCCCAGTGATTCTGAATCTCGTGACACTGTAACTCCTACCACTCTATCCCCCTCTCTATATTATAATGCTAACGAGCCCCCACCTCCCCTATTACACTGAGTGAACAGAAGAGGAAGAAAGGAAGAAATGTATGTCTCTTTCGCACACTTTCTTTCCTTCTCTATATGGGTAATTAACGTGTGTTGGTAAAGCAAACACAACTACAACATTTATTGAATTACTGAAATATAACAACATTCAATTACACTAATACAAATGCAACTAGGAATTACATTAACTATCCCTGTGAAGAAAGATATTAGTTAATGCAAATTACACAAATGAATCTTAAGACTATACTCGGCGATGATGATGATGGATGTAAGTGAGTCCTAAATACTAACAAAAGGATATCTTGTTTCGGGTCTCTGACTGACTGTCAATATAACTCTGGGTATTTGTATACACTGGACAAGTCTTTGTCTGCATTCAAGAATACTGGACGATCCACTTTATTTCGTCAGGTGTCGATGGCCTGTCCTTTTGTTCTTCACAAAGCGAGTGTTGACATTGGCACGCGCGTCTGAGGTGGCGTGTTCCTAGGTTGTGTTGAAGCAATGTTATGCGGTGGAGACTTCGTCTGATATGCAGATGTCCATGTGTGGTGAAGATATTTTCCTTAGGTAGTGATGATGGTGAAATCTGGTATATAGTGGAATTTGTTTGCGCCTCAGTTTTACGGGGAGAATCTGTCCATTACTGCAGGATCTCGATAAATTTTGTAGACACTGGGTTTACAAGATCTTCCGTCTGCTCTTGCCACTTCTGATCAAGATTTCTCAAAGGCACTTGTTGTAAAGATCGTCCGTTTTGCTCCTGCAACTTCTGATCATAAATTCACGTGGACAGCTCTTAGTAATGCAGCAATCCTTCTGGGTATTGTCTGCTTACTTTTCTGTGTGGGTGGTCGATGATAGAAAGCTCCTTCACCGCCTGGCAAATTCCTTTCTGACCCCCGTGGAGTATGGGTAGGTTTGGTGCCGTTAATTATCTGTGAGATGCGTGTCGTCGCAGTATCTCGGGTCGGCCCTACTCTTTTAGCTTGTCCCGTAATTAACGCCAACAAAGTAGTAGACGAAGGCTGAGTTATCTCAAATGGTCCCTGTCTCTACCACTTGGTGTCCATATAAAGAATTCACTGACACATGTCCTGAAATCTAGACCCCAAGTATGTTGGCGGAATGCTGGCTCTTGCAATACTGAGCGATCAATTTAGTTGGGTTATATATTGTTCCCATGGCCCCTGGCTCTTTTCTCGTGTCTGCTTCTGATATCGTGGGAAGTTCCATTACTCATTATTCCCGGCAGACAACCAGTCCCCCTTTTACTGTGTAAAGTTTTGCTATGGTCGCTTTCTTGTTTTTCATCCCCCAGACAATCTGTCTGTGTTCGTCTTATGGGTGTCTGGGCGTGTTTAATAGCCGTATTCTTTACTCCTTTATGTTGATATTCTCTCAGACTCTGGGTCTCCGTTACTCCAATATTTTCCGTGAAGTCCGACTGACCGCCTTTATGTTCTGTTACAAGCCGAAATAATATTTGTAGATTACTGGCCTTGGGTAAACACACCCGAGGCTTAGTGTCGATTACCGCGATAGTCTGTTGACCTAATATCTCCTTGTTGTGAAAACATTCCATGCGTCATTTGTGGCTTTCTACAGGGATTACTCAGAGCGCTGTCTATTGTTATGTAAACATTCCCCGTAAAATTGGTGGGTTTCCCATGACTGTTGACACACGATGTCTGGTGCAAACAATGGGTATAGAAATTCGAAATACAAACTCATTCGCTCCTCGTGACATATCTCCCCCCCCCCCACAAGTTCAAGCATGGGAGGACTATTGCAAATGAGGGGGTACCTCGCTTTCCCCATTGCCGGCTGTAGTTATCTTCTCGATATCTCTTTCCTCCTCCTCTTCCTGGTTCAACCCTTCGTTCTCCTCGCCTTCTTCCTTATTCTCGCAATCTTCCTCAGTTGCTTCTCCTATATCAGCTATAAATGGCTGATCCATTGCCTGTTTCAATATCGTAGCCGTGGCCAAGTGTTCTCGCCCCTGCTCGACTAAGTTTGCAGAATGGGCTGTGATTTTCTGCACGCCTGCAGATGACGGTCTAGCCGCATTGGGCTGCAGTACTGAGTTCGGTTTTCCCTTATTCAAATGCTTTGTGGCTGCTCGTGTCCTGAAGTTGGCCGCTTCAGCAATGTGTCTGTCTAAATATCTCTTTAGCAGAATAATATTATATATTTCCAGCTGATTCTCCACTGGAATCTTATAATTGGTTCGAGATGCCTTCTCGACCCCTGCGTATGGCCCGTGCCATCCAATCAGTAACCTGTTCTGTTTGCTAGGCATAAACAGTAAAACTTGTTTGCCTATCTCTAGCTCACATCTGGGACCAGTCGTATTATATTCTCTGTCATGTTGTTGCCTCCTTTCTTCATACGTGGTCTGTTTACCTTAAAAGTGGCTTCCTCCGGTTTTCCATGATGTAATGCCCCTCTCTGGCATTCCGAGCATGATCTAATAAATTGATCAATGTCCCTTGCGATTCCCGGCCAATGATAATGGCGGGTGATTCTTTGCGTTGTGATGCATTGTACGACCTGACAACTAGATTTACTAGCATGTACCATTCCTAAGATATAAAATCTATATCGCGCTGGTATTACTTGTTGCTTATACTCATATCCGCGCTTTCTTACTTTCCTAAGGAGTTGTCCTTGCTGTTTAAAGCAGTCTCCTGGTTGCGCTGGATTGTCCCCCTTCAGTCTCTTTTTAAAACAAGGTTCTACCGATTTGTCGTTCTTGTGAGCTTGTCTCAGCTCTTGCGGATAGAAGTCAAACTCGTCTCCTTGTCTCCTCTCCTTCATTTTTTCACGTGTTTGCCCTGCAGCTATGACTCTTGACTGCCGAGTGTCTTCCAATCCCACATATTTGTAGCCTATCATGAATTCATCCGTATGATCATTTAAGACTGCTGATCGTAGTTCTCCCTTGACACATCTGCCTTCAATGGGAGTCCGGGCGATAGCCGCCATCATTGGAGGATCGCCGTTAACTGTGAACGGAATTTCCACAGTTCCATCACTCAATTGTTCTGGTCTAACCAGTCTTGACCTGAATATCGAATCGAATTCCAGCCTGGAATCGAATACCTCTTCCGCTCTTTCTCTATTGACAACGTTGCGTTCCGAGGGAATCCGGGCGCTAGTTGCCGTCCCCGAAAGATCACTTTTCCTTCTCCACCCTTTTGCGTTAGTCTCCTGGTAACATTCTTTGCCAGGTTTAAACCCCTTCTTTCTCTTGAGTGACCCATTCTTACTGACATCAAATCTCTTTGTGTCTTTCTTCGACCTGTCGAAATAAAAAGTGTTTCCCCACTTCTTTCTTCTGCTAAACAATCTTTGAATCCGACGACGGATCAAAGTTGGCCATTGTTTGTCCTCATTACGTATCTTGTGTATCTTGCCCGTGGGGTGGTCATAATTCAAGATACGGTGCAACCCATCTGTCCTTTTATATCGGGTACAGTGTGTTGTAAATTTCGCGCGTCGGCGCTGTGCCTTGTCTAAAACGCGTACACCAAGCTGTTTCCTCTTGTGTCGCCTGGTGTCTTTCCTTCTGTCTATCCGCTTAGTTTTTGTCTCGCCTCCATATAGAATCGGAGTCCCGTGGGTGTTGAGCTGCTGTATCCCCGTCGGCTCTACCACACTGTTCTCCTGATGATCATCTTCTACCTCCTTTTGAAGAGAGTCGGGGGGTGCATTCGTGTCATTCGTCCACCCTGTCCCGATAATAGTATGTGTTGTTATCCTTTCTAAAGGCACACATTTCTCTCCGTACGTTTTAAAAGTGGTAGGATCTGGCTTTCCCTCATCCTGGGGAAAGGCAAATTTAGTCGACTTGGGCATCTGTCTATCTCCATGGATAACAGCAAATGCCCGCCCCTATCCGGTCGCTTCTTTCCACGTAGAAGGGCCGGGGGAGTGAGGTAATAGTTGTTCTCCTGATGTCAGGAGACATGTGCCTGTTTTCTTCTTCTCTGTGATGCCAGATGAAATTGTTTTATTCGAAGCCCCATTGCAAGATCCATCGAAGGTACCGCTTGCAATTAGAGTAGGCTCTTCTGTGCCTTTTAATAACTTTCCGTTATCTCTGCAGAGGTGTCTAGAATCCACTGAGTTAACTACGTCCAAGGAAAACGGGCCGGGTGAACCCTGCAGTTGTGGTTCAGAGGCGCCCATAGAGGTCTGTTCATTTCGGCCCTGTTCACCCGCAACCGTGTGCCGATGATTGAAGTTTTCTGCCGTCTCATAATCCGTTTTTCCGGAGGATTTCTTTGCTTATGACGTAATGCAATGCGAAGATGGTGTGTTCTGCGCACTCTCCTCTTTCCTTGCTTGGCCTCGTGTCTGCACTGCTGCTACGATTTTCGGCTTAGGGGGATTCCCTAAGAATACATATTTGCAGCCAAGAATGACATCGTAAATGGGATTTTCGAGGACGGCCGATCGTATTTCTCCTGATACAAATCTTGATTCTATCTGAATTCGCGCAATGGGCATCGTTAAAGGGGGGTTGCTTTTGACTGGCACCTGGATCTCTATCGTTTCCTCGGTCAAGTGTTCTGGCTTGACCAGCCTCGCGCTGATGACCGAATCAAACTCCAAGCCCATATCATATAAACAGTTCACTCTTTCTCCGTTTACGACCACTTCGTCTACCACCACCGGATGTGATTTTCCCCCCTCTTCTTTCTGGGACTCTTTGTCTTTCATTGTTCGGGTTTCTATACACGCCGCGCGATGGGGAGGAGGGCGGTTTCTGCATTCGCTGGTGTAGTGATTTTTCATCTGACAATACCGGCACCATTTATCCCGTGGCCTCTGGTTCTGAGAAAAGGAGTTGTGTTGAGTTTCCTGTCTATGGGGATTACGAAGTGAGTTTTCTTTCTTCCCTTGATACCGGTCAACTGGGCCTTTCTCCACTTTATTAAGGAACTCCTTTTCCTTAGGTCTTGGTTGGAAATCTGGATGTTTCTTGCGGGTGCCTTGTTTTTCCTTCAAAGCATTCTGGAACCGTTCTGCCAAAACCAAAATGTTTTCTAGTTTTTCTGCACCATTTTCTATGAGGAACTTTCTCATCTCTGGGGACATCGAATCTTTGATCTGTTCGATCATGACCAATTCTTTGAGTCCCTCGAAGGTTTGGGTAAATTCTCCTAGTTTCATCCATTTGAGCAGATACCCTTCTAATCTTGCAGCAAATTGCATGTACGTTTCGCCATTTTCGCGCTTAGTTGTTCGGAACTTGTGTTGGAAGGCGCTTGCTTGCAGTTCAAAGCGTACCAAGAGGGATTTTTTCAAGGTTTCATAATCGTCTTGTAAGCCCTCTGGTAATCTGCTAAAGACGTCATATGCTATTCCCCGGAGTCCTTGTGACACTTTGGTATTCCAGAGGTTCTCCTGTAGGCCATAGCTCCTAGCAGTCCGTTCAAACCGGTCTAGAAAGTCGGCTATATTGTCGTTCCGTTCCGAAAATATTTCAAGCGGAAATTTCATGGACATACTGTTGGTGCGAAGACGCTGTGCCATCTGACCTGGGCGAAGCCCCTGCCTCTTCCTCTGCGTGCGACTGGGCTCTATGTTCCAACTCTAGTTGTCTCATCCGTAGTTCATGCTCTCTCTCTTCCTTAATTCTCCTTTCCTCGGCTTCTCTCTCTTCCTTAATTCTCCTTTCCTCGGCTTCTCTCTCTTCCTTTTTCTCTGCTAACGTCAATCTTCTTTGCTCTACTTCTGCCACCAGTCGATCTTTTCTCTCTTGCTCTGCAATTTTGTCTTTTCTCTCTTGCTCTTCTTTGTTCGCAGTTAACATTTTTTCCACATATTGCATAAGTTCTCCTTTTTCTAGTTTTAAACTAGTTGCTTCCTGGATAAGCGCAGCGCGAATTTGCGTCAAATCTGCCATGATCAAGCTATATTTCAATCTGCCTATCCAGAAACAATAACAAAATGTTTCGTCTCAGTGGCTTAGCCACTATTGTTCACTTGTGAACAAAAGGACTATACAATGTCGGTTTGCTCGTCCGACTTCAACAAAGCCTATTGTTAGAGACCCACGTGGTACTACACGTATAATAATGACAATAAATCAATATTGGTAACTAGATGCAGTACTTAAGTGTATATAAAGTAATATGGTATAATATTCTAACATATGTCAATGTCTTATTTAATATAATATGAATATCTAGTTATCTAATATTCTAATCTGTATTCTTTCCCTCTACCTAAGTAGAATAAGGCCCCCATCGAGGCCAGCTCCTTGACGTGGAGATGGGGCTCAAGTACAGCCATCAGCGGCTGAAAAACCAAGACTGGCCAGGCCCTCCTACACTCGAACAAGACCACAGTCTGCCCTAGCAAGTCAAGGTGCTGAAGACGGAGGCAACCAGCCAAGAGGCGCACCACAGCAATCAGGATGCCACGCACATGCGCTATGGGAAGTATGCCTATATCTGCAAAACGTTATGGCTTTTGCCCTGTGACGGACACCCAGGCAGGCGCAGTGCCGGGCCCTCTGCCTCGGAAGGGCCCAACCCCTACTACTGGGGGTCCTTCTCAATTGCCCCGTGGAGCCAGGAGGCATGAGAATAGAGCTACTGGCCAAGCAAAGAAAAGACCATTTAAAATAATGCACTGGAATGCTGAAGGCGTCAATAGTAAAAAAGATGGATACAGCAAAAAATTAGAGCTCGAAAACATCTTGAATGAAGAGGAAGTAAATGTATGTTGCTTGCAAGAAACCCACCTCAACAAAGACATAGCCTTCAAAATCAGAGGCTACCAGTGCTACCGATCTGACCGAATAGACAGGCGAAAGGGTGGAATACTGACACTCGTGAGGAATAACATCAGTGCATGTCAGCTTGAAACATATATGGAGGGGGCGGAATACCAGATGCTTCATCTCAGGACAGAAAGTTCAGAATTCCACCTGCTCAACTACTACTGTCCGAGCGACCGCCCACTGGCACTAGATACAATCCCAGCAAAAGAAAGACTGATTGTATGCGGAGACTTCAACAGCCACTCACAGAGCTGGGGCTATGATCATATGGACAGGAGAGGTGAGGAGCTTGAAAACTGGCAGGATGACAATGGGCTTATCCTGATTAACCAGCCAATCTACCCACCAACCTTCTACTCGAGGTCATGGCACACCACCTCTACACCAGACCTGGCATTCCACTCACCCGGCCTGGAGTGGAACACCACACGCGTTGTAGGGAAACAACTTGGAGGCAGCGACCACCGGCCAGTCTTCCTAATTGTGGAAAATGAACTTGTCAAGGAGAGCAGCACTCTCTCTAGGTGGAACTACAAGAAGGCAGACTGGACAATGTACCAGCACCGTATAGTATACTGGCTAGAGATCTGACTGTAGACAAAGACATCAATAAGCTAGTCGATGAATTCAGCAGATGCATATTACAGGCTGCTCGTGAAACAATACCTAGAGGGGCTCGTAAGCACTACAAACCATATTGGAATAGTGAACTAGAGCAGCTGCACAACGACGTGGAAACATCTCGAAAGCAGGCAGAGACCAGTCCATGCCAAGAACACCACAATAACTACCAGCAAGCTAAGGCCAAATTTCGAAGGGCCAAGTTGCAGGCCAGGCGAAGAAGCTGGAAGGAGAAAACAGAGTCCTTGAACTTCGAAAGAGATTCGAGGAAACTGTGGAAGCTGGTAAAGCAACTTAACGATGAAGGTACAGGGAGAAACTCAAGGATTGCTCTGTACAAAGATGAAAACATCCTCATGGGAAAACTGGCAGCTGATCACTTTGCAGACTCCTTTGCTAAAGACAACAACATCGAAGTTAGCCCAGAGAAGCAACAGGAGACTCGTGAGAAACAACAACACGCAGGACGAGATGGAACCATACCTGAAGTTATGGAGGCACCAATCACATTCAGAGAACTGGAGCTTGCAATATCCAAATTGAAAATGAGAAAGTCGCCAGGAGTTGATGGAGTGTCCAATGAAATGATTAAGAACTTGGGAACCGCAGCAAAAACAAAGCTGCTGCAGATCTTTAATATCTGTTGGAACTCAGGCAGAGTTCCACAGACCTGGAGGGAAGCAATCATGATACCACTTCTAAAACCAGGAAAAGACAGTTCCACTGCCTCCAGCTACAGACCAATCAGCCTTACAAGCTGCCTCTGCAAAACAATTGAACGTATCATCAACCTCAGGCTACAGTGGTACCTTGAAAGTGAAAACCTTCTTGTACCACAGCAGGCGGGCTTTAGGCAGTGTTATTCCACCGAAGATCAGGCAACTTACCTTTCCCAAGAGATTGAGGATGCGTTCCAAGATAAGAAACTGGTACTAGCAGCATGGATAGATCTAAGGAAAGCATTTGACAAGGTTTGGAAAGAAGGGCTTCTGAAGAAACTGAGAAATTGTAGAGTGAATGGTAAGATGTACAAATGGGTGAAAGCATACTTGCATAACAGAAGAGCCCGAGTACAACTAGATGGCCTCAAGAGTAAGAAAATTCTACTGCGTCATGGCGTCCCTCAGGGAGGGGTTCTGTCCCCCACACTTTTCCTAGTCTACATCAACGACCTGGTTGCTGAACTACCGCATGGAATGAAAGTGGCAATGTACGCTGATGACCTGGTAATATGGTGCACAGATGAGCATGCAACAGTGGCCACCAAACTGCTACAAAGAGCTATAGATGCTTTAACCTTATGGGCAAATAGATGGTGTGTCAGCATCAACATAGACAAGTGCAGCAGTACGCCCTTCACCCTCTCTCCCAAACAAAAAGCTGGTGTCATCAAGATAAACGAAGAGCTCCTGAGAGAAGATAAACAACCCACCTATCTCGGAGTTACATTCGATGATAGGCTGACGTGGAAGCAGCACATCAACAAGGCAGCAACAAAGGCCAGGAGGAAGCTAGCCATCCTGAGAAAACTAAGTGGAACCACATGGGGAGCCAGCGGGAAAATACTTAGTAAAGTTTACCAGCAGGGCATACGACCACACCTGGAATATGGGTCAGCTGCATGGTGTCCAGCATCAAACACCACATTACAAGAGCTAGATAAGGTGCAAAACCAGGCGCTTAGGGTCATCACGGGGGCAATGAAATCGACGCCTATAGTGGAGATGGAGAAAATGGGGAGGATACAAGCACTGAGAGAACGCAGAGACACAAAAGTGCTAACACAGGCAGAAAAGTTCCTCTGTATGCCGAGCCATCCAATGAAGGACAGATTCCAAAACCTAGCAATGGGGCGACTGAAAAGAAGCAGCTTTATCCACCAGGCCAAACGATTTCGTAGACAAACCTCAGACCTGCCTGAAGTTAACAGCCCCCTAAAGTCTGTGCCAGAACAAACCCCTTGGAGAGAGGAGCATGGACTACCAGTACACATCCACACAAAAGTGAAAGGAATATTCGACAGGGATGAACAGAACAGCGTGCAACGTAGGACAGTCACTCTCAGTTTCCTGGATGAAGAATACCCACAGGACCTCTGGGTCCGAGTATACACGGATGGGTCAGCACAGAATGCAGTAAAGAATGGAGGAGCAGGAGTGTACATAGAATACCCAAACAACACTAGGGATACGGTCAGAGTACCAACAGGGAAATTCTGTAACAACTATGATGCAGAAGTCCAGGCAATCAAGGTGGCAACTGAGAAACTACTGAACACCAATCTCGGTCCACAGCCTGTAGTATTCCTGACAGATGCAAGATCAGCACTCCAAGCACTTCAGTCCAGAAAATTGCCAGGTATACAAGCCCTACTTTCTGAACTGTGCAACCAGCGCAGGGTCGCCATGCAGTGGATACCGTCTCATTGTGGAATACCAGGAAACGAGAGAGCAGACGGACTGGCTAAAGAAGGTGCTGCAGACGAGCAACCGGATGTACCAGTTACGTACCATCAGAAGAAAAAGATGATCAAATCTATCAGAAAGCCACCAACATCAACGCAGGATGACTACCAAGCTATGAACAGATCAGAACAAATAGTCATTCTGCGCCTCAGAACAGGACACAACCGCCTCCGCAGCCACATGTATACAAAATTCAAGATTGGCAATTCAGCCATGTGTACATGTGGACAGGCACCCCAGACTGCGGAGCACGTACTTCAAGATTGCCCCGAATATGATATATTGAGGCAAACCCACTGGCCCAGAGAAACAACACTGGAAGCAAAACTATATGGACCTCTGTATGAACTACAAAAGACAGTGAAGTTTATACAAGAAACAACATTGCAGATATAGACAATATATTTCAAGCGAACGAAAGAAGAAGAAGAAGAAGTAGAATAAGGAACAGTATAGAAGACAATGAATAGGTTTATACAATGGCTCAGATTTGCCTGGCAACCGGTTGAGAAAGGCAGCAGGAGTGGAGAAGGTGAATTTAAGACTGTTATAAGTTCCAAGCAGGTAGTGACAGTGATTCTGAATCTCGTGACACTGTAACTCCTACTACTCTATCCCCTCTCTATATTATAATGCTAACGAGCCCCCACCTCCCCTATTACACTGAGTGAACAGAAGAGGAAGAAAGGAAGAAATGTATGTCTCTTTCGCACACTTTCTTTCCTTCTCTATATAGGTAATTAACGTATGTTGGTAAAGCAAACACAACTACAACATTTATTGAATTACTGAAATATAACAACATTCAATTACACTAATACAAATGCAACTAGGAATGACATTAACTATCCCTGTGAAGAAAGATATTAGTTAATGCAAATTACACAAATGAATCTTAAGACTATACTCGGCGATGATGATGATGGATGTAAGTGAGTCCTAAATACTAACAAAAGGATATCTTGTTTCGGGTCTCTGACTGACTGTTAATACAACTCTAGGTATTTGTATACACTGGACAAGTCTTTGTCTGCATTCAATAATACTGGACGGTCCACTTTATTTCGTCAGGTGTCGATGGCCTGTCCTTTTGTTCTTCACAAAGCGAGTGTTGACATTGCCACGCGCGTCTGAGGTGGCGTGTTCCTAGGTTGTGTTGAAGCAATGTTATGCGGTGGAGACTTCGTCTGATATGCAGATGTCCATGTGTGGTGAAGATATTTTCCTTGGGTGGTGATGATGGAGAAATCTGGTATATAGTGGAATTTGTTTGCGCCTCAGTTTTACGGGGAGAATCTGTCCATTACTGCAGGTAATGTAGGATCTCGATAAATTTTGTAGGCACTGGGTTTACAAGATCTTCCGTCTGCTCTTGCCACTTCTGATCAAGATTTCTCAAAGGCACTTGTTGTAAAGATCGTCCGTTTTGCTCCTGCAACTTCTGATCATAAATTCACGTGGACAGCTCTTAGTAATGCAGCAATCCTTCTGGGTATTGTCTGCTTACTTTTCTGTGAGGGTGGTCGATGATAGAAAGCTCCTTCACCGCCTGATAAATTGTTTTCTGACCCCCGTGGAGTATGGATAGGTTTGGTGCTGTTAATTATCTGTGAGATGCGTGTCGGCCCTACTCTTTTAGCTTGTCCCGTAATTAACGCACAAAAAGTAGTAGACGAAGGCTGAGTTATCTCAAATGGTCCCTGTCTCTACCACTTGGTGTCCATATAAAGAATTCACTGACACATGTCCTGAAATCTAGACCCCAAGTATGTTGGCGGAATGCTGGCTCTTGCAATACTGAGCGATCAATGTAGTTGGGTTATATAGTGTTCCCATGTTTACTGTGTAAAGTTTTGATGGTATTCTCTCAGACTCTGGGTCTCCGTTACTCCAATATTTTCCGTGAAGTCCGACTGACCGCCTTTATGTTCTGTTACAAGCCGAAATAATATTTGTAGATTACTGGCCTTGGGTAAACACACCCGAGACTTAGTGTCGATTACCGCGATAGTCTGTTGACCTAATGTCTCCTTGTTGTGAAAACATTCCATGCGACATTTGTGGCTTTCTACAGGGATTACTCAGAGCGCTGTCTATTGTTATGTAAACATTCCCCGTAAAATTGGTGGGTTTCCCATGACTGTTGACACACGATGTCTGGTGCAGACAATGGGTATAGAAATTCGAAATACAAACTCATTCGCTCCTCGTGACACTAGGAAATATTTGATTTTAGCTAACTGGTAAACTTTTTGTGTCGTTTGTTTGGTTAGTGCTTGCACATGCGAATTCCAACTTAAATGTTGGTCAATTATGAGTCCTAGTGTTTTATTTTCATTTACATTTTCAATTAACGAGGTTCCAATGTAGAGCTGAAGTGTTGTTTTCAGCGAGTTTTGTAATTTTTGTCTAGTTGATATTATCATACATTTTGTTTTAATGATATTTATTTGCATGCAGTTTTCATTGCTCCAATTAATAAGATTGTCTTTGTCGCTTTGTAATAATATTTCTAGCGTGTTGCAACTTTTATCACTTGTATAAATGGTACAGTCATCGGCAAATAGGTCGCAGGATGAGTGCTTAATGTGTAGTGGAAGGTCATTTATGTACATGGAAAAAGTAAAGGACCGAGAATAGAACCCTGAGGAACACCGGTGTCAATAATAGCTGGGTTTGAGTTATTGTACCACACTACTTGCTGTCTGTCGGACAGGAATGATTTAAGTAATGTCACTAATTTAAAGTTAACTTTCATTGTTTCTAATTTCCTTATTAAAACAGCGTGATCTAACATATCAAATGCTTTCCTAAAGTCTACAAAGATTGCTCCACATATGTTATCGTTATTGATGTTTAGGTGCAAGTTGTCTATCATCTTAGTTAGAGCTGTGTGGCATGAATGCTTTTGTCTAAACCCTGACTGACTGTCAATTAGCAAGTCTTGCTAACTAGGTACTGTAGTGTTGTTTTATGTATGTGTTTTTCTAGTGGTTTAGATAGCGATGATAAAAGAGAAATTGGTCTATAGTTATGTGACCGCGTTGGTGGTGGTGAACCAAGAACTGGTCCTATGTAAAGTAACTAGGTGACAGATGGCAGGCCTAGTTGTCGTATCTTAAAGTTGTCAATTTGATCTATTGACCTATCTTCCAAGTAAGAGTATATCTTAGTACTGGCCATCACCGCCAGAGTTGACTATTCCTGGATGATATATATCTCAAGCTTCCAACCTAAACTCGTTCCATCCCTTCTCTGTTGTTACTTAGTGACAACTTCGTATAGTGGATATTTCCTTATGTCTATTATCTTGTTTACTCTATTACTCAACAACTTTTTAGAGACTCAACCCAACATGAGAGGTGTTCCATCAAAACAAGTGGTTTATTTACATATCAAAATTCCATCATAACAGGAGGCATGTGGTATAAATTCCAAGTACAAACATTTCATAACTGCCTCTTGTATGGCCCGTTCCTCCTGGGCACATTCATATATACATATATGGCTTTCTGCCTGAGTACATTCTCAGGTGTGATTTATACATATTTTCTCCCTTTAAGGCTATCTTATTTATTCTGGCTTCTCCCAAGCCCTTCATCAACTCTTTCCTGAGTTTGTTTCTCTCCTCCACTAATACTGTCAGGTTTATCTCATATTAATCGTAATACAATCATTTTATAATTCATATATGCCAATCAACACATTGAGTACACCTGTTGCAGTTTCCACATACTTATACCTGCTAGAGAGCACATGATTCATCTTGTAAATGAAATCACCCTTCAATTCCTTACTCATCTTACTTATAGCAGACGATATCTCAAAGTTCATTATGCAATAGCCCAGCACGGCTATCAGATCAATGTTCTTCTGTAATTTTTCTCAGGTGCTTACTTAGACTTGTGTTATTCAACTCAGTAAATTTTGTAGCTTCAGCCTCATTTCTTGTTATCATGCGTTTACTTAGTTGTAAGCGTCGTTAACCTTGTAACACTTTATCTCAGCTTCTTAAATCATTCTTATACTAGTTCAATGTCTATCAAGTATGTGAGTAAAAGGACCTACTTACTTTGGTTTCACAGAATCCTCACAACACTCATATTGCTTACTATCACATCTTAACGCTACGCTTATACTTTAATCACAGCTTTGTCTTTCATATTTGAATGGTTTCTACTACTCAAACTAGATCTAAAAGAATCTTCAGAAGAAAACATTCTGTCTCCCACAGGTTAAGGGCGTTGCGGTTTGAAAAATTTTAGAGCCCGGCAGATCTTCGTAGGACACATTCTTTTTACAAAAAAAAAAACCTTTATTAGGTTCGAAACTTAATCATTTACCCCCCACATCAATGTTATTTACAAAAGTTTTTAATAACTGGATACACTTATATATAATATATAGTATAGAGAACAGCGGCGATTTAAAAGGTCAAGGGAGCCGCCAAAAAAGTTTCTCTGGGTTAATCCCCCCCCCCCCCCCCCCTTTCCCTCCCTCCCAAAATATCGTTGCAACAAGTCAATAGCAAATATTATACACCAAAACATATCAAATTTTCCAAATTGTTGAATAATTTCCATTTTGCATAATATGAGTAACATATGGATGATAAACCCCTCCCCCCCTCTTTCCCCCCCCCCCCCCCCCCCCCAAATAGCTTTACTGCAAGTCAATATCAAAGAACAAAAATACATATTATTACAACTACAATAATATTATACTAGAAAGCTTACTTAACAAATGAATATGGGTGAAGGATGGTACAGTGTTAATGGGTATTTAAACGGCGAAGTATTAACGATCAAAAAATTTTAAAGTTGTTCTGTTATATCTTGTGTCATGTGTTCATATATTTGTGAGAATATTCTACTGTTATATTGTCTACCGTCATGTACTGCTCTATTCCTACATGTCCACACTAAGTACCTAAATTCTGCTAATAAGGTTAAGAGTTTCAGTTCTGTTTGTCTCGTTGTCGCAGGTAATGTGTTCAGCATGACCGCTTGGTACATGCTGAGTGGTTGCTGCGTCTTGGAAGTTATTAGTGTTCTTAGTTTTTTTTAAATAGGGACCACTGTCTTACATGTATAAAACAAGTGGTCCTCTGTTTCTATTGTGTTGTTACTGCACAGTTTACATTTTGATGGCGTTTTGCCTGCTTTTTTTGCTGATTGTTCGCTCACAAGAGGTGTTAAACTGTACAGTAACCTGTATGTAACTTCTTTGGCTTGTGGCTTAACGTCCATTGCGTGAATGTTTGTGAAGCTCTGCGTGTGATCTGTTATGAAAAGGTTGTACCCTCGTTTTATTCGTGTACCTAAATAAGGTTCCTGTGCTCCTACTGAAAGTTTGTATATGAGTTTGGTGTCTTGTTTTACTAACTGTTCATTCCATTTTAAATTTTGAAGACATATTCTATAGAAGGGTGGTGGGGTACCAAAAAAATGTGGTTGATTGTTATCTAGTTGGTGTAACTTGATTATTCTAATTCAAATATAATAATGTGCTAATGGGTACAAACTTGGATTTTTTATAACCTCCCCGATATACGTAATCCTTAAAGCTTTAATCATAGTGTTAATGTCTTGTAAGGCTATACCCTCCCCTTGTTTTTTGGTTGTATTAGTGTTTGGTGTTTAATACTAGTTACAGTGTTCCTAAAAATGAAGGCCCTAATTAGCTTATTTATTCCCGTCACCATCTTTTTGGGTACCATCTGTATATTTGCTACATATATTATTTCCTCTAATAATTTTACCCATGTTTCTGTATTGGGGTCTTTTGGGTTACAGGAATAATTTATTCCGTAAATTTTGATTCTGTTAACTTGCGTTAACTGAAAGGGGAAATCTGTTTTATTCGCCCATCTGCCTAATCCCATTATATTAGATTTTTGAACATTTAGTTTGGATTCGTTAGCGTATCCAAACTCTGTAAAGACTTCTAATATGTTTTTTACAGAATCCACTGTTGCTGGAAGGAATATTGTGTCATCAGCATATGCTAACAACTTTCTCTCCCCCTTCCCGGGAACAAAGGTTCCCGTGATGCTTATGTCTTGCCTTATTCTTTCCAGAACTGGTTCTAATGTTAATACGTATAACAGGGGTGATAAAGGACATCCCTGTCTTACGGACCTTGACAGCCTAACAGGTTCAGTTAAACTGTGGTTAATTAGTATCCTACTGTGTGGTTTTTTTGTATAGTATTTCTGCCCATGCTCTAAAATATTTCCCTATGTTGTTTGCTTGTAAAGTCTTATGTAAGAAGGAATGTGATACTCTGTCAAAGGCTTTCTCCTGATCTAATGATAATACTGCACCTTGACACTGTCTATCGTGTGTGTATGTAATCAAATCTCTTATAAAGTGTGTGTGTCTACAAATGTTCCTACCGTGTACACTGCATTGTTGGTCTTCGTGTATCATGTTCTGCATGAACGGTTTAAGTTTCAAAGTGAGAGCTTTTGCTAAAATTTTATAATCAGTGTTTAAAAGTGAGATGGGCCTGTAGTTTTTGATTGACTTTTTGTCGGTATTATCTTTCGGTATTAGAGTGATGAAGGATTCATTTAAACTATTCGCAAGCTCTCCTTTCTGGAAGGCTTCCTCAAATACTTTAATTAAACAGGGGCCTAATATTGGGAAAAAGAAAAAGTAAAATTCTGCAGTTAACCCATCCGGCCCGGATGATTTATTTTTTTGGAAAGTACTGATAGCTTACCTTAAATTTTCTAAAGTTAAAGCTTGATCTAATTTTTTGCTCTCCTCTTCACTTAAACGTTTTGTGTAGTGTAGAAATTTATCCTGTGCGTTTACGTTAGTTTGTTCTTTAGTGTATAATTTTGTGTAGTATTCCAAAAAGGCGTGTTTAATACTAGTATCTTCTGTTTGCTGTTTTCCGTTCATGTCTATTATTTCGTGTATTTGTCTACTGCGTTGAACGTTCTGCTCTATTGCTAAATATTGCCTACTAGGGATTTCTTGCGTTATAGTATTTAGTTTTGTCCTAAGTTGTGCTCCCTGGTAAGTATACTGCCTATATTGATCTAACTGTTCTTCTAAAGTATGGATGTGAGGGTTCGTGTTGTCTAAACTTTTGGTTAAACTAATGGCTTCTTCTAAAATCCCCTCTTCTTTTTTAAACTTCCTATGTATAAGTGTGGCTAAAATCTGTGTTCTATCTCTTATTGTTTTTTTTAACATTTCCCAATAATGTGCGATGTTATTTTTGGGAATGTCTTGTGCGTATACCTGTATTAGGTGTGTTATTTGTTCTGTGTAGTAAGTGTTTTTAAGTAAATTGTTGTTAAATTTCCGATGCGGGGATCTCTTTACTTGTTTGTGCGTGTGTCCCGTGCTTAAAGATGTGTAAACTGCGTGATGGTCTGTAAATTTGAGAGTGTTTTTTATATGATATGCTTTGTATATATTATAGTCACTAGAAGCATAGATTCTATCCAGTCTCGAGGCCTGTCTAAAATATGGGTTTTCTCTGTCGTAGTATGTAAAGGTTTGTTTGTTGGGTTCTATTTTTCTGTATGCGTCCAAAAGGTCATGTTCGTCTAACATAGCCTGAATCTGTCGTATAAGTGGAGACTTTTCTCGTGTCAGTGCTCTTGCATGACTTCTAGACAAATCTAGACTGGACAGGACACAATTAAAGTCTCCACCTAAGATCATTTTCGTTCCTTTATACTGTCTTGTTAGGGTGTCGTATAAACCGTCATAAAACCTAGGCCTGTCAGCTTCCGTCGCTGGTGCGTATATGTTAATTAGTGTGTGTGTGTCTTGTTTGTTGTGTTTGTTTTGTATTTGAATTATGACAGTTCTGCCACAACTATCTGTTCTATAGTGTACTGCTTCCCAATCTTCATTAATTTGTAGAATGGGTTCACCGCCATGGCTGGTGCCTAGGGCAAACCAGCCATGTTTAAGTCCTAATTTAGTTACTATCTGATTGGCATGAAAATCAGAAGTAACCCCGGTTTGCTGTAAAAACAAGAAATCCGGTTTATCGTTTTTTTATCAGTTTGATAATATGCTCTAGCTTATTCCTCAAACCATTGATATTGAGGGATATTAGAACTAGGCTGCTTGACACAATGGTAGCTGGATGTTGGCATCTGTCACAACTGATGTACTAGGCAAAGTGGTAGGACCACCAGCCGCATCTAAAATATCCGACGAAGCGGTGACTGAGAGCAGGCCGCTTGTCATATCTAAACTACTAGACAAAGTGGTGACTGGGTGCTGGCCGCTTGTCATAAACGAACTACTTAACAAGGGGGCAGCTGAAATTTTGTCACTTGTTACGATTGATGTACCTGGCAAAGTGGTAGGTGGTCACCTGTTACATGTAGTCTACTTGACAGAGCGGTGACTGACTGCTGACCGCCTGTCATGACTAAACTGCGTGACAAAAGGGTGCCTAGGGGCTGACCTTTCGTCTTAACTATACCGCTCGATAAATTGGTGACTGAGTGCTGACCATCTGTCGTTCTTCACTGGTGACCAAGCACGAGCGAAGCCGCACTGCCAGGGACTCCCACTCTGGTGGGGGGAGAAGTGACTGCTTAACCGTGTTTGTGTACATGTGTGTTTCGCTTAAACTAAAACAAACTTATTTACATAAGAAACACAAAACTCTTAAATTATAAGCTACGCTCCCTAAACTATAGGTGTTTTCACAGTTTACTTTTAAAATTACATCACTGTTGTAAGAAAAAAGAAAAAAGTTCATTACTCCACACACCAGCAGCTCACTGTCTGTTTCTGTGGTAGGTGCAACCGAAGCTCTCCTATACTTGGAAACGGCACAGGTCTGTCTGCACTGGGCCTCAGTGCACGGGAGAAGAAGAACTTGTAGAGCGTGCCTCATTCACTGACATCTAAGAAGTCCCTACCGTCTACAAAAAGGCTTGCTTGGGACATCATCGCGTCCATGGCATCATCATCTGTCGCTGTCGCCCAACTGGGGTACAGTCTCTCTTGTGACATCTCTGAAGACTGGCTGGGACCATCAGGTTGGGCCTCGTTCAGCTCTGGCTCGTCTATAATGGGCATCGACTCATACTTCGGGGAAGGTTCCGCCGTTGGCGCCCTAGGCGGTAGTGGTACGTCTTGGGGTTTGATTGGTGACCTCTTAGTTGGTGACACCACCTCCGCCTGGTACCGCCTACTTTCCTTAGGCTTTGTATGCCTGTCTACCGTTTGTATCAGCTGTAGTTTTCTCTTCGCTATACGTTTTTCGTTTTTGTCGTATGACACTGTGGTGTACTCATCTTCTTCTGTACCGGCCTGGGACCTCTCTGGGGCGGGGGGCTCACTTGCCCTGCACTGCTCCGCCGGTGTTTTATCAACAGCAACAACTGCTTCTTCTTCTCTCGTTTGCTTGACCTGGGAGGGGGCCGCTCGCTTTTTCTGGCACTGGCTGACCCAGTGCGTATCAAGCCCGCAAATGGCACACTCTATTTTCGTCCCCGGTAGGGACACCCATACCCTTTGGAATTTTTCTACTGGACCTTCCATTTTGAGGTTAATAAAGTGAGGCACCTGGTGTGCCGACGGCTTGAACAAAAAGTTCCACTTGTCGTGGGCGGTTTTGATTCTTGAAACCTCCGCCTCTTTGTCCCCTGTCACTGCTGCTGCAATTCGCTGGGCCGCCTCTGCCTTCATGGTCGGAGGCATCCAGTTGAGTGTTCCCTTGGAGTTTTCCTTGTCCAAGTGTTCGATGTACACAGACATCTGCGGGTTTGTCCATTCAAATTTTCTGCCATGCAGGCCAGCGTAATGCTTCATCTGCGCTTCTGTTGTCAGCGTTGCGTACCATTTGAATGGGCCCGCAAACCTGTATAACGTGGCGACGCCACTTGTACCAACTCCAGCTGGTCCGGCCAGAATGCTGGCAATCAAAGAATACACTGGCTAACAAAAAAAAAATTTTTTTTTCTTTCTCTAACATTTCTATATTTCTCTGGTCAATTTTAATGCGCTGTTTTTAAATCTGCAAACCGTTTTTCTCTATCAGGTCGGGATCTCTAGAAATACGCAATTGAAGTTTTTTAACAACGCATACAGTATTACAACATCATTTGTACAAGAAGTATAACAGTTATGTAGGCTTGAATTTCTTTGCAGTCGACTTTCGTCGGTGAATGGCATGTGGTACATCGCGATGAAGCATCCAACAATAATCGGCAAGCATGGTCACACTCCACCATCCTTGATAACGTGACTCCATTACGGCGATATCTTGATGGAATCGTTCTCCATGTTCATCGCTGACTTCGCCAAGGTTGTCAGGGAAAAAGTCAAGATGCGAATCGAGCAAATGGATTTTGAGGGACATGTTACAGCCCATAATTCTGTATGCATCTATGCACTGCTTAACAATATGCACATAGTCGACAGATTTGTGATTTCCCAGAAAGTTATCGACGATCGATTTGAATGCCATCCATGCGCGAAGTTCACTATCATGTAACAAGTTCTCGAATTGTTTGTCTGCAATAACTTTCCTAATCTGAGGTCCTACAAAGATACCTTCCTTTATCTTTGCACCGCTAACTTGCGGAAACTTTTCTCGAAGATAAGTGAAAGCTTTGCTCGTTTTATCTAACGCTTTTACGAAATTCTTCTTGAGCCCCAACTTTATATGTAACGGTGGTAAAATGATGCTGTCTTTGTTAACTAATGGCTCGTGTATTACATTTTTATGCCCGAGCTGCATACGATCCCTGATAGGCCACACCTTTCTTACATAATGTTCCTGTCTGTTGCTGCTGTCCCATTCACATAGGAAGCAACAAAATTTAGTATACCCAGTCTGCATGCACGTGAGAATTGCAATGACCTTTAGGTCTCCACAAATCCGCCATTGGTAGTCATTGTACTTTATTTTTGCCAAATGTATAGCAATATTGTCATAAGTTTCTTTCATATGAACAGAGTAGGCGACTGGAATTGATGAAAATAAATGTCCGTTATGCAGTAACACGGCTTTTAGACTAGTCATGGAAGAGTCGATGAAAAGTCGCCATTCGTTGACTATGTGCTCATGACCGAGGTGCACCATTAGACCGTTTACATCTTTGCAATAGCAAATGTCATCATCCATCTCAAAGTATTCAACAAGTTCTCTGTGTCTATGACGAAATTTAGATATCGGAGTATTGTGCGCTAAAAGATTCCATTCTTTGAGTCGCGAACCGAGTAATTCCGCTTGTCCTTTGGTAAGAGCGATATCACATATTAGATCTGAACGTTCTGAATGGTTAATTAAGTGAACACCATCATTCACCGGTATATAATCCGAGTCAGAATTAGTTTCTAAAGCATGTAAACTATCACTTTCTGATGATTCATTCACGTCCAAAGGATATTGTTCTGGTGGAACTGGGATCGGACACGTGATTGGATCATGAGGCACTGGTTTCGAAACCGATTCAATATTTGGATAAACCACAGACTTTCTAGTTTTAAAAGTGAAACCATGGATATTTGTCAAGCAGAAGTAACAATCAGTAGCGTGAATTGTCGGTTTACGCCATATTACTGGCACTCTAAAAAGCATCGACTTATGCTTCGGCGATTTTCGTAACCAACCTGCCAATGTATTTGCACAAGTCAAACAAACTGCATTTGGCTGCCAAGATTTATTTGCATCATCAACTTTCGAATCGAAATAAAGTTCATATGCTTTATTTAGTAATGGTGTAAAGTTTTTCTGGTGAACACGATCGGTAAAATATCCACACACGTAACAGAACAGATCAGCCGAATTTCTACAACTTCTAGAAGCCATATTTCGCTCAGAATTATTTCAAAATACAGTAACTATTTGAAAAATAGAGTAACATATGTCATGCATCTTTTAGCGGTATAAAAAGTAGAATTATTTTGCATTTTATTAATTTTTAATAAGTTATATAGTAAAAATGAAACGGAGCAAATAACGGTTTCCCAAAAATATATTTATTCACAAATATCTTAAGAACCCGATGTGATAGAGATAAACGGATTTCAGATTTGAAATCAGCGCAAGAAACTGACCTAAGAACACTTATTCTTATATAAGAAAGAAAAATGTTGTTTGTCAGTGATATGAGGCTCTATTTGCCTGTGGCCCAGTAACTGAGATCACTAGTGTTCCCTGTTTGTGTAACTCACCTCCCTCCAAATCCTTCTCCGTATTCAATACAAAAAACTGGCACAATTGGTGCAGGCATTATATATTATTTTTCTTCTTGGCTTTTAAACCAAATTAGAACAAAAACAACAAAAGTCACCGGTTAGCTAAGCTACGCTAAGCTAACACAGCACAAAAACAGTCAAGAAAAGCACAAAAAATCCAGAGAAAACACTGCTCCTCAAACATGGACCGCTCACTCGCGTGTCCAAATGCGTTCTCCTTTAAAATATCATTCTCAGCTGATCTGTCCTTGTTTACCGTTAAAAATGATTGGTCCGCCTTATTTTCACTCAGCTGGAATATGTTCACGCTTATTTGCTGTGTAAACAACTCAGTGTCGCCCGTTATCCTTCTAAACTTCACTCAGTCTTTTCTCGTGCACATTTTTTCTCTCAGCTCACTAAATCATATAAGGGAGTTAATTCCCCGTTGTCTCCCTTTGCATGATTTGACTTAACCTTATATTGTCTTCTCTAAAGCTTGCTATAAAATTCTTCGAGGAAGTTGAGGGGAACTGCGGTAAGACGTGGAGTACAATGGGTGGGTTTGAAAAAAAAATCGAAAAAAGGTAGATTGCATTATTCCAATCTCACTTCGGCAGAGTCCTGCGCTCTCTCCCTTCTTCGCCGAAGAGACGACATTGTCATCAAACCGGCTGACAAGGGAGGAGCCATTGTCGTCTGGCAGAAGGACTTATACCTAAGTGAAGGTAATAACCAGTTGACCAATGGCTCTTTTTACAGGCCCAGGACCAGCGATGCGACTGTCTCTAACAATCGCATTGTACACAACACTATTAAACAGCTCATCACTAGTAATGCTCTTCCTCCCGAAGCTTCTCGTCTTAGGATTCATGACAGCTCTTTGGGCAAGCCTGTATTCTACATGCTCCCCAAAATTCATAAGATTGAAAACCCTGGCAGACCTATTGTCTCAGCCTGTTCCTGTCCTACTGAACACATTTCTGACTTCCTCGATAGCATTTTCCAGCCTATCGTTGAGAATCTTCCCTCCTTTGTCAAAGACACCAATCATGCTCTTACAACTTTCTCCTCTATCCGACTCTCAGCAGACCGCTCCTACCGTCTTTTCTTGTTAGACGTCTGTTCTCTGTACACCTCTATTCCCCACTCTGATGGTCTCCGAGCTCTTCGGTTTTTTCTTGACCAACGCACTTGCCCTTCTATATCCACTGTCACTCTTCTCCGTCTTGCTGAACTGGTCCTTCAACTGAATTCCTTTGAATTCAATGGTCAGTTTTTTGACCAAATTAGTGGTGTTGCCATGGGAACGAAGATGGGTCCTAGCTATGCCTGCCTGTTCATGGGCCATATGGAGCATCAGATATGGCAACAATACTCCGGTCCTTTCCCCGGGTTTTACCGCAGATATATCGATGATGGCATAGGTCTCACAGATATGTCTGAGACTGATTTATATCGCTTCATCGACTTTGTCAACCACTTTCACCCCACCATCAAGTTCACCTCCCTTGTCTCCACAGTATCTGTCAACTTCCTTGACATTACTATTTCTATCACGCCCTCCGGCCTTAATACCTCAGTATACTACAAGCCGACAGATGCCCACAGCTACCTCCTGTATACCTCTTCTCATCCTCGGGCCTGTCGTGACTCACTTCCTTTTTCACAACTTCTCCGCGTCCGCCGTTTGTGCCAAGACGACGATGACTTCCACTTCCGAGCAAATGAGATGTTGGATTTCTTCCGTAGCAGACTTTATCCGGAACATGTTCTCACCTCTGCTCTCCAACGTGTGCTCCCCATCTCTCGTCAGGAGGCCCTCATACCTCACTATAAATCCACTTCAGATAGAGTCAAATTAATCTTGACCCATCACCCTCACAGCACTGCTGTCCAACGGATCCTTTTCCGCCACCTCCCTATCCTCCAAGCAGAGCCTGCGACCCAAGCAGTATTCGGTGAAGCACCTTTGGTGGCATATAGACGCGACAAGAACTTGAAGGATCTTCTTGTTCACAGCCGTCTCCCAAAGGAGAATGCCACTCACTTTGGCACACTACCCTGTGGCCGGACACGATGCAACACGTGCAAGTATGTCATCTCAACCCAGAAGGTGTCCTTTCCTAAGGCTACGTACACCATCACTAGTAGCTTCACGTGTGAATCGCGTAATGTCATTTATACGATCATATGTAAACGTTGCTGCAAAACCTATATTGGCCAAACAGGCAAACGACTTGGGGACAGATTCAGCCAGCACTTAAATGACATCTCTCAGCAAAAGTCCACACCAGTTGCCACACACTTCAATAGTCCTGACCACCAGGGTCCCATCGACATCCAGGTCACTGCGATCCGATCCTGCTCCTCTGACACTGCCAGCCGAGAACAGCTTGAGAACCGTCTTATCCACCGCATGGGGTGTCTAAAACCAGCCGGTCTCAACACTTTCCACACCTTTGTCTGAGGTCACCCTTTCCTCTCTTGCTCTATTTGGACTCTTTCCACTCTTATCCTATTCTTCTATTTTTTATGCCATCCTCCATAATATGTATGGATGTACACGTTTTCTAATTTGTCTTGATTTTTTTATTTCATATTCATTTATCTCCTACTTATTCTGTCCTCTTCTATTTCCAGTCCCCACTTTTATTATATTTGGGTAGTTTTTTTGTTCAGTTTCGTTTTTTAGTTTTTAGCTTCTTAGTATGTATTGTGTACTTCCGGGGTCAGAAGTCACTTCCTTTTCAGCTATGCTTCGCCTTCAGGGAAGTACCTAGATTTTATTTTTATTATTATTTATTTTTATATTTCTTTAAGTTCTTATGTCTCCTGTCTAGCCTTCACTTTCTTTCTTTTCCCGACGAAGGCCTTGTGGCCGTAACGTAGACTACTTTCTTTGTCTTTTGTCCTCGTAAGACGAATCACCTTTTTTCGATTTTTTTTCAAACCCACCCACTATAAAATTCTTATATGCACATTTTCTCAACCATAATTGCTGACTCACCAAACCTACTTAAGTGTAATTAAGCACTTTCCTCCCCTGACCTTTACATTCTGAGTTTCCTCCCTTTGATCAAAGCATCCTTTTACTCATTGCATCTCCCTTTTAGCAAGACAAATAGTCTTTATTCAAATCCATTCATATTTCTTAAACCATTTTTTATACTTTCCCACTTCACCAAAACCAAATCACCGTTTATATAATCCTTGCTTGAGCATTTATAATGCTCCTAGCAAACCCAACGGCCCAATATCCGGCTTTTGGCTAGGATCATGTGTCTACACACAGGGACCAGTAGTGACATTTATGTCATGAGGTCCTTTGTGTGAAAACACGGAAGACCACTACAATGACACATGGTGTCATTGGGTCTTCTTGTGTTGGGACATGTGGTTTTGACCGGAGCCGGGTTTGGGCGGGGGCCAATGCAACCTCATGCGAGGAAATTTAAAAAAAAAAAAAATGACAGGATTTACTTGTGTTGATTTTTGTGCGAGTGCGTGTGTTTCCTTTCCCAAGTGGATATTTCCATTTAGACAAATAACAATCCAACATGGAAATTCAAGAAATTACTCTAAATATGGAGGAAGCTCTTGAAGGTGGTTTACTCCACAGACCTGGTACGCTGGTGTTAACAACCTCCGGCCCACAGGCAGCAAGGGCGTCGTACTCTTTAATTTCAAGTATTTTGACTGGACCAGCAGGAGTTGGCCCAAGCGGCATCGCAGCCCTTTATCGCTTTGCTAACCCCTTAAAGTGGTACGCGACTTTAACCACTTCGGTGCATATCACCCACTATCAGAATTTACATGGCAAAAAGTTCGAGAATCGTTGCCTCTATCATGGAGGATAAAGAGGCTGCGGCCTTTCAACTTCAAAATGCGTCAGATAAGTGGGCTTTTCTGTATAACCCAACAAGATACATTCCCCATTATATAAACATAAAATTACAATCACAAGGCCAGGAGAAAAACCTGAAAGTCTTCGTCACTATCCCAGGTCGAAGCACACCATGCGCGATGTGTGGACAAGATAATCACTGGGTTAACCAATGCCCCCGAAAAAAAAACCCAGGCAGCGACTCTCAGTACAGCTCCTGTCAAGAAACAAACTACAGAACAGTTACAACCTGTACCACAAGCACCACCGACACAGGAGACCCAAAAAACCATCCTGCCAGTTGTCAACAACTCTTCAGAAAACATAAATAACATTATGCTGTCAGAATCGGATTCTGAAAGCACTACCAATGACAGGTTCACATTATTTGTCAACAAGAGAAAACAAAACAAAAAGAAAACCACACAGGCGAAAATCAGGAGAACAACACAGCCATCTTCTCAACCCATTCCAGGGACCAGCATTAGTCACCCCAGAATACAGAAAAAAAAGAATAGTTCAAGTGATTCGGCTCCAGGCACACCTTTCAAGCATGACACCTCCCCTTCCTGGGCTACTCTCACAGCTGGGGAAGGTTACTACGACCCACGTTTTGATGAAACTGCCTTAAGGATAGATGACGACGGAATCGCACTTACACAAACTCAGACTTTTTGAAATATACAAAATGAACTCCCACTTAAGAACACTGTTTGTTAAATGGACGATGCGAACGGACAGAAAGGGAACTCGTGAATATTTAAAAACATTACTGATCTATCTTTATACATTCACAATTCCCTCTAGGACACACTCAAGTTGTGTAGATATAAGTATGAATAGATACATAGTTAAATATATAAGCACATGTGTATATGCAAGTGTCTGTATCTATTTCATGAAGGTAATGTTTGTTTTTCATACCCTTATAACTTCGAACCTTTGTATTATACTATGTACTAGAGAATTCGGTTTAAATAAGCACAACAAAATTAATTCTTACCAACAATGACAAGCATTCTAACCGTTATGACCCTCAATGTGAGAGGTCTCGCAAATAAGACAGATGAAATTGTAGCCCTAATACAAACATATAAACCAGACTTTGTTTTCCTACAAGAAACCCTTATAAGTGACGAATCACGTGCGAATCGCATCACAACAATCCTAGGTTTACGAAATGCACACTTTAGCCTAGGAACATCACACACAGGAGTAGCTAGCTATCTTACAGACTTCAGATCAATGGGAAATAACACATAAGAAATTCAAACGATTACACTGATACACACACCTTTTATGCCCCAGCAGTCAGGACAAGACAAATTCATTTCTACCAAACACTGTCTGATACGGTAACTCAACATTATAAAGGAAATCGAGTCATAATAGGAGGAGATTTTAACTTAGTATTACATGAAATAGATAGAGTAAGAGCGAAAATACAGTCAAGAAACAACCAAAGAAAGACAGAACATAAACAAATAGACATACTACAAGATATCTTAGAGGAACACGACTTATCAGACGCATACAGGAAAAAATACCCAAAAGGAACAGAAACAACATACACCGATAGAACACGGCCCTTTGGAAGTTCTTCGAGGCTGGACAGATTTTATATACATAGTACAGTAGTTACACCATTAATAAAATAAGAAATATAAATCATACTATTGTACTAACTTCTCGGATCACAAAGCAGTCCTTCTAACGGTCAACGGAAAAGAACATTTAAACTTTACGAAAAGATCTCCCCACTGGAAGTTTAACAATTCTCTATTGCAAAATGAATTTTATGTTAAAACTGTGGCAAAACTCATTCAAGACTACGCCAGTAATACACCAACAGAAAACATAACACAATACTGGGATTTGCTAAAAGGAACAGTCAAAGAAGTAACACAGTCTATTGCAACGTTCATACAAAAAAGTATTAAAAAACAAAAGCAGATGCTAGAAAAAAGCACTACCTCTCACAATAAACAACCTACAGTCCGCCTTAAACACACTACAAAAACAAAAAACCCCTGGTCCTGACGGCCTATCAGTGGAATTCTACTTGAATTGTTTTCACCTACTCGGACTTCTCTTTTTAAAAACACTTCATAAAGCTTTTAAGAAAGAAGAACTCCCCGCTAGTTTAAACCAGTCCTACATAACCTTAACACACAAAGTAAGTACAGACAAGAAATACATGCAAAATTACAGACCAATCTCTCTCCTTAATACTCCTTACTTAGTCGTTCCCCTTCTACCGTGAGGTGTAGAGGTTTAATCCTTAATACAGATTACAAAATTCTTGCCAAGGCCTTAACATTAAAACTACAACCCTTTATGCATAAACTCATCCATCAGGATCAACAGCGTGGAGTTAAAAGTAGAAACGTAAACAAACATACACATTTCATTCGGGATATCATTCAATACACGCATGACAAAAACACACACTGCAGCAATAATGTCTATAGATCAAGAAAAAACCTTTGATAGGGTTTCACATGTATTCTTGCACAAAATTTTACAAGAAAATAATTTCGGCCAGTATTTCAGATCTTGGATAAAAATCATATACAAAGCACCGGAAAGCAGATTGCTGATAAATCACAATATATCTGAAACAATTCCTCTCACTCGATCAGTCAGACAGGGTTGCCCAATGTCTCCTTTACTATATGTACTCGTGTTGGAACCTTTATTAGAGAGCATCAGGAAAAATACAAGTATTAAAGGCGTCCATGTGCCAGGTATAGGTGAAAAGAAACTAATAGCATACGCGGATGACACAATCTTCTTCCCCTCAAGCAGATTATCAATAAAAAAACATTTTAGATATGTTCGATAAATTTAGCATAACTAGCGGTTCAAAAATCAACATTAAAAAATCACAAATAATGGGCATAGGACATTGGGCTAACAAAACAGACTTTCCCCTGCAGCTAACACAAACTAACAATATGAAAGTATATGGAGTAAATTTCATGTCTATACCATATAAAACAAACAAAGAAATGTGAAAAAACGTAATCTTAAAAACTGAAAAGAAATTAGAATGTTACAAATATAAAAACGCTACAATATTCGGTAGGGGCATCATAGTAAACACATATGTACGATAATATTATATTTTTCCATGTTAGATTTGAATTGTGTACATCGATATTGAAATCACCAAGAAGAACAACCTCCTTGACAGTGGCAAATACATTGTCCATCATGATGGTGAAATCTTCGTACCAGATAGGTCCTGCACTAGGATTTCGGTAAAGATATCCCACCAGAAATGGGCCCTGATTCGGTAGCTTTATTTCCAACCATACACATTCTATATCTGCTGTCTCTAAGTCGTTTCTGCGGCGAAAATTAAGGGAAGTAGAAATATAAACTGTTATACCTGTCTCTTGTTTTTTGCTTGCGTCGCGCCGAATAGTTTTAAAACCATTTAACGCAATGTCATCATCTGTTATTCTGTAATTTAGGCGACTTTCTGAAAGTCCAAAAATGTGAAAATTCTTATTTAGAATGTGTGTAAGTTCGGGGAGTTTACCTAGAAGATGATAAATATTCAGATGACCAAGTCGTAGACCATCCTTGTGAAGCCACGGTACATTATTATCAGCCATGTTTGTATAGTATAAAAGAAATATATTTATATATATTTATATAATACCAAGTTAAAAAAGCAGTTATGCACACAAAAAAAGGGCAAAGTATTTTACGAATTAATACTTCACCAAGGAAGTGAAATTCAAGGAAAGAAAAATTGCAGGAAAAACAATATTAAAATAATTAAAACAATTTCAACTGAGTAAATTGTCTGGAGTATATAAAAATTGTCAAAAACCAATAAAGCATACAACATATCCCACCAGAACTGCTCAACGCAACAAACTGAAGTTAAACGAGAGATGGAAGAAATTAAAATTGTGACACGTCAGACAAATATACAACACTACACACCTTAACACCGTTACTTCTAACAAATTAAGCTACGCGTAATAGAAAGAAATTGAAATTGTAACAAAATAAGCAATGAAAGAAAAAATCGTCAATAACTGATATCTCTGCCTGGCATATAATAGGGATGGCGTTGGGCAGACATCATTAATGCTTATCTAAGTGACGCAGGACTGAATTGCATCAGATAGACAAGTTCAGGGTTCCACTGAGGACGATGATAAGGAATAGGGGAGGAAGTATGGTGATCTCTGATTTCTTCCGTCCTTGTTTTAGCGTTGGTAGGACTATTCTGAGCCTTGGACATTGGAATACTGTTGGTAGAGGTATCTGAGTGGGACTGCCTTGTGACTAATGGAGGAAACATGGTATCATAAGATTCTGCTTCCTGATTGAAAGTGGCGTTGTGATAGCTGGAAGGCTGTCTGCTTGCAATAGATGTGCTTCTTTGTGGGGCAGGTAGGGTGTGTGATGTATTGTGATGATAGGTTGATGTCACAGTAGATTCTTTAGGATTTTCTATGTCAGTTGAACTGTCTTGTTGCGTCCTTTCTGGATATTTTATGTTTTTGGCCAGGATGCTGCTTCCCAGTGTGGATGTGTGAATTTGATCTCTGTAAAGTCGTTTCTTGGGTGCTCCTGAATTAGATGTAAAGAATGGGGTATTGTTGATGAAGCCAAGGCCATTTTGTTTACAATAGTTCTGTAGTTTTGTGTTGTAAGTGTCCGCTATGCGACGTTGAAACCCGTAGCATGGTGGTATGATTGATGAAATAAAGATGGAGGCTTTGGGAAGTTTTTGTTTAACTGTAGTCACCAATCCTGAGGGGTTTAGGCTCTGCTCATTCATGACATCATTAATTCCTACGTGTAGTGTTGTTTTTGTTATGTTGTGATTAATATCGAACTTATTAATTATGTCCAGTAGTCGTTTAATACCAGCTCCCGGCAATGTCATAACTGAAACGATGTCTTCTCTTGTAGTGGACATTCTTTCACAATAAATACCTTTCAAGAGGGAGTCACCAATTACAATATGTGTAACTGATAAGGGTGGATTTGAGCTGAAATGATAACTTGCCACCCCTATCGACACCTGGTATTAAAGTGCAAGATGTAGGTGTCTTCTCTGATTTAGAATGTTGCTGTGTGTGTTGCAGTAGAACAGTTCATAGGGTACACCACAGGCAACATGACGTGTAGAGTCATAGAAATGGTAACTTCGCTTTAGTTTTATACCATTTATTGCACGCCACAAACAGTCATGATATTTATGTCATCATCAGCATAGTATAACGAATGCAGCATTCAAAATCATATTAACTGATAGTCATGTAGGATTCAATACTCAATAGTTGCATTGCAAACAGATATCATAAAGTTCTGGTTCGTGAAGCTGTATCAATAATATATATAACTTCTGCAACAGTCAGCTGCAGATCTTCAATGTTCATAGACAACAATAAATGCTCCCTTTTCTGATGCTAGCAGATCAGATGTATACAATAAGTCCGTTTACTGTCTGCACGTGAATAGCATACTGGGCATATAGGTCATACCGACCTTTATAACGTTTCTAAGTCTAACCATCTGACTTGGACGTGATCTCTGATATAACGAATCCTGGAACACAGACAATAGTCTTGTTGGTCTAGAGCGACCCATATATATATATAACTAGTTCAGGTATAAAGATACCGGTGACTTAATCCTAGTCAAAGTACCTCTCCATTTTGAATCACACAGGCGAGCAAAAAGGCGACAAAATGACGAACCTCTAGATGATAGCATAAAGTTCGATACAAGAGGAATTACCTTATTTCGGAAAATCAACCATGAACATATGCCTCCAGGCAGGCTTGAATAATACTGGGAAATAGTCTAGTTAGCTAACTAACTCACAAAGACAATGTATTTACCTCAGAGAATCACAAGACGCAGGTTGCGTCCGCTCGCTACTCAGACCATTTCTAAACTGCCCCGAGCTGGGCGGAACAACAAACGAACTCCAAGTCGAGACATGCGCAGAACGACAATCTCTGAGTCGCCGTTCACAATAAGACGATTCTAAGAACATTCGAGATAAAAGTCTTACACAGTCGCGCCTTTTATGGACATGAACAGAAGCGTTAAGGCAGGTTTCAGACATCTACAACAGTTGACTGATACTACCAAATAAGGAGATATGGTCACGCTTCGTTCAAGAAATTATAGACCGAACGTGTCTCTATACAAGAGAAGGCAAACTCCTAAAAAATTGTAGTCTCGATAACTCGGGTGATGTCCCTTTGACTGTAAAAAACATAATACACACTTCAGTCAAAAAATGATCATACATACGAAAAATGATCATACAAAGACTTTGCAAAAAAGTAATTATTTGTGCGTAACATTACCGCACCCTCCCGGGAAAAAAAATGAAACTTTTTTTTTTTTTAAATCCTGGAGCCGGAAAAATCTAGGCTCCTAACGCACGTATGATGCGCGGATATACCTAACAAAATAGCTCAACACTTGGAGCGAAACTGAGATCATATCCCAGGTCCTTAGAGAAAAAATTTATCTAAGTATACGCGTATATATCCCAGGAAGGTGCCACCAACACAAACCACAATGCTGGCAACATCATAATAAAAGTCAAATTACTCTCATACCAATATATGAAATTAAATATATTATTATGATATCATATAATGTGTTGTGCAAACAGCGGTGTAATATATTAATATACCGCACTATTTTATTACATTATATAATGCATCAGTAACTAATAAGTAATACATGTGTTGATCTTCGTTGACATAAACATTCAATAGAAGAAGATGTGGACATCATCCGCTCCCAATCTAGGACAGGACTTGATATCCTCAAAGTTCCACAATGGACACAATCTCGCATCTTCAATGATGTGCTGCGAAAATATCAATAACACAAATCTTAAAGACAACTGGTAAATCTCTTAATACAATCCTGAAAATAATTTATTTAAATGTGGCCGAGTGATCTTTTGGCCCGTATATCACTAACTAAGCCTTCTTAGATAATTACATGGTACAATGTTATAAATTTCCCTCAAAAAAAAGTGAGAAAAAAATCTACTAACATGACTTTATAACATTGGACTGTATATCAGGAAATATATATATATGACAGAAGATCATGTGGAATCGTGTGGGCATCTGGACAGAATGTCTGCCATCACATTATCCGAACCACGGATAGCTCGAACCGAGAAATGAAATGGTTGAAGAGCTATGGCATAACGAGTGGACCTCGAGCTCTTCAAGTTTTTGCTCTGAATAGCAGTAAGCGCTTTCTGGTCGGTTTCCACAATGAAATGTGCGCCTAGAAGAAATCTTTGTAACTTCAGAATAGACCATACCATAGCCAATAACTCACGGTCTAAAACCGAGTAATTCTTTTCTGCAGCATTTAATTTCCTAGAGATATACATCACCGGATGCAGAGTATCAGAATACTCCTGCATTAGTGCTGCCCCAATCCCAGTTGACGAGGCGTCACTTCGAAGAACAAAAGTCTTCTCAATAGTAGGTAACCTAAGAATAGGTGGAGATGAAAATAGGGCTTTAACCTGGTCCAATGAGGATTGACATTCTTTAGACCAGCGGATCAGATTAGGCGACCCTTTCTTCAATAAAGTAGAAAGCGGTGCCATAATGGAGGACAGATTCGGAATGAATCGTCCGTAGAATTGGATCAAACCTAATAGACTCCTTACTTGTTTCTTCGTCTTAGGGACCGAAATGTTAAGTATTTTTTTGAAACATTGTGGTCCTCTGTCTTTAAAAGACCACGACCAACACGATGACCTAGGAAAGAAATCTCACTAAATCCTATAAAGGCTTTAGAGGGTTTTGCAGTCAAGTTATACTCGCGAAGAGTAGACAGTAATTCGTATAAACCCAAATAGTGATCTTCCCAGGAATCACTGAATAGGCAGATATCATCTAGGTATGCTATGACATCTGTACGATATGCGAGAATTCGCCGCATCATGCGTACGAATGTAGCAGGGGCGTTCATAAGACCAAAAGGCATGAAATTCCATTGGAATAAACCCCTAGGTGTAGAAAAAGCTGTGAAAGGTTTGGCACGTTCAGTTAGCGGGACTTGCCAATAACCTTTAGACAAATCTAGTTTGGTAAAGAATCTAGAATTAGAAAGTTTATTGAGTAGCTCTTCTAATGAAGGCATAGGTTCAGCATCGAACTTCGTAACTTGGTTCAATTTGCGATAATCTACGCAAATGCGAATGTTATTATCCTTCTTTCGAACAATAACCATAGACGAAGAGTATGCTGAAGTGGATGGTTCAATGATTTCCAAACGTATCTTTTCATCCAATTCTTTTTTCGACTTGAGACTGGAAATGGATAGGTATTGGATAGGGTCTGACTCTGATAGGATTATGATCAGTTAGCACAATGTCATGTTCAATGACATGTGTGTGTCCCGGGATGTCTGTAAGAACATCCTGAAATGTTTGCAACATCGAAGAAACTTGTCGATGTTCCTCAGCGGAAAGATTTGGAGAAACGGACACGTTTTTCCAAGATTCCGTAGAATAAAGTGGGACCATAGAAAGAGGAAGATTGACATCAGAAAAAGTAGTTTCCTCATCCTGTATAACTGACAGAGATGAGTACTGACCATGAGGTGCTTGAGAATTGTCCGTAGCCTGGAAAATAGGCTGCAAATAGTCAGGTCTTTCATAAAATTCCGTGAGCATATTTATGTGGAAAGTTTTATGCCTTCCATCAATATCGACAACATAGTCGACATCAGAAATTTTGGAGACTATTGCATATGGACCTTTCCATGCAATTAGAAGTCTGTTCTCCCTTGAAGGAAGTAGAACGAGAGCTTTGTCACCTGGACAAAGTTGTCGTAGACATCTATTCTTATTTGCAAACTGCCTTGCCTTTTCTTTAGCAAATTCGGAAGACGAAGTTGCTAGTTTGCATGCCTCGATGATCTTTTGCCTAAGAGCAATGACGTACTCATAAGAAGATTGAGTTTCATCGCTAATATTATCGGCAGTGATTAGATCGTGAAGTAAAGACATAGGGCCGCGCGGTTGCGCGCCAAAGACAAGTTCAAACGGGGAAAACCCCGTATGCTCATTGGGGACCTCTCTATACGCAAAGAGAGCCGCGGGTAAGACCCTGTCCCAATCCTGAGGATGATCCTCAGTTATTTTACCAAGTAAAGTTTTCAGAGTCCTATTTAAACGTTCGACCAACCCATTAGACATTGGGTGATAGATACTGCTGAGAGACCTTTTAATGTGTAGCATAGACATTACCTGTGACATAGTGTCTGATATAAGTTGAGTGCCATGGTCTGACAATATTTCTCCGGGAAAACCCAAGCGAGAAAATATCAGCCAAAGAGCGTCTGCGATATCAGCAGTTGAGATGCTCTTGAGAGGTATTGCCTCTGGCCAACGTGTGCACATATCGACACATGTAAGGATAAATTGATGTCCTCTAGCCGACTTAATTCTAAAAGGACCGATAATATCTATTGCCATTTTTTGAAAAGGGCGAATAGGAATGTCAGCAGCCTGGATAGGCGCAGCATGTCGTGGTCCTTTAGATTTGACCTCCTGACATACTTTGCAAGAGCGACAGTACATTCGTATGTCCTTGCCACAAATGGCCAAAAGAAAGCCGCAAGAACCCTCGACTTTGTACGGGAAAAACCCATATGTCCAGCACATTGCGAGTCATGAGCATGTTGCAATATTTGCACTCTCATGCTCTTAGGCACAAGAATTTGTGAATGAGTGGACGTAGTCGAGTCTTGTACTATACGTACAAGTACGCCGTTCTTCATAGAAATCCAGGATTTTCTATTAGTATTCTGATTAGGATCCCCTTTTTTTGCTAGAATGAAGAATTTTTGTAAAGAAGGATCTTCTTCTTGCAATTTGATAAATGAGTCACGTGTAATAGTCAAGTGACTATCTTGGTCATTTACTTCATCATTATTAGTTAATGAAGTTTGAGGTGGATCCAGAGCATGTGCTCTTGTGACCACCGCATTGGTAGCTTCAATGTTTTGCTCTTCCCAAACAGCGATCTGCTGTGGGGTACATTCCCTAACTCCGTGAATACGACCAATAATAAGGTCCGCAATAGGGTTTGGAAGTAGACACGCGTGGACCTCTCCCGTGAAGAAAGGAGTAGCAATATGTATTACGGCAGTAGGATATTTTTCCAACGTGCCACCAAATGTGACACATTTGATGACCTTTCCTGTAGCACAGGATGGATCTACAAGAGATTGCCTAACGCCGACAGTAGTACATCCAGAATCAAACAACACCGAGACTGGATTACTATTTACAAGCCCCTTATGTAATATAAGAGAACCTCTCCCATCATGAGCAACATTAGCAGGAAGAGCGGGCAAAGGATGACCACAGCTTAGAGTACTAACGGTTTTCGGATCAAATAAAGTACTGCATTGGATACATTTATTTGCCCTACCAAAATCAAAAGATGAGCATCCGATAGCATTATGGTCTTTATTATCATTAACCTGTTTATCTACTCCCTGAGATTCTTGTTGAACAGAGTTTGTCTGTTGATATCTTTTTCTCTTATGTTGTGATCTACCGCGACCATTATTGCCTCTGCAATTATCATTAAAGTCTCTACTGTAATTTTTATCCTGGTTTGAGTTCCAGTTTCCATAACTGTCATTACCATCTCTATACTGTTGAGAACCTCTATTATCCTGGTATTGAGGTCTCTGAAAAAAATATTTTCCTCTATACCGATTACCTTTGTGGAAATTTCTAAAGTTAACCGGAGTAGAATACCGTGTAGTATTAGGTTGTCTCCAGTTCTGGGAAGAAGAATCACCCTGGAATTGATTACTATGATTCTGGGCATAATTACGGTTACTCTTTTTTTATTGAAATTTTGCTGGCTACCCTGAAATTTACGCATAAAATTTGGGCCATAAGGTGCTGCCGAAGCAACTGGCAGACCTTCTTTCACCTTAGAGTTGCTAATGGTTATGTGCGGATGCGCAGTAACATACTGGCTACAGTATTCTTCCATTTCTTTTATGTTTTTAGGCTTACGCTCATGAAGAAAAGAAAGAAAAGCTTCATTAACAGAAGACATGACTTTGTCTCTAAGCAGTAAGTCCACGAGGGCTTCAAATGTACTTTCTGTCTTAGACAACTCAATCCATCGTAAAAAAGTAAGACGTATGCTTGAGATGAATTCAGAGAATTCAACTCCAGTTTCTGGTAACATGTTTTTTAAATTTAAGACGATATCCGTCCTCGTTAAGTTGGTACTTCTTTAACAATGCCGCCCTGACAACCTCATAGTTGTTTTTGTCAGGCACATCTACCATACTCAACAAAGTCAAAGCATCACCTCTAAGTATCTTGGACAGATGATAAACATATAATGTTTTATCTATATTATGCACATTACATGCACTTTCAAATCTATCTAGATAAAATGTTATATCATCGATTGAGGGATTAAATGCTGGTAGATTAAGCTTGAAATCCTTAGCATTAGTCTTATCTGACACCTTATTTGCATCATTAGCATTACCAGCGTTCAATAACTTTAACTTCTCTAACTCTAAAGCTATGAGTTTTTTCTTCATGCTCCATTTTTGCTTTTCTCTCATCAGCTTCTCTTTGTAACCTTCTTTCTTCAGCCTCAGCTTGTTTTTCTAATCTTTTATTTTCAGCCTCTATTTCAAGTCTCTTATTTTCAGCCTCTTTTTCAAGTCTCTTATTTTCAGCCTCTTTTTCAAGTCTCTTATTTTCAGCCTCTTTTTCAAGTCTCTTATTTTCAGCCTCAGCCTGAAGTCTCTTCTCCTGAGATTCTGCTTCTCTTTTTTGTTTTTCCATTTCCATTTGTAATCTTTTTTCATCTACCTGCATCTGCAGTTTTAAATTTTCAGCATCTATTCTCTTTTGTTCAGTTTGTTCTTTCATTTTCTTTTCTTCCGACTTCAATGCCTTGGCATATTGAACAGTCGCAAATTCTTCTAATTTATCACCTGTCTTCCCAAGGGCTTTACCCTGCTCAATAAAGTACTCAAATGTAGACATGATGTCTAAAATGTGAGTACAGAACCTGAAATAATTAATTATCTTATTTCAATCTTAATAGCAACAAGACTTAATAAAGTGCTTGTATAATCACTATGTTTAACCCAATCTCTGTGGGAAACAAGACTTGACACCAACTTGTATTATCAAATGTATAATAATATCACAAGTCACCTCTTAATTAACAGTGCACTACACAAATCAGTGCATAACCATCAGTTATTTATCATAACTGCACTACAATAGTGCATAAGCAAAAAAAACACCCGTTAGTTATGATAAGTGCACTATAGACCAATAGTGCATGAGCATATATGTAACAATAGTGAAAGCTAACTATGCAAGAACTATGCAAACAATAACAAGACAATGTAAACAATAACAAAGTCACCAACAATGTAAACAAAACAAAGATCAAAGTCAATGTAAACAATAACAAAGATCAGAGTCAATGTAAACAATAACAAAGATCAGAGTCAATGTAAACAACAACAAAGATCAAACAATACGAAAACATTCGCATAAGTCAAATAAATAAACAGCGAAACTAAAAAGAATATGATGACAGAATGCGAAGATATGACAAACAAATGACGCTACAGTGTATACACAAAAATTTACGTGAAGAACTGAATAATAGAAAAGAGGAGACCTACAAATACAAACAATTGAAATCGAAACTAAAAACAAAAAGAAAGAGAGAAAAGAAAAATATACAAAAAAACGAAAATAAAGCACAACTCGTCACAACTAAACAGATATAGCAACGATTGTCGCTAGCAAATTTCACTGTAGGAAATTCGCACAGTCCCTAACGAAAACGCTAACAGTAGAACCTCTGTGACGTGGTATCTTCTACTGAAAGACACCGCCCAACCGAGAAAACCCGCTGAAATATAAACATATAAATATACAAATACAAATAACATATAACATGAGCATGTAAACAGTGAAAAATGTGATAGACAGAAGGCTCAGTTAGAACATAAGGGCACAGTTCACAAACAAAACAGGCCACTTAACTTCTATGTATCCACAACGTCAGCACAGTTCAGAACAGGATGTGATCAGCATTCTTAGGACAATGATCCAACGTTGATCCATATCTGCTCCCGTAAACTGCCATGACGAAGGAAATGAGCTTCTAACAGGAAACAGCTTCTGAACTTGACCTTCTGAATTCTACAAATTGACTTGAGCACTTGACCTTCTGAATCTGCAACAGTACCTCTGAGACCGGAACAGTTGTTACGGCACTTGTCCTTCTTCTCAACAGATCGGGAAATCCATTCGCTCGGTACTTGTCCTTCTAGTTGCAGACAAACTTCAATATTGCCGAGCAGCGCCGGGTAGTTTCAAAATATCAACAACTGTCAGTAATGCCGCGTCTTTCAAAAAATTTCATCAAAGGTGATGAATAGAAACTGCAACGTTGTCTTGTAGTCTGCTGATGATGTCTGGGTTTGTTGACCCCCTTGAGAGCTGGTATCAGAGTAAACCAACCTATGGCCACCAAAAATGATAAGGGTGGATTTGAGCTGAAATGATAACTTGCCACCCCTATCGACACCTGGTATTAAAGTGCAAGATGTAGGTGTCTTCTCTGATTTAGAATGTTGCTGTGTGTGTTGCAGTAGAACAGTTCATAGGGTACACCACAGGCAACATGACGTGTAGAGTCATAGAAATGGTAACTTCGCTTTAGTTTTATACCATTTATTGCACGCCACAAACAGTCATGATATTTATGTCATCATCAGCATAGTATAACGAATGCAGCATTCAAAATCATATTAACTGATAGTCATGTAGGATTCAATACTCAATAGTTGCATTGCAAACAGATATCATAAAGTTCTGGTTCGTGAAGCTGTATCAATAATATATATAACTTCTGCAACAGTCAGCTGCAGATCTTCAATGTTCATAGACAACAATAAATGCTCCCTTTTCTGATGCTAGCAGATCAGATGTATACAATAAGTCCGTTTACTGTCTGCACGTGAATAGCATACTGGGCATATAGGTCATACCGACCTTTATAACGTTTCTAAGTCTAACCATCTGACTTGGACGTGATCTCTGATATAACGAATCCTGGAACACAGACAATAGTCTTGTTGGTCTAGAGCGACCCATATATATATATAACTAGTTCAGGTATAAAGATACCGGTGACTTAATCCTAGTCAAAGTACCTCTCCATTTTGAATCACACAGGCGAGCAAAAGGCGACAAAATGACGAACCTCTAGATGATAGCATAAAGTTCGATACAAGAGGAATTACCTTATTTCGGAAAATCAACCATGAACATATGCCTCCAGGCAGGCTTGAATAATACTGGGAAATAGTCTAGTTAGCTAACTAACTCACAAAGACAATGTATTTCCCTCAGAGAATCACAAGACGCAGGTTGCGTCCGCTCGCTACTCAGACCATTTCTCAACTGCCCCGAGCTGGGCGGAACAACAAACGAACTCCAAGTCGAGACATGCGCAGAACGACAATCTCTGAGTCGCCGTTCACAATAAGACGATTCTAAGAACATTCGAGATAAAAGTCTTACACAGTCGCGCCTTTTATGGACATGAACAGAAGCGTTAAGGCAGGTTTCAGACATCTACAACAGTTGACTGATACTACCAAATAAGGAGATATGGTCACGCTTCGTTCAAGAAATTATAGACCGAACGTGTCTCTATACAAGAGAAGGCAAACTCCTAAAAAAATTGTAGTCTCGATAACTCGGGTGATGTCCCTTTGACTGTAAAAAACATAATACACACTTCAGTCAAAAAATGATCATACATACGAAAAATGATCATACAAAGACTTTGGAAAAAGTAATTATTTGTGCGTAAAAGTAACGTCACTACGTATTTCTTCACTTTGTTTTCTATTAGATTTATACTGCTGCCATTTGTGGTGTTCTTTTTGTGGACTGTCGTGATGGGTCTGAGATTTTTTAATTGGGTTTTCGGGCACTTGAACGTTGTCTGATAGGGATGTTGATACCTGCTCATTTTCTGTTGAATAATCCTCAAGAACTTGAAATCTGTTGGTAATTTTGACTCCAATAGGATATGTTGTGTTTGTGAGTGTCTCTTCGTGTTTTTTGTGTACAGTTTGGCGGTGACCTTTTTGTTGATTTGGCGTATGTTTATTTATGGATTCTTCGCAATCTTCTACCATTGTTTGAGGATGATCTGGTTGTCTTATCTTATAGAGTGAGAAGTCTCTCTGCAGTTTTTCGATAATGTCTTTCATGCTAGAATTTTCATCCCTCATAGATACTATCTCACTTTTAAGAAGTTCGTTTTCGGCCTTGAGCGATGTCTGTATACTAGACATGAGATCACCAATTAAACTTCGTAAAGTGTCCTCCATATTGTGCATTAGCTCTTGGCAGCACAGCACATGTAATTTCGTGGTGTCTTCTTTATGTTGCTCAAGAGATACAGTTTCAGCTTTTCGTATATTTTCATGGTTCATGGGGTATTCGATGGCCAACAAAGGTTTAGAAATTGTAGGAGTGTCTGTTATTTTTATCGAATACTGCAGAAGGTAAATTTTCTGATTCTGTGTGAGAAATTGGGCTGCAGCCGATGTTGAGGATGTCATTGTCGGTAGTAAAGTCATTTTTGTCTGAAATCGTTGTGTCTACTGCCAAGTGGGGCATAGATACAGCAGAGTCCACTTTAGTGTGTTCTAACTCAACATCAGTTACAATTTTTGCAGATTCTTTTAATTCGACAAATTCTGTTTCTAACCATGATTCGATTGCCGCGGCAGTCCCCTGGGCCATAATTTTGTTCTTAGTGTGATAAAGGTGAACTTTGAGATGTGGTGTTGTTATAACATCTTCCACTAGTGCACCATTTATGTCTGTTCTTGACTCTACAAGTCCTGTTTCGTAGTACTTAATGACAATTATACGAAATGCCTCGTACTGAAAGGTGCTCTGGAATGTTATAGTTACACATTTTCCATGACTTGACAGCTTCACGGTTATACCGGACCCGGTTCTACAACCTTTAAGTTTTACACGAACAGCTTTCTGTTTGTCCAAAGCATAGTTTTTTATGGTTGTTGGTCTTAAACGAGCGTCCCTGGAGCCCACTGTTAGCTGCAAACTAACGCCTTCCTCCAAGCATGACATAGTTACATTCCACAGGACGTTTCATGACCGCACGGCTGTTTGTGCCTTATACCCGAGCGATCTTTTAGTTTCGGTGACCGGAATTCTGACACCGGGTATAAAATTTTCATATGCACCATAAAAAAAACTACTGAGGGTTTTGGCGGGGAAAATCAGCTGTTGTGTGTGTAAAATCAGTAAAATATAAATCATTACACACTCGTTCTGGATAAACACAGCACTAAAATTCTGTTGTGTACTATAACTTTGTTCTGTGTTCTATTTGTGATTGCATTTTTATTTGTTTGAAATTAGTTTTGACGGAGTTCAGACTTTTGAAAACAGCGTCATCATTTGAGGAAATTCATAAAATAAGTAATCTTTTTATTAATTTAATATCTAAAAATCGGCCCATTCGTTCGAGTGTATAATTATAAAGACTTCTCGACGGGAAGCTAAAGATTATTTCGAAATACTTTTTTTTTTGGTTTCATATCTTGAGAATGTGTGGTAGTCAGTTTTGTGAGTTTGGCATTACAAGAACAAACATATTGTCACCAGATTTTATAACATTTAAATCACTGTAAACGCATTCCTGATACTCGCAAATCTTTAATAAGGTTGTAAAAAAATAAATTTTTGTAAAGCACCATCTGTTTTTGCATTTTCATTCATTTATAATGATATTTAGCTGCGTATATAAGCGTCAGAAAACATGTAAAGCTATAGATAGATTACTTCCACAATACTTTGATCTATCTTTCAAGTATTGTTAATCTTGTATTTATAATATGAATGTCTTTTTTTAATTGTGTGTGATAAAAGGACTGTTCCATTAGTGTTCTTTGGTAGACAATCCTGTGCACACGACGGCTGCCAAAGAATTCTAAGTAACTGTTTGTATATCTTCTTTCATTCTGTCACGTAGATAGATAATTTATTTTACCATTTCGTTCCATATGTTATTAACTCTTTTAATGTTCTGTTTTCCTAGACATTTGTATTCTTCTTTTCTATCTTTCATTTTTCACCTGTTCAAACCCCACCCGCGTTTGGTTACGTTCTGGCTTTCAGTAAAAATCCCCCACTGGTCAGAAACGGTCAGCGTAGCGGCAATATTACAACACGCACCTGGTCCGTCCAGGGGAATTTCTCTGGTCGCTTTAAAACGTTTGATCACGAGCGGCTAGTACCCTTTGAGGCCTGGGTAACGAGTTTGATCTGTTTCAGGGGGAGATAACTATCGCTAGAAATATGCAGGCCAGGTGTCCGGGGGGAGCGTCCTTTGTAATCTATAAGAGTAGATGGGGTTAATAAGCCCACACACTTGTGAATATTCCTGGCCCGTAGATAACCATCATGAGATAAGGCAAACTTTAACACAGTACTAGAATGTTTTTGCCTATGTTCTAGTCATTTTCGGGTTTCAGGGAGACCGAATCGCTAGAGCAGACTCCAGTCAGGCGAGGAACGTCATATTCTTTTCGATCTAGAGGGTTTCTGAATACCGCTAGCGTCACGAGTAGTCAAACCCCGTTCCTGAACCAAAACCCTTTTGTCAACGCCAAGTTAAGCTCACGCAGTGCAACGGAGCCAACGCTAAATCTGGAATCACCAAATGCAGTAGTAGTTCCCTACTCGCCTATTGGATTACCAGTCAGAGCATTGCCGCTTCCATAACATCAAAACCGCACTGCATGTCTATGGCAGAATCGGATATCACCCGACTTTGTGTGCCTAAACGGGGCACTCAGCAAACCACAGCCAAACCAGTTTAAACAGGATTTACAGCAAAGCAGAGCCTAGCGCCGGATAAGAACGCCTGGGACTCCGTGTCCTCAAGTGACTTCTTCTGGTGTATTTCTGGATACTTAAAACCTCGCACGTATGAGCAGCAATCTATGGACAGAGTTCCAGCCCCCCTCACGCAAGTAGCGGTCACCAACGTATAGCACCTACAAGGAAAGTAGGGTATTTCACTTCATTCATCTTGAAGGATATTTATCCGTAAGACACTTTCTGGAGCTAGCACATTTGGTCCCACGAAAAAAACGGACAGGCTGTCGCTCAGTTCGTTTATTTGGTCAGCAGAAGATAGACAGTCTTCCAGTCCCCATCGCGAAATCAGGGGTGCCACCAATAATAGCGACTACAGTGGATTTATACAGGTCAAGTCCATCCCCCATGGAGTATATTTTTACGTAAAAGACACTGTCGGAAGCATTGTACTTGGTCCCACGAAAAAACGGACAGACTGTCAGACAGTTATTTCATTTCTCTGTGTTCTACAGGTTTTATGAGTGTTGGTGGTGTGTGTGTTTGTGGGTGTGTATTTGCATTATTGAGGATTATTGATGAATATTTTGATTATTGATGTAATTTATGCTGTGTATGATGATATGCATTAATTCCATGCTTTTCTTCTTTAATAAAGTTTACACATTTATCATGCGCTGTTCCCGACCCTTTTCATCCATAATTAAACTTGTTTTAGCTCTTTACTATAATCTCTATGTTTGATAAGAGAAAAGAGTGAGAGCAGGAGGTGCTTAGACAGTAACAGTGAGTTGAGGCTTGGAGAGAGAGATCACTTTGATAAATCTTCTTCCAGGTTGTCTCAAGTCCATCTCCTATTTACACCTTTCTGGGTGTGTAATCTATAACTCTGTCAGTCCACTATCCCTTGTCGATTTCACTACTATTGTCCAACTCGACAAATACTCTACACTTTACTCAACCACGACACATTCAAAGTTACAATGCAGGTAGTAAATTTAGAGAAACCAAATTCTAAATCTAATACCATCCTTTTATCAATTGCTAGAGTCAGAGATACATATGATAATTTAGAAATATTTATGAATGGCATGAAAGCTCAGATAGAGTCACTAAAAGATTTAGAGTGGGATGGTAAAAAAGTTGTTGTTTTCTTATTCGGGGATTATGACTTTTTGAAGAAAATGTTTGGTTTGTCTGGAGCTCAAGGAATATACCCATGTCTGTGGTGTCTCCAGCAAAACAAGGAAATAAAGACATCCAGAGAGCATACAACTTGCAAACCAAGAAGTTTGGCAATGTTGATAAGAGATTACAATAGATATATCAAATATGGGAACGGGAATAAAAGGCAAGTGGCACGTTACCATAATTGTTTACAAAAACCAATGTTAGAGATTGAAATTGAAAATGTAGCTCCTCCTTACCTTCATATTTTATTAGGCATTGTTTTGAAACACCACAGACTTCTAGAACAGGTAGCCGATACAATAGACGCAAAGATATTTGAGAATCCGCAAGAGATACATGCAAACATTAGTCCTATGAAGAACTTGAAGAGATTTGGTAGGAACTGGAAACAGGCAGAAGAATTAGAAGCTAAAATTGATTTTTTTTCAGGCAGGTATTGAACTTTGTGAGGATAAGGAGGAGACAGATAGTTTTAAAGTTAAACTTGAAAATGCGCAAGATGCGCTGGCCAAACTTCAGTTTCAAGATCTGTGTGCTAGGTCTGGTCCAGTTTAACTTTAAAACTCACTGCCACAGATATCTCACACAAAAAGTTTATAAAGATCTTACAAGAGCAATCATTACACAAACACTGAAAATTACAGACAAACAAGATATAACTAACATAGCTTTTATTGCCCAAGAACAATTCAACTCACTGAAAGAAGCATTTGAGAAAGTACACAACAAAATATCACACAGTAAACCAATTAGTAAAGAATCAATAACAGCATCAATAGAGACTTATATGTCTTTGTTCAGAAAGCTATTCCCCAGTAAGATAATTCCTAAACAGCACATATTAGACAAACTTTGCGCAGACTGGATCAGAACTCATGGCTTTGGAATGGAGAGCAAGGAGGAGAATTTGTACATTCCACTATTTCCAAAATTGAAAGACGCGCCAGCGGTATTAAAAATATAACTTCACAATTAAAATTTATAATGGAAACTCATTTGTTACAAATTTCTCCATCTGTGAATGTACAGATTCATCCTATAAAAAAAAGGAAGTGTGAATGATAATTGAGCGAAATATTGGGGATAGAGAAAATTATGGCAGTTGTTGCGTGAGAGTGACAGAATTAACAGAGTGAGGAAATCATTTAATAGATGTATTTATTAAATACACCTATTTATCTATTAAATTGAACATTTCGTTTTACTCATGACCATACTCATTTTTACATGACCGTCGTGATGTATGATTGAGATAATTGTTAGCTCTCATGTTTTGGGGACAATTGGGTGTGTTATTTTAAGGTAATAAACGTAAATTTTACACTATTTCAGACTATTATATCTTCTGTTCTAATTGTGATAAAATGTTTGTTCTTGTTCTAAAATTTACTCTAACATTTCTCGTCTAGCTTTACGCAAAATTAAAGCCGGTATTTATAATAATAAAGTAGCCTAAAAGCATTAATTAAGTCCTATCAAAAGTAAACATCGCCACATTTTTTCCCGTTAGGAAGCTGACCACGTGACCTCTGTCAAGATAGCTATAAATAGCGCGGTCAGGGAAAAAAAAGAAGAAGTTAGGGATATAATGACAAGTATAAATGAGGATTTTCTTGAGAACTTGATTGATAATGGGTCCACAAGTACAGGAAATAAAGAATAAGAGCAAATTTGATAGCTAACCAAAATAAAAGGTATACTAGATGATGTTAAAATTCAATTTAGAAAGATTTAGAATTATACAGTGGAATTGTAGGGGTATCAAAAAGAATTTTGCACCCCTACTAGCAGAGATAGGAGGAACTACTGATATATATGCTCTTCAAGAGACCCATTTAAACCCAAATAGTAGATATAGTTGTAAGGGCTTTAAGATACTTAGACACGATAGGAAAGAAGGTAGAGGAGGTGGTGTCGCAGTCTTAGTTAGCGAAAAATTTAAAATCATAGACTGGGAAGTATTTAATACAACCAATATAGAAGGTATCCAGGTTACTATAGCAGCTGAACCAAACAATCTAACAATTCTAAACGTATATGCTAAAGATGGCACAATTAAAGATGAAGAAATACTAGCCATAAGCACCAGACTAGGCCCCAAAACAATCATAGTAGGCGATTTTAATTCCCATCATTATGCTTGGGGTGGACAACATGCAGATAATGCAGGAAAATGCTTACTTGACTTCATAGAAAACAATGAACTACTAATACTAAATGATGGATCTGCAACTAGAATTAATCCAAAAGCTAATAGACATAAGTATAGCAACTAACAACCTAGCGAATGTAAATTGGGAAGTGTTACAAGACACAAACTCAGATCATCTGCCCATTATAATAACCATGAATGAAAATATCACTCCAAACCCAGAACCAGAGAAACCTACCTTCAACTATAAAAAAGCAAACTGGGAAGCTTTCCAATCAGAGCTGGAGGTGATGGAATATAAAGACATGAAATCAGATGATACTGATTTGTGGGCAGAAACACTGACCAATGAAATTCTGAAAATAGCAATAAAATATATACCAAATAAAAATATGCCACAGCACCTTAAACCAATAAATAACATTAATAAGAAAAGAAAAACTCAGTGGAATAAAGAACCAGTTGCCAGGTGGAATAAAAGCTGTGCAGAAATTCATGAGAGAAGAAAAAGGGCCTTACAAAAATATAGAAATAACAGAACAGAAGAAAACTATGATGAGTATAAACATGTTAGGAATGAATCTAACAGAATAATATTTAAAGCCAAAGAAACTAACTGGAAGGAGTTTTGTCAGTCACTTAAACCTAGCACTCAAATTAACGAAGTATGGAAAAAGCTTAAGACAATCAAAGGGAACAATAAGAAAACAATAATGCCAACAATCAAACTACCAAAGAGAGCAGAAACAGATAAAGAAAAAGCTAATGCCCTGGCCGAGTATTTCTATAAAGTCAGTGCAAAAAGTAGTCTTGGACAGGAAGAAAATGAGAGAAGAGAAAGACTTAGGATACAGTTTTCAAAAGAACTACCAGACCAGATAGATGAAACAAACTATTTAGATGCTGATATAACAGAGGAAGAAGTAACTAATGCAATAAAAGATAAATCTAATACTGCCTCAGGGCAAGATATACTTAGCTATGAAATCTTTAAGAAAGTACCCAAAAGAACTATAAACATAATAACTTCCCTTTATAACAAAATCTGGAGCTTAGGAAAGATACCAAAAGCATGGAAAATAGCGATGATAGTACCCATCCTAAAACCCAGTAAGGAAGCCCATGATGTAAGTTCATATAGGCCTATCTCCTTAACATCACAACTAGGTAAAATACTGGAAACTGTTGTGAATAAAAGTTAAATTCTACCTAGAAAAAAAACCAGTTATATAGCCCAAACCAGTCAGGGTTTAGAGCAGACAGAAGTACAGTAGACCAGCTTGTAAGATTAGAACATGATGTAAAGCTAGGGTTCAAGAGGAAAGAGAAAACAGTGGCAGTCTTTCTAGATGTAGATAGAGCATATGATGAATGCTGGTGAGACGGAGCTCTTTACAAAATGAAAAAGATCGGCATTACTGGTAAAACCTATAGGTATCTAGAAAACATTTTACAGGACAGGTATTTTGCTGTACAGGTGAATAATGATAGGTCAGAAATATATGAACAACAGAATGGTACTCCTCAAGGACCAGTGATTTCTCCTTCAATTTTCACTATAGCTGTAAATGATTTAGCAGATGAATTTAATGACATAAAGAATGCAGTATCACAATTTGCAGATGACTGTGCCATTTGGCGATCTGGAAAAAACTTGGACCATGTTTACAAAGAACTTCAAAATCAAATAGACAAAGTTTCAGAGTGGATGAAAAGTTGGGGCTTCCAAATTAATGTAAGCAAAACCGTAGGTATGATTTTCAGCAAAGGAAATTTAAAAAAAAAATAACAAAATCAATATAACCATTAAGGGACAAAAAATATGTACCTCCTCAACAACAAGATTTCTGGGCATAACTTTAGATAAACAACTAAATTATAATAAACATATAGACAAATTGGTAGAAAGCTGTAGGGGACCCCTAAATATACTAAGGATTGTAAAAGGTAATGGATGGGGGGCCAGCAATAAAATAATGCTTATGTTCTACAAGTAATTCATCAGGGGAAAACTGGATTATGCCAGCATAGTCTATGACTCAGCTGCAGCTTCTAACAAAGCAAAACTGGACAGGATTCAAAATGCAGCCATGAGAACCATTACAGGTGCATTTATATCAACACCAGTAGAAGCTCTAGAAGTAGCTCTCGGCATACCTCCCCTTGGTCTAAGGCGGAAAGAACTAAGATTAAATTATTGGAGTAAAGTAGCACAAGAAGTGACCCACCCAGCACATAAAGCATTTGTCAAAAACCAACCAAGTGTATGGGACGTCCCCTTAAATAAAGATAGATATCCAACAGGGTGGAGAACTATAGAAGACCTAACGCAGTTCAAAGAACTATCAAACACAATTGAAAATAGTAATAAATACAGAAGCAAAATACCACCCTGGGAACTAAAAACACCAATCATAGACTACTCACTCACTGAAAAGATCAAACGAAACATAGAAGATAAGGAAGCCAAAATGATAAGTAGAAGGTTCTTAGATCAACTAACTAAACAAAGTCTGGCCGTCTACACTGATGGATCCAAGGGTGATAGTGGGCAACTAGGTGCTGGAGTTGTAATACCACAATGGGGAATAAAAAAGAGCTACAGTGTAACGGAAGGAGCATCGATTTTTACCGCAGAGATGGTAGCAATTCTTAAAAGTCTAGAAATAATCGAAGATAACCCACCAGAAGCTGTTACGATATTTACAGACTCACTATCATCACTAAAAGCACTAGAACACCCAGGTAAATGTAGCCGGCCAAACATAAAGGAAGAAATTCTAGCAATTAATACATCACTAGGGAACAGAGGATGTAGTGTGAGGCTAGTAAGGGTTCCAGCACACATAGGTATTGCTGGCAACGAGTTGGCAGACCAGACCGCCAAGAATGGAAGAACAAGTAAAAACAATATAAAAGCAGGACTGGGAAGGTCGGAGATCAAGAGCCAAGTGAAGGAAACTATAAAAGAAGAATGGAAGACAACATGGAAGGAAAGTAGAAAAGGCAGACACGCGTTCAAACTGCTGAATGAACCAACGAGGACGTGCCAGGTCAGAGAAGAATTAAAGATACCTTCGAACAAAAAACTGTGGCGTCTCCGTCTCGGTGCAGCATACTTTATGATAGAAGAACCACACTGCCAAGAATGACAGGAAGAGAATGACATAGACCACTACCTGATCCACTGTAAAAAGTATGATCAACAAAGACTTGAATTAAAAACTTACTATAGAAATCACAATATATACTTAACAAGTGATAAGGTTTTAAGTATAGATGCCCCAAGAGATGCCCAATCAATACTTAAAAGATATATACATAAAACAAAGGAAAACATATAAGGTTAGTACTTCAGGAAAAACATCCAACTAAATAAAAATTAAACAGCAAGAACTAACAAAGCATTAACAAAAACTAACTACTCATAGGACAAGGAAAGAATACGAGGTATAGAAAAAAATAGGGCAACAACTCAAAAAGAACAAATGCCAATACAAATTAAAACCAAGTGTAAAGGACAATAGTTATCTATAAACAACACACAAGAGAAAATAAAAGGGACAAATACTAATATAAATAAAAATCAGCAACCGTAAAAGACAATAGATATTTAAATTGAATACAAAACTAGAAAATAAAATGACACTAAATACCCCAATTATAACCAACTTTCAAGTTGAACAGGGTAGACCAAGATGGAATGAGAAGAGGCAAGAATGGACAGATGATAAGAGCCCGCTCTCCACCCATCAACGCATCAAAACAACAACAAACAAAAACAAAAAACGAAACAACTAAAAGATCGCTGGCAAACAGCCGTGACCGGTGAGGAACATTCTATACCGAGAAAATTTTATGATGCTCGACAGCAACGCTTGACCGACTGACCTCTTACTTTGGCGAAGGTCACAATCGAATGGGTCATGTGGTCATTGTTGCAAATATCCTCCATTAACATAGAGAAAAACTGATACACATTTCACCGGTATTCCATAAAATGTTACATAGTAAATTAACATAATATCATGTTTAAAAATTTCACCGTCTAAAAACCAATACATTGATATAAAAATCCATGAAATGTGACTTAAACTTCCTGCGTTAATACTGCGAAATGTGAGAGGCGATCGAAACACGTCCATCCACGGGAGAGGTGAGATAGTGCAATGTGTTTCATGTGATGAGTTCCCAATCTCATCAGGGGTCATATACGACACACTTGTTGCCATGCGCAACAGTCGTCACTTACGACATGTTCAGAATGCAGTAATGAATATTGAGATGGATCAGTTGCGAGGTAGTGGTTTATGCCCATTAAGGAGAGCATTGGTTGTACATATTGTTTAATTCTATTTGATACATATTTTATTATTATTTAATTATGGTTATGTGTAAAATGGTTTGTGAGAGCACGTGGGCTCACTTGGAGATATATATTTCTCTTCTCCGCTCCTGAGGGAGCATGGGGCCACCAGTGTGGTTTGCCTCCGTACGAAGCATTCAGATGCTCGTGCAGTAGTAGTTTCGGTAGCAATCTGTGTTACATGGTGAGATTGCCAGCCTCATGCACAACACCATACTAGTCTCATTGGACGACATGCATGAGTGTGTGTGTGTGTGATAGCTGAGTGTGTGCTCTTGCAGTAGTGGTTTCGGTAGCAATCTATGTTACACGGTGAGATTCCAGCCTCATGCACAACACCATACTAGTCTCGCTAGACGACATGCATGTGTGTGTGCATGATAGTTGAATATTCAGTTTCACGCAGTGTGGAAGGACAGTTTGACAGGTGAGAGCATGGTGTTTCTGATTATTTAACCATGATTTTAACTAGTCGTTGCTTTGTTTGCTTCTTCAGATTAGCAATCGAGCACTGGCTGGGTTTTTGGTGTTTTGGTTGTTGGTTTATTTGTTTAATGTTTGCTTCAGTGTGCCCTTAGTCACTGAATGGGTTGTAAAAATAAATACAGCCCCTGCCTTAAGAATCAAGAGTTTTATTGTTGATCCGGTCGGTTGCGAGTGTGCAAGAGAGTGATCAAATATCACAACATCATCATCATCATCTCGCCCGAGCGAGAGCATGTTATGAGAGGAGGAAATTTAGAAAACATTGTGAAAACAAGCTAAACGGATGGGGAAAGATATACAGGATGACATAAATAAATTATTCTCCTATTAGGCCCCCCCACCCCCACACCAGGGAGGGGGGGGGGTCTTTGAGCAGACAAAGAAAGAATAGAACTTTTTCGTCCTCAAGATAATCGTAAGAGGCAACTAATATGAGCTTGTGTATGTCATACAAGACAACTAATATGAGGTTGTGTATGTCATACAAGACAACTAATATGAGGTTGTGTATGTCATACAAGACAACTAACATGAGGTTGTGTATGTCATACAAGACAACTAATATGAGGTTGTGCATGTCATACAAGACACCTAATGTGAGGTTGTGTATGTCATACAAGACAACTAATATGAGGTTGTGTATGGCATACAAGACAACTAATATGAGGTTGTGCATTTCATACAAGACAACTAATATGAGGTTGTGTATGTTATACAAGACAACTAAAATGAGGTTGTGCATGTCATACAAGACAACTAATATGAGGTTGTGTATGTTATACAAGACAACTAATATGAGGTTGTGTATGTCATACAAGACAACTAATATGAGGTTGTGTATGTCATACAAGACAACAAATATGAGGTTGTGTATGTCATACAAGACAAATAATAAGAGGTTGTGTATGTCATACAAGACAACTAATATGAGGTTGTGTATGTCATACAAGACAACTAATAAGAGGTTGTGTATGTCATACAAGACAACTAATATGAGGTTGTGTATGTCATACAAGACAACTAATATGAGGTTGTGTGTGTCATACAAGACAACTAATATGAGGTTGTGTATGTCATACAAGACAACTAATTTGAGGTTGTGCATGTCATACAAGACAACTAATATGAGGTTGTGTAGGTCATACAATACAACTAGTATGAGGATGTGTATGTCATACAAGACAACTAATATGAGGTTGTGTAGGTCATACAAGACAACTAATATGAGGTTGTGCATGTCATACAAGTCAACTAATATGATTTTGTGTAGGTCATACAAGACAACTATTATGAGGTTGTGTATGTCATACAAGACAACTAATATGAGGTTGTGCATGTCATACAAGACAACTAATATGAGGTTGTGTATGTCATACAAGACAACTAATGTGAAGTTGTGTATGTCATACAAGACAACTAATATGAGGTTGTGTATGTCATACAAGACAACTAATATGAGGTTGTGTGTGTCATACAAGACAACTAATATGAGTGTTAAGTCATTTTTCGCGTGGGAGTTAAGTGTGTGAGATTCTCACATGCCAGTCTAGTCTTGATAGACACACATGTGAGCGCATGTGAAATAAATGTATATTTTAAATATTTATGCGTACTTTTCTGCATTATCATTGAATGCAGATGACGCGCTTTGCTGCGTCGATTTGTTGCCATACAAATCAGACTCTTGAGGCATTGTAATATTTTAGTCGTCAATGACAGACGTACTTTTCGGTGTTCTTACTCTGATGTGAAGAGAAGACACATATATGTTAACATAATTATGAATTGAAAGACGATGAAGTATGTTCCTGCCGAATCTTCTCAAGAATCCGTCAAGATGTATAATTGTTGCCAGATAACGGCTCATTTCGATGTCTCACGCCTCAGAGACTTATAGCCCTGCTTGCCACGGCAGAACTTCCATTGAATTCGTTGTGATCGTTTGTGATTCAATGGCTAGTGCGTCCCCTCTGGCGATGAGTGGCGAGATTAGATGTCAAGAGTATATGTAAATAATCTTCAAATCCTATTCGATTGGTCAATGGACGTTGACCATGTTGTTATAATGACCGGCGTTATCAAATCAAAGGTCATCTCAACGTTCATCTTAACGATGTTATGATGACCACTACATGATCGTTGTATGAAAATGTTCCCTGCCCTTTGGTATGTTGATGCCACTCTGCCTATGCATGATGTCGTTCTATTTGATCGTAAATAACTGTCTCGCTGTTGAAGTCTTACAATTCCAGTCTTCACTGGCTGGTGTGCGCCCTCTGGCATGAGGAGCGAGATTAGATGTCAAAGTAATATAAATAATCTTCAAATCGACGAAGTCTTCGAACTGGTCAAGACGTTGACCATGTTGTTATAATGACCGGCGTTATCAATCAAAGGTCATCTCAACGTTCATCTTAACGATGTTTGATGACCACTACATGATCGTTGTATGAAATGTTCCTGCCATGCTGTTATGTTGATGCCACTCTGCCTATGCATGATGTCGTTCTATTTGATCGTAAATAAACTGTCTCGCTGTTGAAGTCTACAATGGATCCAGTCTTCACTACTTACACGTTGGTCAACCTTAAGACCCAATTGTCATAGCTGATGATTATATTGCCACATTTGGCCTATCCATTACGGCCCCACCACAATGACATTCGCGTTATAATACAACAGTAACAACCCTGATTATAATTGCTGGTAACAATGAGGTTGTGTATGTCATACAAGACAACTAATATGAGGTTGTATATGTCATACAAGACAACTAATATGCGGTTGTGTATGTCATACAAGACAACTAATATGCGGTTGTGTATGTCATACAAGACAACTAATATGCGGTTGTGTATTTCATACAAGACAACTAATATGAGGTTGTGTATGCCATACAAGACAACTAATATGCGGTTGTGTATGTCATATAAGACAACTAATATGAGGTTGTGCATGAAGCTTTGAACCTATCTTGAAAACAAAATGCTTCATAAACCACCGTAACACGAGGAAATACATGTTTTGACACTGGTTTTTTTACAAAGGGGACTAGCTACAGTGGTAACACAATGCGCCATACGGTGCACAAAGGGAAAAGTGGCAAATAAAGTAAGCAGAAAGGGAAAAGTAGCAAATAAATTAAGCAGAAATGGAAACGTAGCAAATAAAGTAGCAGAAAGGGATGTGACGAAATGGACGACCTCTTCGTGATCTTTGGTTCTCTCCGGCAGTATCGGTACATTTGTGGTACTGATTTTATTATGTGCTGTCAATTATCGCACTTTTCTTTCTGTCTTTCCTCGTTATTTTTCTGCTAAGTAGCAGATATTTTGAATTTTCCTTCGTACAGCCCTCTCTGGGATTAGTCATTACGTCTGTGCATGAACTGACCCTTTGCTAAAACATTTGCAAGGAGCGGCTGATATGATACATCACAGCCTCGAGGGCGCGGCACAAGCTTTGCTAAAAGCTCAGACACGGAGTTTTGCGTACTCATACGACAGATAACGAGATTACTTTCTGTGTGACACATGTGGGCATGTTGGCATGTGAGTTCGTCGATCTGTCTGTAAGTTTGTACACAAGGGCATCGGACATCATATTACCATATATAGGAGACATGACCTTTGCAAAAATTTTTCCATGTCGGAAACATTTTGAAAATACCACACCGGACCGGTTTGAATATGATTGGAGCGTTTATTTAACTCCATAACAAACAACGCTTGGGAAGATAGGAATATAGTCTGACGATTTCGCAGTTTTATTTCAATGTGAATTTCACTCTCGCCAAGACAACATCAGACCTCGCCAGAGAGAAGACTAGATTCATAATTCCATTTTTTGTTCACCGGACCTTTTATTGGAGAACCAAATAAGACTTACAAAGCAAAGGAAATATCTACATTTCAATAAGGAACACCGGGACTAGGAAACTGAAGATACACGGAGTCAGAGAGGGAATCTATTGTAGAATTAAAGACCCCCAGACGCGAGTAAGTGACCGACTCGTCTCTTTTATTCATCTGGGCAACAAGTCTGTAGCCCAGATTGGCGTAAGTAGTGCATTTTTCATTCTGTTTTATTACTAACATGTGAACTAACATATATATATATATATATATATATATATATATATATATATATATATATATATATATATATATATATATATATATATATATATATATATATATATATATATATATATATATATATATATATATATATATATATATATATATATATATATATATATATATATATATATATATATATATATATATATATATATTACCATGTGAATTTAAATGTGTGAAACTCGCTATTGGATGTCAAAGTAATTTGAGGCTGGCAACCTCAGCGTATAGAATGATGATTCATGAACCACACTGCATGGGCTGGTGATTGCTTTATTGATAGTTTCGTAAAGAGAACTAAAAACATAAAGTAGTTCCATGTTCCCTATGGAGTAGGGAGGAAAACATGAAAGAGATGATGTACATTCTAAGTACCGAGGGTCGTTCAAGTCAAACCGGGACTTTTGTTTGTACAAACTAAAAGAACAAATTTGTAGGAGTGAAATTGCAATATCAGAATGGGAGAAGATCGGATACCACGACAAGCATGGAAAACAAAGAGCCAAGGATCCAGACCCCGAGGACGACCCAGAGTCCGCTGGGAGGACAACATTAGACAATCTTTGAAGGACCGAGGACTAGAATGGAACCAGGCCAGGAGGAAGACAGCCGATATGATAGTCTGGCGCTCTCTCTTCCAAACCTCTACACCTCACGGTAGAAGGGGAACGACTAAGTAAGTAAGTAAGTAAGAAATTGCCATTTATTTTTCGATATAATCCCCTGCAACATTTATACACTTATCCCAGCGTTTAATTAATGCTTGAAAAGCTTTAGCGTAGAAAGATATGTCAGTACTCCTGAACCATCGTAGGACATTGCTTCACTTCGTCATCAGTGCTAAAATGCTGACCTCCCAGGAACTCTTTCAGGGGTCCAAACAGGTGGAAGTCGCTCAGAGCGAGGTCTGGGCTGTAAGGGGGATGTGGTAATACCTCCCACCCGAGTTGCTGTAATTTGCACGTGGTGCGGTGAGCGGTATGTGGTCATGCGTTATCCTGTAGAAACAGGACGCCTTTTCTTATCAAACCAGGCCGTTTTTTTTCTGCAGATGGTTATGCACATCACTTAGAATGCGACAGCACTCTTCACTGTTGATAGTTGCACCACGGGGTAGAAAATCCACTTGAAAAATGCCACATTTGTCCCAGAAAACACCCGCCATCACTTTCCCAGCAGACGCAATTTTCCGAAATTTTTTGGGTGGTGGTGAGTCCAAATGCTTCCACTGCATGGATGCTCGTTTTGATTCCGGAGTGAAATGATGCACCCAGGTTTCATCACACGTAATGAAGCGATTCAGAAAATGCTGGCCTTCCCTGCCAAAACGATCCTTCAGCTCAGTGTAGACTTGAACTCTTCTCTGCCTGTCAAAAGCGGAAAGCTGTCTTGGCACCCAACGTGCACTAACTCTGTTGTCCGCCATTTTCATTATCTATCAGGGACTGACCCGTGACGCGTACGTCACCTAGCGGTAATAACGGTATCGGTAACGGTAATACGAGTAGGTCACACTTGTTACTTACTACTGTCAGTAGTACCACCATGCTAGCATTCCTTCCTGTACTTCCAGAACAAAAAGTCCCGGTTTGACTTGAACGACCCTCGTATAATACTTAAATTTTCAAAGCAGTGTAAATGTCCCTATAAACATACTCACTTCAAAATCAATGTAAGTTTTCAAGCTTTAAACCAGTGTAAATGTCTATGTGACAATATTCATTTTAAATTAATAGAAGTTTCAAACTTTTCCATAAGTGTAAATGTAAATGAAACATAAATGGATTTATGTTGTGAACACTTTTCAAACAGTGGAGATGTAAATGTAAAACATATTATATCTGTACGTTTAACCTTTTCATTTAAATGTAATGTAAAGCTAAAGCTATTCAGTTTAAATGTAAAGAAAGTTTTATCCCGAGGGATTAAATTTAATTCTCATCGAGAGTAAATTCTGACATGGGATGGTAGGATAGAAGAGGGGAGCACATAACTATGTGCCGGTAAACGCCATACTCAGAAGAGCGTTTCGTTTCTATTTCTATTACCAATTATTGGTGGTACCAGCAGAAAGTACTATCTCTGGAACCAAGTGAAGGTAGAAGTGGACTGACGTTGAGCGAGATGCCATCATAAGAAGGTCTTATAGACAGATGCAGAACCAGCTTGGCCGTTACTCCTTGGCGTTCTGGGAACGTGCGGCGACTGAACTTTGACCAAAGACGAGCGCGAGCAGAGTGAACAAAACCTACCCATCAGGAGGAGAAGTAGAATCATCATTGGCAGCTAGGTTAACCTATATGCTGCCACTTGAACTTCTTTTCAAAACCCATCACCCGAGTGATGAAAACTTTATTTTGTAACTAACTATTATTCCTTTCTTTTTTAAACTGTTAAACTTAAAGTGATTATTAAATTTTGTTATTTGTAATTATACCAATTTAACTCCGATTCAATCATTTTAAATGTACTACATGTTTGTCTCAGTCAAAGTTACTAAACACTCACTCTAAACAGAGCTATATCAGCTCTCATAACGCTGGAATGGCCATATTCGCCGCATGGAAGATGGTTGCATCTCCAATGATATTTTGTACAGACAAGTGGGAGATGGCAAACGACAAGTCGAGCGACCGTAACTGAGGTTCATACACTGGCCATAATCCTAGCATCCTGGGAGGACGAAGTGAAGATGCTCCTTACTGCATTGCATCAGATCGGGTGAAACGAAGCTCTTATAACAAGCAGAAGAGAAAAGAACACCTGGAACAAAACGGCTGAGAATTATCATCTCAGGGCGAATCATTCCCATAGTCAGTTATGACTGGAGGAGCTTACTTGATAACTACACCACATATCTAAGGAGACCAGATTTGCATTTACCGCATTGAAGACAGTGTCATGAGTCGGTTTTTCTTTCTTTTAATTAATTTACACGTAAAATCCCATATGTATTTGGTCGTGTCATCTTTGATGTAAAATCATTGTTACATATAAATATTGTACGTACTCGTATATGATATATAAGATTCATTGCGGGTATGCCAGGAATATGTTGGTTAGTATAACATAAACAACTTAAGATACGCTGACTACACAGTCTTATTAGCTCAAAGTGTAGGGGTGGGGGAGTTACTTAAAATGGATGACACAGTTGTGGTTAAAAGTAAATATAAAAGTTTTATCTTAAAATGAAAGACAAAAGAACAAAGAAGTGATGAATCTATCAAAGGAACGGACTTCTATAGAAGATACCAAAACATCAATGGGACAATATTGCAACAAGTTGTGACGGAAGTTTGGTTGTGTCCTTTTACTCCACTTCTTTCCCTCCTACTTTCTCCATTTATTTCTTCATTTTTCGCACATAAACTTGCCCCATCGCCGCGCTTTAGATTTGTTAACGTCTGTTCATACTGCGATAGTGTTATTTCACGGCTAATTGACCGTCCTTAAGGATTAATTATAATCGCTTAAGTTGTTGAACCAGATTTGCTTCCTCCGGTAAACGTGAAAATGATTGTTGACATTTCCGCCAAGATTCGCATACCCGTCTAAAACATTGTTCGCTACAAAAGCGCTCAGGCACTTGGGCGGATAATAAAAAAGGACGACCAGGTGTTGTCTGGAAAAAAATGTCTAGATGCAGCGATATGTTGCAGCTTATTCTTCTGGGGACTAGGAAAATACAGGTGATAATTGCTTAACTTACTTCCGTTCAGACATTGTGTCGCATAATGCGATTGGACTCGATATCTTAAGTAATCCTACACAGCGACACACACACCCAGCGAACACAGTCTACACTGTGTAACGCGAAGATTTGTTTTTGACCAATGAGAGCTTCGCAAGATATTTGCCTCGGAACTAGTAGGTATGTAGCTGAAACATGGCCGGAATCGGAAAGTGTGCTCGGGTGTTCGTCTTTCCATTCGGATTATAAAAAGGTGGAAGGATTGCCAAATAAAAAGCTAACAATGTGTGATTGTGGAAAGCATAACCGTTGTCCAGATACCTGTATCATCGCAGTTTTTGCAGTATATCCTGAGATAATTGTGTTTGAAGGCAGTAACACATGAATCGCATGGTGTTTCACTGTTTAGTCTGCCATAGCGAAGGACCCATCTTCTTCTTCTTCGTCCTGAAAAGGACGCTGGTTGCGCTGTGTCCGTTTACAGCGAAGCTGCGATATTTGCGCCTTTCGGCCGACACATCCGACTTCAGCTCGGCATTTTTGGGACCGGGTTAGCCTTCCCTCTTCGATCAGCCAGACTGCAGTGATACAGCCTGTTTCCAGGACCACCACTTGGAGGTGGAGTAGGGTCTTGGTCAGCTCTGGTTCTCTGACCCTGACGCAAGCAGTCTAGCTATGGGTCGCTAACTGCATTCTTCACTGTTGACGCATCTTAGGTCCCGCGAAGGATACAAAGAATAGAAGTAAGAGACAGTTATAGGGAACGTCAGCTCTCAATCGCCCGGTTGAAACAAGCAATGGATGAAGAAAATCAGTTGGAAAATAGAGGAATAGGAATTAATGGAATTTTTGCTACAAGCACACTCTTGGCTATATGCAACATATTTTACAAGAAAATGAACGAAGGAAATAGCCAATGAAATGACCTAGATGTTCTCTCGCTCGCCGGATGTGAAAGTATATAAGGGGAGAGAAGCGGAGGCATATTTCACTCACCGCCTAATTTGATTCAGGACACAGACAACAGAGTTAGCCACCAAACACCTTTGCCATCCAACTGTGTGTGCAGCCTATCAGGCCTTAGACGCCCTGTGCATTTCGAATTGAGGGTCCTATCATATCCTATCATACCCTATGTCCAGTAAAGCAGACGACAATTGTGTATGCTCTTGCACGACTAAGCAGCATTCAGGTACCAAGTGTATACATCAGATCTGGTTTTGGGAACCCGAACGCATGGGCTTTTCCAACCACAGTTTACAGCAGAGTGGCAGACTGTGCAGTCAATTCAGTTAAGTGTACAAAGAAAGGATTATTTCACAGTATGGGCAACCACATTTAACAAAGACTTATGATGAAAACCAATTGTTGTTAAGCTCAATACTTATGAAAGACATGATCTGAAGTTACAGTGACTCTTACAGAGGTTTTTTAACACTGATTCATACACTACTAGTTCAAAATCAAGAACAAGAGAGTTAGTGTAATTGCCATTTTAAATTTAAAGAACATTTTGGTACAAAGTGATCATTTTCCAAAAGGAAGGAAACATTGACATTCTGTAGTTAAATCTTGATTGTGTAATATATTTAAGGCTTTTGTAAATGTCGCAAAAGGTTCCTTAATTTATGAAGTATAAGACAACAAGGTGTATCAGGTGATACTAGGATAGTTGCCAGAGAAGAGTCTGGTCTTAAAAGAAATACCCCATTCTCAGAAAAGAGCAATGGTGTATAGAGTTCATAGGTATACAGTCAGGCTGTAAAGAATTTCTGGCCGAGATAGTAATATTCAGTACCAGACTTCTATGGTGCCACTCTCAGATTTATACCTATGGGCTGTTATAGTATCTAGGGGAATTAATTAAATTCAAAGTAATTCAAAGCTGACATAAAGTAAAAAAAAACAGTGCACTACAATTTCTTAATTTTATTTATGTACAGTCATCTGTTTAGTTTTGTTTGTGTAAACACAAACCCTAAAAATAAAATCACACTGATGATGTTGCATGTATCTACACCAAATAAAAGTCAATCACTAAAATTAAAGTCTTTTCCTAGTTGTTAAGGCTCCCTTGTTATGAAAATAGTCTTAGTTCACCTAATCCTCTTGAACCAATGTTAATGTTGGTACTAGAATTTATCTTCATCATTAGGGGAGTAGATATTGACAACTGTCACAATGACTTCACTGTTACTGATATCACTTGAATTTATCTTCAAAGTATTTCTTTGTTATATAGCTTTTGAAAATGTCACACTGACTACAATGTTACTGAGATCACTTGAATTTATCTTCAAAGTATTTCTATGTTATGTAGCTTTTAAAAATGTCACACTGACTAAAGTCTATGTTGCTTCCAGACTAATTTAATCATCACTGTTTTCATCACTACTACTATGACCGGGTGTGGTACGCCAATGCTCTGCGAGTCAGTCTTGTCTAATAGGACTTAACTTCTTCACTTCCGCCTTTTCCTTGAAGCCAGAATATAAGATGGAGATGCCCAACACTGAGGGTCCCCACTCTTCCAACTGATGTAGGTACAGGGTGCTTGTTCAAATCTTACACCGCTAGGTACAACACCAATGTTCTTCTCTGCTAACAAGATGAGTGACAGGATACCTCTGACCCACAATCTCAGATTCAACAGGCTTTTAATAAACCCATGCAGTCTGCTTCACTGGCAAATGGCGAAGGAGCTGGGGTAGAATCTGATTCTGTCCTCTGACGAATTTGGTTCTGGCGGTTCAAGAGAAATATTCCAGATTTGTTTCCCTTTTTATTACAAGTAGCGGACAAACGGAAGACAAGCGATTCCATTGGCTGGCTGGGTCAGTTTATGTTTACCAAAATTTCAGTAAAACAACCACTTTCTGCCCGATCTGTCAATCTGACAAAACTCCGATAATTTATTCTTCCGGTGTTTCCCAACCGATTCCTTCCATCCAGGTCTTGTTTAAACCGGCCAATTGGGCGCTACCATTTAAACCAGCTAACCTTTTTCTGCCTCCCTTGTAGTGTTTGCAAACACAGTTGAACCCAGGGAAACCAGCCTTCGCTCCAAGTTATTACTGCATGTAATCCTCATAACTCCTGTGTCCATGCTTCTACAACTTAAATCCATGTATCTAATGAAAGTTTAAGATTCCTGGTATTTTACTGTGCTCACTGTTCCGAAGGACATACCCTATCATTTGGCCTGAAGTCACAAGGACACATTCACGTTTACACAGATTCCCTCTAGCAATCCTGCAGCCTACGGTTCCTGAGACCGGGTTTCAGCTCGTGCAGCGATTGGTCAAAAACATTTGTTGACATATTTCGATATAGGTAGGCAGTGTAGGCTCTCGTTAATTGCCCTTAGATATTGGTTCAGGACTACGCTACAGTAAACATCATCATCATCATTTACATTGCATATCATACTTCTGATTTCAAAAAGAGAAGAAAATTCATGTACATATATAATAAATTGATTAATTGTATCCCGAGTATTGAGTAACTCATTACAGTTTTGTTTGAAGTTACTTTAATGTTGTTAATTTTCGTAGACATACAATCACATAGGATAGTTGTAGAGAGGAGACACCTTAGAATCTGGTACTGCTTATTACCATCTAGGCCAGAATTCTTCACAGTCTGACTATTACCTATGACAACCGTACACCATTGCTCATTTCTGAGAATGGGGTATTACTTTTAAGACCAGTACTCTTATCTGGCATCTATTCTAAGTATCATCTGATACATCTTTTTTATCTACTATTATCTACACCAATTTAACCTCTCGTGACACATTGTCTGTGTAATTATTACAGAGAACCCCGTCTGTGTAGACAAATTAGCGATGACACTTTCTGCAGGCGATGTTACAAATCGTAATTGAAAGGTTATCTAAGAGGGACGGAAGAAGTCGGGCCATATATGGGAGATGATGTAATGTGTTTAAATTTTACAATGAAATTTAAAACATGCGGTGGTAAATAAAATAACTGACACCCCTACCCACTACATTCTGCTCATGGATTGGATCACAGGAGAGTCAGAAATAAACATTTATTCTGATTGGAAGGTTTGTTGGAAACGCCAGATGGAAGCGTGGGCAGGAACACTGCAATATAACCTAGCAAATTCGGAGGCTAAAACACAATGCATTCCAGAATCGTAAAAGAGACAGCTCGGACTGAAGCCAGGAAAGAATAGAATTAGGATTCTGGCCTTTTAGGACCAGACAAAACACGTATCCGAACTGCTTCTGAACACTACACAATGAAAACCTACCGTTTAATACGAAAACCGGACTCGTACAGAACCTACTCACAAAAGTGACAGAGGGATTCTAACTAGAAATAATACCCCTGACGTGTGTTCAAGGCATCTTTATCAAGATGCCAAGGCTATTCTACTAAGCACGAAGTCTAGAGTTCCTAACTAGTTTGGGGTAAGTTGTAACATATATTTTATACTTTGAATTTAACATGTTTGTACTTGCTAGTGGTTGTAAAAGTCCATACGAGGCAGGCAACCTCAGCACATGAAATGAGTATATTCATAAACCACCACTGCAAGCGCTGGTGATTGATTCATGCTAATTCTAACAAGGAACCAAAAGCAGAGGTAACCCCAGACTCCGAATGGAGCAGGGAGTGAGTGATGATTACATCAGCATATGCATAGTTTATATTACACTGACAAACAACATTTTTCTTTCTTATATAAGAATAAGTGTTCTTAGGTCAGTTTCTTGCGCTGATTTCAAATCTGAAATCCGTTTATCTCTATCACGTCAAGTTCTTAAGATATTTGTGAATAAATATATTTTTGGGAAACCGTTATTTGCTCCATTTCATTTTTACTCTATAACTTATTAAAAATTAATAAAAAGCAACATAATTCTATTTTTATACTGCTAAAAGATGCATGACATATGTTACGCGATTTTTCTAATAGTTACTGTATTTTGAAATAATTCTGAGCAAAATATGGCTTCTAGAAGTTGTAGAAATTCGGCTGATCTGTTCTGTTACGTGTGCGGATATTTTACCGATCGTGTTGACCAGAAAAACTTTACACCATTACTAAAGAAAGCATACGAACTTTATTTCGATTTGAAAGTTGATGATGCAAATAAATCTTGAAAGCCAAATGCAGTTTGTTCGATACATTGGCAGGTTGGTTACGAAAATCGCCGAAGCATAAGTCGATGCCTTTTGGAGTGCCAGTAATATGGCGTGAACATACAAATCACACTACTGATTGTTACTTCTGCTTGACAAATATCCATGGTTTCACTTTTAAAACTAGAAAGTCTGTGGTTTATTCAAATATTGAATTGGTTTCGAAACCAGTGCCTCATGATCCAATCACGTGTCCGATCCAAGTACCACCAGAACAATATCCGTTGGACGTTCATTTAAAACAATTAATTTCCCCTCTTATTTGAATGAACCATCAGAAAGTGATAGTTTACTTGCTTTAGAAACTAATTCTGACTCAGATTACATACCGGTGAATGATGGTGTTTACTTAATTAACCATTCAGAACTTTCAGATCTAATACGTGATCTCGCTCTTACCAAAGGACAAGCGGAATTACTCGGTTCGCGACTCAAAGAATGGAATCTTTTAGCGCCCAATACTCCGATATCTAAATTTCGTCATAGACACAGAGAACTTGCTCAATACTTTGAGATGGATGATGACATTTGCTATTGCAAAGATGTAAACGGTCATGAGCACATAGTCAACGAATGGCGATTTTTCATCGATTCTTCCAAGACTAGTCTAAAAGCCGTGTTATTGCATGCCAAAAATTTATTTTCATCAATTCCAGTCGCCTACTCTGTTCATATGAAAGAAACTTATGACAATATGGCTATACGTTTGGCAAAAATAAAGTACAATGACTACCAATGGCGGATTTGTGGAGACCTAAAGGTCATTGCAATTCTCACGGGCATGCAGACTGGGTATACTAAATTTTGTTGCTTCCGATGTGAATGGGACAGCCGCAACAGACAGGAACATTATGCAAGAAAGGTGTGGCCTATCCGGGATCGTATGCAGCTCGGGCATAAAAATGTAATACACGAGCCTTTAGTTAACAAAGACAGCTTCATTTTACCACTGTTACATATAAAGTTGGGGCTCATGAAGAATTTTGTAAAAGCGTTAGATAAAACGAGCAAAGCTTTCACTTATCTTCGAGAAAAGTTTCCGCAAGTTAGCGATGCAAAGATAAAGGAAGGTATCTTTGTAGGACCTCAGATTAGGAAAGTTATTGCAGACAAACAATTCGAGAACTTGTTACATGGTAGTGAACTTCGCGCATGGATGGCATTCAAATCGATCGTCGATAACTTTCTGGGAAATCACAAATCTGTCGACTATGTTGCATATTGTTAAGCAGTGTATAGATGCATACAGAATTATGGGCTGTAACATGTCCCTCAAAATCCATTTGCTCGATTCGCATCTTGACTTTTTCCCTGACAACCTTGGCGAAGTCAGCGATGAACATGGAGAACGATTCCATCAAGATATCGCCGTAATGGAGTCACGTTATCAAGGACGGTGGAGTGTGACCATGCTTGCCGATTATTGTTGGATGCTTCATCGCGATGTACCACATGCCATTCACCGACGAAAGTCGACTGCAAAGAAATTCAAGCCTACATAACTGTTATACTTCTTGTACGAATGATGTTGTAATATTGTATGCGTTGTTAAAAAACTTCAATTGCGTATTTCTAGAGATCCCGACCTGATAGAGAAAAACGGTTTGCAGATTTAAAAACAGCGCATTAAAATTGACCAGAAAAACATAGAAATGTTAGAGAAAGAAAAAAAAAGTTTTTTTTTGTTAGTCAGTGTTATCATTTTGTGGGTTATATGTAAACATAACCATATTCATTCAGGCACAAGCCATTTTATTCGCCTTTGTACAGTCTCATGTTTCCATTAAATTACGTAAAAGATGATGGTGATTTCACATAATATTCCGTGAGCTATGGTGTATATACTCTTCTTCTTCTTTGATCCATAACCACCAACCGTCAAAGCAGTCAGCGGCCATCACGCCTGGTGGCGTCTTGTAGGGCAGCAACAAATTGATTCCACTTTGCTCGGTCGGCGGCCAGTGCCCCAACTGTGGTTCATTCTTTGCATCTCAGCTTCCACAGTTCTCCGCCAAGTTGTTTTTGGTCGGCCTCTCTTTCGCTTTCCCTCGGGGGTCCATAGCATGGCTGTACTTGTGATGGTATCAGGGTCCCTTCTGAGGACGTGGCCAACCCAACTCTAGCGTCTGCCAGCTATGATGGTGTGCATGTCCTCCTGGTTACTCCGAATAAGTAGTTCTTGGTTGCTGACGGTGTTTGGCCAAAAGATTCGGAGAATTTTCCTTAGGCAGATTGTGTGGAAGGAGGACAGTTTCGACATTTCCTTCTCTGTTACTCTCCAACATTCCGCACCATAGAGAAGCACAGAAAGTACACAGCTCTCATACAGTCTTAATTTGGTGTTTGTGCTGTACTGGGAAGACTTCCAAATGTTGTTGAGAACAGCAAAGGCTGTTCTCGCTTTATTCATTCTGTTGTTAATGTCCTTGCTTGTTCCGCCGTCAGGTATTACTATGCTTCCTAGGTAAGTAAATGTGTCTGTCTGTTCTAACTGCTGGTTCCTTACTGTTATTGGCTCAGGATTGCCCACATTTAGTGTCATGACCTCTGTCTTCTTCAAATTGATGTTCAGGCCAACCTGCTGGCCGTACTTATTCAGTCTATCGGTTTTGTCTTGAATGTGTTGATGTGAATGCGCAAGTAGTGCAATGTCATCTGCATATTCCAAATCTTCCAGCGTAGAAAACGTTGTCCATCTAATTCCTCTTGGATGTATATACTCAGGAAGGATAAAAATTCAGAGAGGATACAAATTCAAAGAGGAAAAAAACTGGTGGACAGACAGCGGGGAAGGCGCCTGTTTTATGTTAGGAAAACAAAGACTTAGCAGAGGCCTTTGTTCTTCTTATTTTATCTAAAGGTTCGAGTCTACAAGACCATTCGTGCTACGAGTCTGTGATTCAGAAAACTGATTGTCGACACTAGACGGCTACATCTGACGGGCCTGTGAAGATAATCAGCACTGACACCAGGAGAGGTTACCCACTGCACCCTTCGCTCGGGACGTGCCCCTAATCACAGAGAGACGAATTGACAAACAACAGCAGCAGTACTCACCTATTTCCATTCACCGATTTTCAGCTAAGAGCTTATTAAAACAGTCCACAGCAACGAACATTTACCTTCCATCAAGTATCGATGACGTTAACAACATTTTTCTGCATCACACCTAAACATAACGTTTTTAATTTTTAAATGTTACATAATAAATGATCATTAAATTTGTTGTTTGTTGTTTTACAAATTCGTAGTTGATTCAGTTATTATAAATAGGAGAGTACACGTATGAATCAGTGTATTTAATATATATATATATATATATATATATATATATATATATATATATATATATATATATATATATATATATATATATATATATATATATATATATATATATATATATATATATATATATATATGCTACGATGGTGTCTTTAGATGCTTAACACCCACCGTATGCCCGGGTTCAGAGGCTCTACTAGGGTAAACTTCAACACAGTACACACTGTTACTTGCATATGCGTAAATGATCGAATAACACGCTGTGTACAACAGTACCACAATTTATTTGACGAAACAAGTGATGAGATTCACAGTACATCTACAGCAACAATATTATCCTCAGGTCAGTCAATCATAAACCAGAAACTCATGGGCGGTGTATCCCTGCCTCTACACCCACGCCCATACTCCAATATTTCTCTCAGCTCTCATATATTTCCAGAGCACTTAATCTAAATTACAGAACTGCCCGAATCACACATAAACGGCTCCTCTATTATTTCCACAACTCTACTTGAAACCACATCCTTACACATCCAAATCTCTCAGCGGACTCCCCCAAAATCTAGCTATCCCAGCCAACTCACTGTTAGCTCACTCACTCACACCTAAAACACGAGAACAGTGACCATACCTCTCTCTGCCAAACATCACGCATAAATCCTTTACACCAGTGAACACAACAAACTCACAACAATAAATAACCCATACTCCTTCCTATTCCCTACCCACATTATTCTCATTTACTACTGTTAAACAACAATATATACTACTCATCAAAAGTCAAGGGCCAGTTAGAAAAATCTTGGTTGAAACCATAAAACAAATCTGATATAAACGTAATTGGTGTCAGTCAAAACGGCATTTATTGAATACCAAATTGACATGTCACGTAAAGAAATGGAAACACACATTCAAACGCAATGAAGCTGTAAAGTGTGTCACCCACCTTTTCAAAAGTCACACAATAGATATTGGACAAATAGACATTTCAAAATCGGGTATGACCACCGTTTGCAACAAGGCATTCAAGACAGCGTAGACGCATCGAGTCCACAAGGGTCCGAAGAGTATCCTAAGGAACAGCTTGCCATTCCTGAAGCAGAAATGCAGTCAGCTGTGCAACATCCATTGGCAGGGGGTGATTTGTTGAGAATCTTCGACCAAGGACATCACAGAGGTGCTCAATCGGAGAAAGGTTAGGTGAATGAGCTGGCCACGCCATCCTGATGATCCCATGTTGCTGAATAAACTCATTCACCACACGAGCTCGATGGGGTCGAGCGTTATCATCTTGGAGGATGGCATTACCCTCTATGGCCTCCAGAGCAGGCTGAACAATTGGTCGCAAGATTTCGTTCTGGTATCTTGGGCCGGTCAATTTGCATTGGATGATGTAGAGTGGGATCCTGCCGTGTCTGTAGAAGCCTCCCAAGACCATGACAGAACCCCTACCATAACGATCCACCTCTCGAATTGTGTCATCAGTAAATCGCTCTCCTGGTCGTCTCCAAACTCGAATCCTGCCATCATTGAATGACACAGTGAAGCGAGATTCATCAGTGAAGAGAACTTGACTCCATTGTTGCCTTGTCCATCGGATGTGCTCGCGGCACCAAGCAACACGGGCTCTGCGATGAGCAGGAGTAAGAGGGATTCTGACTGCAGGACGTCGAGCAGCCAGTCCAAATTCATGTAAACGTCTGCGAATGGTGCTTTGACTGACATTAACGTTTACAGTTTGTCTCAGCTGACATCTTAGAGTGGAACAAGTCACTGTTCGATGGCGCAGGGCTGACAACAAGAGGTACCGGTCATCACGTCTATTCGTGCATCTATGCGACCTGGCCGGTGGTGATCCTCCACACTTCCTGTGGCCTGAAATCTCTCCAAAATTCTTTGGATAGTAGAGTGTGACACTGCAAGCCGTCTAGCAACCTCACGGACAGATAAACAACTTTCAACCCACGCTATAGCCCTCATTCTTTGTAATGTGTCAAGACTTCTTCTCGGTGGCATGGTTTTTGCAAGTGATGAAACTACCCTAAGTCTGCTGATTGTAAAACAAATTAAGAGTGAACTCTGTTCACGAAAAGTTGCCATTGCACGTGGAATGTCAATCAGCACGATTACTTCACCTGTTTGATTGTACGGAAGTTTGAAAAAACAGATTAAAAATGTAAATTTATGGTCAGCAAACCAAATTGCACGTGATCACCATGGTTGTCGGGTGAGTTGTTTTTATGCTTAACGTGCATAGAGGACTGTCAGAGGAAGATATTGCACCCATTTTTACTAAAAACTTCCTTCATTTAATCATTCTATGCGCTTATATAAAAGTGTATTTAAAATAATAGGGTGGCCCTTGACTTTTGACGAGTAGTATATATATATATATATATATATATATATATAGCACTATATATAAATATATAAATATATATATATATATATATATATATATATATATATATATATATATATATATATATATATATATATATATATATATATATAGCACTATATATAAATAAATAAATAAATATATAAATATAAATGTATTTATATTTATATATTTATTTATATATTTATATATTTATATATTTATATATTTATATATTTAGATATTTAGATATGTAAAGTTACGTGTCGTAATGTTAATTATTCCGGAGATATTCTCCGTGGCCAAAGTAGACTCTAGGGGCAGTCATACAACACGAAATCAGCATAACTGCACTGAGCTAACCAACACCTCCTTCACAATTTTACAAACATGCAGTTTATTCGTTTTGACAAACAGCTCCATGGTAATAGGTACATAGGCCCAAAGGCAAAATGCAGTGGTACATATAAGTCCAGTTCGTTCCCTATCAAACGCTGGTCATTGTCAATCATTCAAACTTTATTTAATATCGTCCTTTGGACATCTTTATAAGTAGGCACACATTTCCTTACTAGAATAAGCCAGGGACACCTCAACCAAGTATATTATTGTCGTGGTGATGGAATAATTCAGGAAAAACACAGAATACTGCAGGAGCTCAAAACACATACGTCCGCACACTTCCAAACACAAGCCGCATCTCTTGCAGACGATCACCTCACTTCTGCTTTAAATTTGTTCACGTCTGCCAGTCAACCATCTCGGCATGACGTAACTTCCTTTATTAATAAGTGACTCCGTATAAAATAAACAAAAAAGGAGCCCTGTTAAGCTGCCTATTATATCGACATAATCGTTATGAATTTTAATCATAACATCTCTCTCTCTCTCTCTCTCTCTCTCTCTCTCTCTCTCTCTCTCTATATATATATATATATATATATATATATATATATATATATATATATATAATTTTTTTTCTTCACATATAGAGCCAACAATAAGGAGAATTTTACTGTTAATTCAGATAAGGGCTTGTACGAGCTAACTTAAATTATATAATACCTCTTCACAAAAGGCGGCGGGGAGATAAAAGTTAACATTGCTAAGACACATTCAATATTGTTCTTGACTTCTGAAATATCTTGCGAATACTCCCTCAAACAAGAAGCATCATCATCCTTCTATCTGCATCTCTCCCAACAGTAATCTTGTGTGAAGTTAGATTCCTTTGAAGACCCACATTAGATACTCTAGGTTTTGGCCATTGTTGGACCGTCACTGCAGAGCCAAGGGAAGGCAACCCATGAAACTGTGACGAAATGGACGACCTCTATCGATCTTTACTTCTCTCCGGCAGTATCGGTACATTTGTGGTACTGATTTTTATTATGTGCTGTCAATTATCGCACTTTTCTGTCTGTCTTTCTTTCTTTCTTTATTTATTTTTCTGCTATCAGATATTTGATTTTATCAAATCATCCTGTAGGTGATAAATATCACATTTGCTTGACACTACCCAGATTTGTGGTTATAGGCGCGGCAGATTAAAAAGTACATCGGTCAGCGTTATCGGCTTAAATCCCCGATAAGACACAGAGTTTGCGCACTCATACGACAGATAACGAGATTACTGTCTGCTTGACACCTGTGGGCAGACAAGAGTGATATAATCGCTTCCGGTCACTTGGTTAAAAGTTATCATGTATTTATTACATTTTAGACATATGAGTCTACAAATGTGTTGGTGAGATTGTATGCAAGACATCATATTTCCATATATGGGAGACGTGACCTTTTGCCACATTTTTCCATGTAGGAAATATTTTGAAAGTGCCACACCCGACCTGTTTGAAATGATTGGATCTTTCTGTTTAGATTCATAACAACATTGAGGGGAATATAGCCAGACCTTTTCGCAGTTTTAACTCACTGTGAATTTCCAGCTCGCCAAGACATCAGACCTCGGCAGAGTGAAGACTAGATTCATAATTCCTATTGTTAACCGGACCTTTTATTGGAGAACCAGATAAGACTTACAAAGCACAAGAAATCTCTTTCAAATTTTAATAAAGAACACCGGGATTAGGAAACTGAAAAAACACGAAGTCAGAATGGGCAATCTATTGTAAAATTAAAGACATCACAGACACGTGTAAGAGAACAATTCGTCTCTTTTATTCATCTGAGCAAACAGGTCTGTAGGGGATTTACATTTCATATTTTATTACTAACATGTGAACTAACATATATGTATATATTACCCTTTGAAGTTTAATGTGTGAAACTCGCTATTGGATGTCAATGTCATTTGGGGCTGGCAATCTCAGTATCTAGAATGATGATTCATGAACCACCACTGCACGGGCTGGTGATTGCTTTATTGATAGTTTCGTAAAAAGAACTAAAAGCATAAAGTAGTTCCAGGTTCCCTATGGGGCAGGGATGGAAACATGAAAGAAATGATGTACATTCTAAGTATAATACTTACATTTTCAAAGCAGTGTAAATGTCCCTATAAACATATTCACTTCAAAATTAATGTAAGTTTTCAAGCTTTAAACCAGTGTAAATGTCTATGTGACAATATTCATTTTAAATTAATAGAAGTTTCAAACTTTTCCATAAGTGTAAATGTTAATGAAATGTGACGGTGCGAAGACGATGTGTAAAGGAGAATAAGGATATGTGTGTAATGTATCGTCACTCTCTCTGGCCTACTTTCACACGCGTTCCGCAGTCACAGAAAAACTCTTGATGACAGAGGTCCCACTTTTATTAATGAAACCCTATCAGGTAGCACAAGAATCATACAGAAACAATGTTGTCCGCAAGTTTACTTTGAAGACAATTCCTAAGCAACACCATATAACCAAGCTATTTAGGTAACAGCATCTAATAACCCAGCACAGACTGCTGGACTCTCTGAAATAAAATGAAACAAAATAAACTAGCATCGTACTAATGGACAAACATCATCTACTTAATAATACATACATATGTGTGAAATTATGCGAGTACATGCACTTAAATAACCATGTGTGTGTGTGTGTGTGTGTGTGTGTGTGTGTGTGTGTTCATGCAAGTCTGTATGTATGTGTAATCAACAATAAACATATCTCAATCAACAACAATGCCTTCATACGCATAACAGATACTAACTCCATCATCACACGAGATAAAACTTAAATGAAGCACTTCTATCTATGATGAAATATTCCACACAGCGCACTGGTCTAAATGACATCAATTTATCAGTATCTTAGAGGTCTACCAGACCTGCAGGAAAAGATTCTCGAAAGATCCCCTTGGCTGCAAGGAAACTACTTAATCAGAGTAACCGGCTCGAAGTGACAGATGGGTTGTTATACCGGACAGTGAAGGGATCAGATGGATCCAGCATGAAACAACTGGTAATACCTGAGTCCATGAAACCACGGATACTAGACTCTGCTCACAGGGTGGGCCATCAGGGAAGAGAGCGCATGCTGCAGTTGCTGAGAAGTAGGTGTTTCTGGGTAGGCATCACAGCTGATGTTGACGTCTTTTGTCGCAGATGCAACCGATGTAACATTACCAAGGCACCTCAACTGAAGTTTCATAGGCCATTGGGAAACTTGATTGCCTCCAGACCATTTGAGGTGGTAGCAATGGATTTCACACTGCTGGAGCGGGATTCCACAGGGTTTGAGAATATATTAGTGCTGACAGATGTGTTCAGCAAAGTACACCATTGCTATACCAACAAGAGACCAAAAAGCAACAACGGTCATCAAGGCCCTAGTGGAAAAGTGGTTCCAGTATCTCGGAGCTCCTTAGAGGATACACCCTGATCAAGGCCGGAATTTAGAATCAGCGATAGTCGCAGAGCTGTGCAAGGTATATGGAGTCCACAAGAGCCGCACTACAGCTTACAATCCTAAAGGCAACGGGCAGTGCGAGCGCTTCAGCAAGACGTTGCATGATTTGCTGAGACCAATGACAGCCGACCAGAAGCAAAGGTGGTCTAAGCATCTAGCGGAGGTGGTTATGGTCTACAACTCCACATCCCACTCTTCGACAGGGTACTCACCATACTACCTCTTCTTCGGCAGAGAACCGAGGCTTCCTCTAGACTTCATGATAGGCACGCGCCCAGATGAAGAGCCGGAGACAACTGATGAGTGGCTGCAAGGTCACCTAGAGAGGTTGCACATAGCACATCAAAAAGCTGCAGAGAGAATGCAGAAAATGGCCGCTGACAGGAGGGAGAGAAGTAATCAGCTTCCAGGCCCCACACCATTGCGAGTAGGTGAAAGAGTGCGGAAAAGAGTGCACTACACTGACAGGGCCAAAATACAAGACGTGTGGTCCAACGACGAATTCATTGTATCATCAATTCCAGAAGCTAGCGGTGGTCCTTATGTGATAAGGCCAGCAGGCAACGAAGATCTGAAGATGAGGGTTGCGGCGCACGAACTGAGACGGAGTGAGGACAAAGATGATTCTTCGAATCTGGTAGATGCTACACTAGGCCTACCTGAGGCACCAGCTTCGCCAGATGAGACAAACCCAGGGGAGGACGTGCATGGTCTAATGCCCGAACCAGGCTGGTATGCTCTGCAGCCGATAGAGGGTCCTGCCCCGAGACGATCTGAGAGGTTACAATTGAAGTGCCAGAGGTAGTGATGTTGTCGGGACGATAACAAAATCAGGAGGAAGATATGTGATGGGGCCGGAAAGACACCCGGCTTTCCCCTTCACGGAAAGACACCCGGCTTCCCCCTTCACGTAAAGACACCCCAGCTTCCCCCTTCATTGTGAGTGACACATTTATCGCCCATATATTTTCGATGTGCGCGAAGCATGCTGGGATGTAAAAAGTCTTCAAGAAGATATATTAGTTTAGGCCATAATAAAGCCTAAGAATTAGTTGTGATGTGTTATATTTGGTAGGCGTGTGTTATATTTAATAGCGGTAGGTTATATCTGTGTTTTAGTGCCTAATAATGCAAATATCGCGAGTGTTATTTATGCGGCCAAATTAATACGCGTAGCGCGCAATAAGTTGAGTGATTAGCCTAGTGCCTATATAAAGCGTGCGATGGCCAGCAGCGGCCTTTCAGAAGTTTCTGGACTAGACGAGAAAACAAACGAGACGAGGTGACCGGTGTGGGTAGCAGATGGACCAGAGCACGTGAGCTGTAATTCTTAGCGCATTTTGTAGAATTTAGCATTCGTGTTCTATAAGTCTGAAATTATATTCAGCACGAGTCTGTTTTAATGTTTAGAGAATTAAATAGATTGATAGATGTGAAAGTTTAAGAGCAATTATTTCATTTATCAGAAAGGCAAATATGGTATGAAGCTATTTCACGTGAATTTAGATAATATCAACCTGTTAGCAAACATATCAAGATGGCAGCCGGGAGGCCACGTGGTGATGACTTTAGTTCTAGTTGTTAAGTCAAGAGTAATTTTATTTTATTCTTTGATATTGTAATTAAGTGTATTTCGCGATTATTGATTATTCTACTGTATATTATGCTCAGCAGCATGGGATATCGACAACAACGACAACAACAACAACTGTATATCAGTAGTGGATTACTTTGAGTGAGGTGAGAATAGTCATTTAGATTTCTGGTGAGATTAGAGCCACTCCTTGTGCGTAAAGCGCATTTGAGACATAAATGTCGCTGTTTGCTCCCTGCGGAGCATGGAAACACAATGCAACTGGTGTCCATCGCAAGCCCACAAGAAGCATTTCTAAGCTATCACAAGGGTTGTTTCTGTAACAATGTGTTTCATGTGATAAGTTCCCAATCTCATCAGGGGTCAAATACGACACACTTGTGGCCAGGCGCACCAGTCGTCACTTACGACATGTTCAGAGTGCAGGAACAAGTATTGAGATGGATCAGTTGCGGGGTGGTGGTTTATTCTCATTATTGAGAGTATTTGTTGTACAGATAGTTGAATATTATTTTATGTCCATTTTATTATTATTTAATTATGGTTATGTGTAGAATGGTTTGTGAGAGCACGTGGGCTCACTTGGAGATATATATTTCTCTTCTCCGCTCCTAACGGAGCATGGGGCCACCAGTGTGGTTTGCCTCCACATGAAGTATTCATATGCTCGTGCAGTAGTGGTTTCGGTAGCAATCTGTGTTACATGGTGAGATTGCCAGCCTCATGCACAACACCGTACTAGTCTCATTGGACGACATGCATGAGTGAGTGTGTGTGTGTGTGTATGATAGCTGAGTGTGTGCTCTTGCAGTAGTGGTTTTGGTAGCAACCGATGTTACACGGTGAGATTGCCAGCCTCATGCACAACACCTTACTAGTCGCATTGGACGACACGCAGGAGTGTGTGCGTGTGTGATAGTTGAGGGTGTCAGGTGGCGTGGAAGGACTGTTTGGCAGGTGAGAGTATCGTTATTCAACTATGATTTTAACTAGCCCGTGCTTTGTCTGCATTTCAGGATTAGGAACTGAGCACTAGCTGGGTGTTTGTTTGTTTGGTGTTTGGTTTGCTGGTTTATTTGTTTAATGTTTGCTTCAGTGTGCTCTTAGTCACTGAATGGGTTGTAAAAATAAATACAGCCCCTGCCTCAGAATCAAGAGTTTTATTGTTGTTCGGATCGGTGCGAGTGTGAAAAGAGAGTGATCACATATCACATCATCATTATCATCTCGCCCACCCTTTCACAGAAACATAAATGGATTTATGTTGTGAACACTTTTCAAACAGTGGAGATGTAAATGTAAAACATATTATATCTGTACGTTTAACCTTTTCATTTAAATGTAATGTAAAGCTAAAGCTATTCAGTTTAAATGTAAAGAAAGTTTTATCCCGAGGGATTGAATGTAATTCTATTCGAGGGTAATTCTGACATGAGATGGTAGAATAGATAAGAGGGGGGGGGGGGGGGGAACACATAATTGTGTCGGGAAACGCAATACACAGAAGAGCGTTTCGTTTCTATTTCTATTACCAGTTATTGGTGGTACCAGCAGAAAGTACTATCTCTGGAACCAAGTGAAGGTAGAAATGGACTGACGTTTTGCGAGACGCCATCATAAGAGGGTCTTATGGACAGACGCAGAACCAACTTAGCCGTTACTCCTTGAACGTTCCGGGAACGTGCGGCGCCTGAACTTTGATCAGAGACGAGCGAGAGCAGAGTGACAGGAACTGACCCAGCGGGTGAAGAAACTACCATTGGCAGCTAAGTGAAAATATCCGCTGCCAAAAGTGACCTCCTTTATTCAGTTAAATCCCATCCAAGTGATGAAACCTTTTCCATAACTATTCAATTTATTTTCCAACTGTTAAAACTTAAAGTGATTATTAAATTTTGTTATTTGTAATGTTACAAATTTAACTTCGATTCAATCCTTTTAAATGTACTACATGTTTGTCTCAGTCAAAGTTACTAAACACACACTCTAAAAAGAGCTATACATATATATTATAATAATAAATTCCACTGATTTAACTTAGCGGTGGGGGCTTAACGAGCTAGAATAAACCATTGCAAAATTCTTCATAAAAGTGTCGGCAGATTATAGAATTAGCGTGCTTAGCGACAGCCAGCATTGTTGTCGCTTATCTGAATATCTTATGAAGACTCTCATGTGATAGAAGCTTTACTATTCTTCCATCTACATTTCTGCAAAAAGTAATCATGTGTAAAAATAGACTCCATTGAAGCCTATAATAGATGCTCTTGAGTTTGGGCCACTGTTGGACCACTATTGCAAAGCAGCGGAGGCAATACCGTCACAGACACAAATCAAAAGATTTAAACCCCTAGCCAGGTTAATACACCAGTTGGAAGATGCACATCAGAGTTGAAGAATGGAATAGCCTGAGCATAAGCAGTACTCCATAAAATTAATAGCAAATTAATGCAAAGAAGATAGTCCTTAAAACCAAACCAAACCAAAGCAAAATATGCAATAAATCTTTGTCAAAGTAAGTAAGAAAGGGAGTTCTTCATTGTCATATAGAGCCGATCATATTTTATGGAGGAGAGCCATGTACATTATGAACACACGAAAGAAATTCCCCTGTGGCCACAGAGATGTGTTTTACAGAAAAATGTTAAGAAAGCCATGGACAGCTAAAATAGAATAACGAGATTGCCCTAAAAAGACCCCAGTGCGCAAGATTATTACTTATATCAACAGAAAGCATTTACATTCTTTGTAATGATAAGAGGAAAGCTAAATATAATGTGGCAACAAAAGATTGATTCGACAAGAAATACGACGACAAAACGAGACAATACTGGACCGTTTAAGATCAACATCATCATCATGTTTTCAAGGAACATAGGCATTCAACAAACATATGCTAAGTCTTCCTGTCTCGTGCAATAAACTCAAGGTCTTTCTATGTCTCCTTTATCCACTTCATGTCTGTCTCCAGTTCTCTTCTCCAAGCGATCCTTTGTCTCCCTTTGCATCTCTTATCCTTGGGATTCCAGAATAAGGACTACCTGGTAATGCCGTGAACAGATTTCCTCAATACGTGTCCCAGCTGTCTCCAGAGTCTTTTTCTCATTTCTTGTTCCACTGGTTCTTGTCTAGTTCCTGGCATCAGTTGCACATTAGTTTAGCATCATGACATGGAAAAAAGTCAAAGAAGAGGTTGATACCGAGCCCTGGCGACAAGCAATTGTCGGGAAACATGATCGCCTGAGCCAGCAGGATTTTCACTTGAATATATATAAGATATGCATGTTATACAACAATACACACTTTAGTCTTCTTATTTCAATATGTATTAAAATGTTCTAGTGTTTTCTGATTAGAACATTTTTTTTCAGTTATTATTTAATTACTGATAATTATACCCGTCAAAGGATAGGACACACACTGAGGAAACCTGTTGATAGCATTACAAGGCAGTCCTTGTTCTGGAACCCCCAGGGCAAGAGATGCAGAGGTAGACCAAGAAGCACATGGAGAAGAGAGCTGGAAACAGAGGTGAAAATGATGAGGAGAACGTGGAAAGAACTTGAGATGATGGCACGTGACAGGAGGACTTGGCATGTGTTTGTTGAGGGCCTATGCTCCTTAGGGAGTGGAGGGTTATGAATGAATGAATGAATACCCGTCAAAGAGCATAGTTTAGACATTTCCTTCTCTGTTACCCTCCAGCATTCTGCACAAATTGTCCTCTTTCCACAAGGAACATTTTTCGAATTTTTTTGCCGAACATCACCACCAACCAAGAACTGCTCGTTCGGAGCCACCAAGAAGACATGCGTACCATCATTGCAGGTAGAAGCTGGAATTGGGTTGGCCACATTCTCAGAAGAGACCCTGACATCATCACCAGAACTGCCATGCTATGGACTCCAGAAGGAAATCGATAGCGAGGCCGGCTTAAAGATACCTGGTGGAGAACTGTGGTGGCAGAGATGCAAAGCATGAACCAGAGCTGAGCACCACACGGAAGATGGCTGCTGACCGAGCAAAGTGAAGACAGTTTGCTGCTGTCCTACAAGACACCACCAGGCGTAATGGTGACCGATTGCTTTGCCAGTCAAAGTAGAAGAACCCGCCAAAAGAATGATAAGGGAAGAATTAACGCCATGTCTTAACACCTCACGGTAGAAGGGGAACGACTTAGTAAGTAAGTAAGTCTTAACATTTATGAATCTGCAACTCCTTTTTTAAGACTTCGTGTCTTGATTGGAACTCGTTTTGCTGGTTTCTGAACGAAGTTACTTTAATGTTTTGTAAAATATTGAAATATAATTTATATTTTACATATTTGATTTCAAGGGATGTAATTATTCCATCTTCGTTGTCCAAGTGCTACAATCAAGAAGCAAGCAACAGCATTAAATATTTATCTTGTATATTACGTTTATTTAACATTTTTCCGCTTTTTAAATTTCAAAATATATTCTTCTTCTTTGATCCTTAGCAGCCGACCGTCAAAGCAGTCAGTGGCCATTACGCCTGGTGGCGTCTTGTAGGGCAACAACAAATTGATTCCACTTTGCTCGGTCGGTGGCCATCCTTCGTACAGTGCCACAGCTCTGGTTCATTCTTTGCATCTCAGCCTCCACAGTCCTCCGCCAAGTTGTTTTTGGTCTGCCTCTCTTTCGTTTTCCTTCAGGGGTCCATAGCATAGCTGTTCTTGTGATGGCATCGGGGTCTCTTCTGAGGACATGGCCAACCCAGCTCCAGCGTCTGCCAGCTATAATGGTGTGCATGTCCTCTTGCTTGCTCCGAGTAAGCAGATCTTGGTTGGTGATGGTATTTGGCCAAAAGATTCGGAGAATTTTTCTTAGGCATGTTGTGTGAAAAGAGGACTATTTCGACATTTCCTTCTCTGTAACTCTCCAGCTCTCCGCGCCATAGAGAAGCACAGAAAGCACACAGCTCTGATATAATCCTAATTTTGTGCTTGTGCTGTACTGAGAGGACTTCCAGATGTTGTTTAGACTAAAAAAGGCTGTTCTTGCTTTGTTCATTCTGTTGTTGATGTCTTTGCTTGCTCCGCCGTCTGGTGTTACTATGCATCCTAGGTATGTGAAGGCATCTGTCTGTTCCAGTTGCTGATTCCTTACTGATATGGGCTCAGGGTAGCTCACATTGAGCGTCATGACCTCTGTCTTCTTTAGGTTGATGTTCAAGCCCACCTGCTGGCTATACTTATTAAGTCTATCCGTTTTTTCCTGGATGTGTTGATGTGAATGTGCTAGTAGTGCAATGTCATCTGCATATTCCAGATCTTACAATGTAGAAAATGTAGTCCATTTTATTCCTCTTGGATTGCCCTCTGTTGTCTGGCGCATCACCCAGTCTATGACTGTTAAAAATAGAGTGGTTGATAAGGGGCATCCCTGTCGTACTCCTGTCTTCACTTCAAAGGTTAGGTTGCTCTGCCCAATGCTACACGTAAAGTTGGCATAAAGGCTTTTTATGATTGACACTATGCAGCTTGGAATTCCATAGGCCCTCAGTATTTTCCATAAACTGTCCCTATAGATACTGTCAAAAGCCTTTTCAAAATCAACGAAATTAATGTACAGTTGTCTTTGCCATTCTGAGCACTGCTCTATAATGTTCCTGAGGGTAAATATATGATCTACACATCATCTGTTCTTTATAAATCCTGCTTGTTCTTTCCTCAGTTTGTGGTCTACTGCTTTTGAGATTCTCTGTATAATTATCCTGCCTAGTATTTTGCTGGGAACTGAGAGGAGAGTTATTCCTCTCCAATTATTGCAGTCTGCAAGATCTCCCTTTTTGGGCAATTTGACAATTATTCATTTTCTCCATCTGTTGGTGTTGTCCCTGTTTTCCAGACTTGTGCAAATAGTGGTTCTAATAGTTCTGCTGCTAGCTCTGGGTCTGTCTTAAATAGCTCTGCATTTAAGTTATCATGACCAGGAGCTTTTCCATTCTTTAACCCTTTGATTGCTGTGATGATTTCTTCTTTTTGTGGGATGTCTGTATTGACATCTAGATCATTTTCAGCTTCAGGAACATTCAATTGTGTCTCTGGTGGTTCCTTATTCAGAGTTTCTCTGAAATGCGCTAATGTAATATTGTTTGCACCTCGTTTTCCACTGATGATTTTAGTTATTTTGTATACTGTGCTTTGTTCATTTCTCAGTGCTGCTTCTTCTGCCTGTCTTGCAAGGTCATACAGAAATGTCCTTTTGTTAGCATGGGTTTAACGTTTAACTTCCTTGTCCAGCTGACTGTAGAGTTCACTATATATTGCCTTTAACCTGGGAGACTTAGCTTCGGTTTTCTTTTTTTTTCATTTCCTTTCTCTTCGCTATGGTGTTTAGCGTATCTGGTGTTATCCAGTCTTGGCTCTTTCTTTCCTGGAATCCCAAGCATGACATGAGTATCGATTTCTGTTACCACACTGGATTCATTTTATAAATTTCTTTGGGTGTTTGAATATCAATGTTCATGCAACAAACTTCAGTGTGGAAGCAGAAATCGATACTCATGTAAGACAGATGCGGTAAATAAACATGGCCTGAAACAAACTACAATATCAGCCCGCTCAAACAAAGAAAGCTCGCAACATATTGGTGTCAGAAGTTAACGGATAATCTCATCTGTCATAACATTAGGTCAAGTATCGATCATACCTTGTATCTCAAGATTCAAGAATTTCGAGGACGCTGCGGTTGAATAAATCGAGTACGTAGATCAAAGTGTCGATGGCAAGTCAAACGTGAGAAACTCATCCAAGGCCAGCTGGCAAATCGAATGCACATGTCAGCATTCTAACGTCAAGGTCGAAACATTGCTGCATCAACGGTCAAAGTTTTCAAAGCTGTGTCCTGCGGTAGAACTAACAGTTACCTCTGAGAATGTCGAACATGATCAGATATCAAGGTAGAACAGTTGTCCAGTAATCATTGTTCCAGATCAATCGTGGCACGCAGTACGAGAATCTCGGTTCAACATCAAGGCCGAACGAATTTCTTCAATCAACCGGACATCATCAGCTGTTCACTTGACGATACAAAACCATAACAGCTGCTTGTATCTTGGTACAGGGTTGTTCTCACAATGACAGGAATGGAAACAAGATAAGTCCTTGTATTTATTTAGGGCGCTAATCCTTTATCCTGTTCATATAAGTCTAGCTTTGGCCTTCAGTCCATCGTCACTTCACTTTACTTTTCGCTCTATCATTTTATGTGTTTACAATTTATGTTATCTGTATTTCTTGTGGGTGGCTGGTGGGCTTGTCATCTTCCTGGATTCTCTTAGGAGAAATTCAGAAGATTTCAACGACTGTTACGGTCTGTGTCGGTATTCGCTGACTGAGGGGCTAGCGGGTTTGCTTCGCTATAGATTGACGCCTCATTTTGCAATACAAACACCATTTTTTCTTCTTAGCTGTGACGTCACGTCGGTCATCATTTTTAATCTGCATGACCTAATTTCAGTGTAGTCAAAAGTTTATACGTTTGTTAATCTAAAAAACTCTCGTCTATTTGTATATTTAACGAAGACTTGTCTTGTTTATTTTTGTAATGTTATTTATAATGTTTTCTTTTTACTGATTAAAATGTCCGTGTCTTCTTTAGTTGCTTTATATTCGTTACATGGTGCTGTATAATTGGAGTTATCACTTCACTGTGTTTCATTTTCTTATGCCTTCTATTGTCCATTGTCACCTGTGCTCGTCTCTAGTTTACATTGAAGAACATATTTACATCACAGATTGATTAATTTTAGAGTTTATATATTAGTTGTATATTTTAGGATAACTAATGTACTATTGTAAGATAATTATAAACTATAACCATGTCGACATTAGAAGAATGTATTAACATTGGTAAGAGTTTAGGTAAATCAGAAGCTGAACTCGAGGAGTATGCAGAGATTAAGTATGAGAAACACTTAGCTCATGTTGAGAGGATAGAACAGCGTGATGCTGTTAAGCTGGCAGACGATCTCAAAGGGTTTGAATTAGCCCAAGAAAAGGAACTTAAAGAGAAAGAAATGTCTCTTAAATTGGAATTGGAACGGATAAATTTAGAACAAAAAAATAAAGAGAGAGAATTAGAAAGAGAACAAAAAAATAAAGAGAGAGAATTAGAAAGAGAACAAAAAGATAAAGAGAGAGTTAGAGAAAGAGAAGATGATTCAACAAGATAAAGAAAGAGAAAATGGAAATAAGAAGAATGGAACTTCTTCAATTAGATCAACCTCATAGAAATGTTATGGAGCGTGAATCATTACGACTTAATGCAGAGAAAGAAAAAGTTTTGGAGTTAGCAAAATTGCAATCTGATCATTCTAAGACTTCAGCAGGTTCAACTGTGTTCTATCCTAAGCTGAAGATGCCTCATTTTGATCAGATCGCGACTGTGTGGACAGTTTATTGTCGAGATTTATCATGTAGGTAACAGAATTGAATGTACCTAAAGAGAGATGGAGTAGTCTCTTGGTTGATTTTTTTAACTAGGGACTCACTCCAGTGCTTCATGAATCTGGATGAGAAGAGCAGAAACGACTTTGATGTCGTAAAAGAAACACTGCTAAGACGTTTCCAGTTAACTGAATCTGGGTATCGTGATCGTTTCCATGCGGCTAAGCCAAGTAAGGATGCTGACTTTTGTGAATTTATTGCATCTATTAAACATTTCTTTAGCAGATGGGTTGATTTATCTGGTATTAATAAAACATACGATGGGTTAATGGATCTCATGTTACGAGATAAGGTTCTTTCAGCATGTAGTCATGAACTGGGGTCATTCTTACAGGAAAGACATCCAGACTCTATTGAAGAATATGAACGTTTAGGTAGACAATACCTAACAGCACATCCAAACAAGGATATCCACAGATCTTCTCCTCGGGATCCTATGCCTGCGTGCGCAGTTCACCACGATCAGAGATCTTATGATCACCGACCTCGATCGAAGAGCGTTGACGGACGTTATCGTCCTGATTTTCGTCATTCATGTAGGGGGTCTTACAACTTCCCTCGTCAACTCTCGCCATCAAATTTTTAGCGACGAGGTTATCGAGGTTATTCACCTCAGTATCGTGGGTATCACAAAGGCAGGGATTATGATGATTCACATCATAAGGGTTACAATAAACAAAGATCGTCATATTGTAGGGACTCCAATAATGATGATTCTTCAGATTTTTATTATAGTAAGAAGTCTTTAAAAAAATACAGGTCATTCCCGAGCTCCCTCGAGAGATAAAAGTGAACATAGGTATGCTAATGCCTGTACTGACAGTAAGAATGATGATAAAGATAGATCAAATCATGCTAATGCATGTTCTATAAGAGATGACACGTGTTACGTGTGTCAGTCACAACATGGATCTGAGACTAGCACCACACTTCGTTGTGGTCACCCCATTCCTGCAATGTCCTCGTGTGAGAACTTGGGATGTCTCACACTGCATCAAGGGTTTTTGTATGGACAGAAAGTAACAGTTTTGAGGGACAGCGGCTGTACCACGGTCGGGATCCGTAAATCGCTAATTGATCCCTCTGCTTTCACAGGTAAATCTTTTAAGTGTGTCACTTTTGGTGGGAATGTAGAGTGGTTCCCGGTGGCATGGGTCCACATTGATACACCATTCTATACAGGCACAGCGGATGCCTGCGGATTGAGAGATCATATAGCTGAAATAATAGTATGAAATATACCAGGGGTTAAAGAGTGCACTCCACAGGAGATTGCAATGTGGGTTGATTCGCACGCAAAGGTGGCAAATGCTGTTGTAACCATAGCGCAACAGTCAGCTGTAGATAAGGCTACTACACCTACCCTGATAATAGATAATGGTATCTCTCTTAGCATTGGTGCTGATACTCCAACTGTTGTTGCTGGTACATGTGTTATAAAGGATGATGCTATTTATAGTCAGGATATTTCACCTAAATGTGAGAGGGTTCATAATGATCAAGATAATAACTTGACAGTTTTTAGCTGTACTGCTGTTGGGGTATGTTCTAGGGACAATCATTATTGTCCTGCCCCTACGACATGTACTTTTCAATCTCATCGGGCTCCACCCAATGGTGATGAGTTACGACATGCTATATCTACTCATGTTGTTAACACTAGTCCTGATCGCAGGTGTAACCACGATTGTCACATCATTGCGACATGCAAAGAACGTAATAATATTTCCGTGCGCTTGACTCGCACGTCACATAATAGGGTCAACAATTCTCGGTCTCAGTCTCGACCTGGCCGAGATCATATATTACCAAATCGCACTATCTTGGTGCGCAATGTACCTTCGAGCGCGACTTGGTATAAAATTAGAAAATTTTCTCAACGTGTCGGAGATGATGAATTTGTTCATATGTTTCCACTTCAACACACCTCTCACCACCTTGCATTTGTTCGATTTTTCGATACTATGATGCTCGTAGGGCTGTCAGATTCAAGAATGGTTCTCTTTTTGCAAATCATTATCTAGACGTGCAACGCTCACAATCTTCTACAACACGAACTTTGTAGTTGCGTTCGTTTACGTTTTTCTTCTTTCTGTACCAGATATTTTGTTCTTACATATACCCATGGTCTATTGTGCTTTTGCTTCTTTCTCTTTTCACATAGTATATCTGGTATGACTTGCAATATCTGTTCATTGCTGACTTCACTGAATTTCACTTTTATCTTTGCTGATTTGTGAATGTCAGATGCCTTTTAGTCTTAATAAACTGTTATCATACATTCCTTCCACATTTCGCGCAAATTTCTGCTCCTTTGTCTGAACTGCTTGCTAAAGGTAGTCAAAATAAAATTAAATGGACAGCGGATAGGGGTTTGATAAATATCAAGGATTTATTTGCGACTCTACCTATTTTGTTATTACCAAACCTACACAATCCATTTGTAATTCAAACAGATGCTTCAAATTACGGCATCGTGGCTGTTTGCTACAGTGGTACGAGGGTTACCACATCCATGTTTATCCGTATCCCGCAAGTTGTCCCCAGCCGAACAGGAGTATGCAACAGGTGAACGGGAGCTCCTGGCTGTGGTCTGGTGCCTTGAGAAGCTGTTGAAGTACTTGATCGGCACCCACTTTTTCATACAAACCGACCACAGTCCGCTGACGCAAATCACATCCAGGACCATGCGCAACGCAAGAATTCATTGCTGGTTTTTCCTTCTTCAAGAATTTAATTTCACCATCGTGCCGATTTCTGGATCTAAGAATAATCTCACGGATCTGTTGTCCAGAAATTAAGGACTTAAGGACATATAAACGACTTATTTACTTGTTTATGTAATTAGGTAATCCTATAATATTTCTTAGTCTGTGTAATGTTTGGGAACACATTATTATTATTATAAGGATATATAATATTAGACATTGTTATATTGCGTACGTGCACTTCTGTCTCCACCAATCTCACACGTGCCACAAGTGTCACGTTTGGGATCGAGAGGGAAGATGTTAAGGATTGTTGCATGGTCAGCGAGCATTTTGGTTTTAACTTGATTCATATGGTCGCATCATGCAACACCTCACTAGATCGAAATGAAATGGTTCGCGTGTGGCGATGCATGACGCGTTAGACTTAGTTACGCCAGTCTTATGTGTGGCCTTCGAGCCTTACGGTATAGTTTAAAATATGTGGCATGGCCACTAAAGTATGATAGTGTGATAGTGTATAACTATAGATTATATTGCGGTATTGTAGAGCTGGTAAAGCATAAATAAATAAGGTATAAGGACCATTGAGTCCGAAGATATAAGTCGGTAATATAAACCGCAATCATTTATTATTAACGTAAGTCGTGAAATGCGAAACGCAGTTAGGATATATAAGGATGATAGAGCCGGGCTATGAATGCCAAAGTAAATTAATATATTAGGCGGTGTACCTAATAGACCTATTAGCAGAATGATTAATTCTGTATCAATATAATAAGTATACCAAACGGGTGGTGAAAGACATGAATGATATTTAATACGGTAAATAACAGACGTGTGATGTCTGAGACAACTGAACTCTAGTACTGTGCGATATTAGGTTTCTGTAACGTGAACTATATTTTATTGTTGATAAATCATGATGAAACGATGAATGAGTATTAAAGTATTGTAGTCGTCTAAGCAAGACTTCTTCACTGAAATCGTTTGAAAAGTTCCAGTTCTGTTTTATGAATAATGACCGTTGACTTTCAAGGTACGGTTCAGAAAACATAAACTCTGTCAAGCTAATAAGAAATGAAATGAAATAATATAACACTATCAGATAAAATACATGCAAAGTCTATTGCATGAACATTGATATTCAAACACCCAAAGAAATTTATAAAACGAATCCAGTGTGGTAGCAGAAATCGATACTCATGTAAGACAGATGCGATAAATAAACATGGCCTGAAAATAACTACAATATCTACTTACTTACTTAGTCGTTCCCCTTCTACCGTGAGGTGCAGAGGTTTGGAAGAGAGAGCGCCAGACCATTCTATCAGCTGTCTTCTTCCTGGCCTGGTTCCATTCTAGTCCTCGGTCCTTCAAAGATTGTCTAATGTTGTCCTCCCAGCGGACTCTGGGTCGTCATGGAGGTCTGGATCCCTGGCTCTTTGTTTCCCATGCTTGTCGTGGTAGCCGATCTTCTCCCATTCTGCAGACATGGCCAAACCATCTTAGTTGGGACTGTTCTATTTGGGTCTGCAGCGGATGGGATTTTAGGCCTTGACGGATCGTCTGGTTGCGGACCATGTCTCTTCTTGTTACTTCAACCACTTTCCTCAGATACCTCATTTCTGAGGTTTGGATCTGGCTTTTGTGGGTTGTAGTCACTGCCCACGACTCGCATCCATATGTCAAGACTGGGACATAGGTGGAGCGGTATACAGCCATCTTCGTTTTCTTACCAACCTCTTTCTTGCTGAGGAATCCACGATTTATGGCCTGAAAAAGTCTCCCAGCCGCTGCTTTTCGAGTGGCCAACTCTTCTTTGATGCCCCCCTTTCGGTCTATAATAGCTCCGAGATATTTAAAGTGGTCGACCTGCTCCAGGACCTGTTCTTCCAACTTAATCTGATGTTTTCTTTCTTCTCGTGATATCACCATGGATTTTGTTTTAGAGCTGCTTATGACCATCCCTCTCTTCTCCAGCTCTTCCTTCCAGACTTGCAGGTTGGATTGGAGATGTGCCTCTGATTTAGCAATCAGGGCAACATCATCAGCAAATGCCATCTCCGAAATATAGACCTGTCTCATCTTCCAGTACCCCACTGAATACTTTCTTGTTCTCTCCTTACATGCCTTGATGACATCGTCCATAAGGAGTATGAAGAGGTAAGGTGATAGGATATCACCTTGTCTTACACCAGTGGTGGTCCTGAACTCTTCTGACTTATGGTTTGCTGTTCTCACATAATTTCTGCAAGACTTGTAGAAGCTCTGTATAGCATGTATCAGAGGTGCTGGAATATGCTTCCTTGCCAAACAGTCCCAAAGTTTGCTCCAGGGGACCCTGTCAAACGCCTTTTCCAGATCTATGAAACAAAGATGGATCTCACTCTTATACTCAAGGGCCTTTTCACTCAGCTGTCTGAGTGTGAAGATTAGGTCTTGAGTATTTCGGTTTGCTCGGAATCCGCACTGGACCTCATCCAATTGTGGCTCAGCTAGGCGTCGGAGTCTCTGCTCTAGGATTCTAGAGTAGATTTTACCAGGGACACTGAGAAGGGATATGCCTCTGTAGTTTCCACATTGTCGATTGTCACCCTTTTTGAAAATTGGTGTTATGATCTCAATCTCCCAATCCTTTGGTATGGTCTTGTTGCACCATGCTGCCTGTAGGACCTTTAAGAGTAATAGGTCGCCTGATGCTCCCATGTACTTAACCATTTCTGGTGTTATACCATCATGCCCTGCTGCTTTGCCCATTTTGATTTTCTCTAGTGCTGCCCTCAGTTCTTCCATCTTTATGTCATCTTCACCATCATTGGTTTTCTCTTCTGTGCTAGTGGTTATCATTTCTGATGCTTCACCATGCTCCAAACTACAATATCAGCCCGCTCAAACAAAGAAAGCCCGCAACTGTGCCCTCTAACAGCATTACACTAGGTTTCTTCTTCTTCTTCTTCTTCGTACACTCTCAGACGTCCACTTGAATGTTCTCAAAGAAAGCAGTAGTCAGTTTGATGCTATTTGAATCCCAGTAAAGCTTTTCCACGAAAGGAGCTGGCGTCGGCCATATTGTTGCAACACCGTATGCAACACAATACTGCCCCGGTCAAACTTCACGCGAAAATACCAATCGTGGGTATGCTACAGCATCTAGTCGTCCCATCACAATAGGCAGTCATATAACGAACAGCAAAGTTAACCCTGAACTGCAATGCATGGCGCACAACGGCCAACTGTGATATGCGTAATGTCCATAGTTGTTATATAAAAATCACCATATTTATTTCCAATACTCCAGGTACCATACGTAGCGAAAGTCATTAAAATTATATGTCCCGTCAGTCTTCATATAAGCATAAAGGCACACTATTCAGTACAATTGTCAATCTTGGACCGTAGGGATATTCAATTCATAAACAGTGAATCCACTCTTCTCCACAATGACCCTTCGTACCCTTCCGTAGCTGGTAAGGTTGTAATTTAACTCTGATGTAACAGTGTATGAACCTCCCAGGCCACGGAAGCTTAATACCTTACCAAATATATAATATATGATTCCCTACATGACTATTATAAGTCACAACGGCAGCATCATTCCATGTCTTTTCTGAGTAATAGAACTCAGAACACAAATGTTAGCCTATGATTTAGGCATCCATCTTGAATCCTCTCCTTTTTTACCATTCGCGTTCAACAAATGTGCACCTCAGTGCACTCTTCAAAAAATATCATCATCTCCCCAAATACTAGTGCCATTTTTTTCTGTGCAACTACATTGTTGCCAAATTCATATCGCAACAATTACCCCCTACCGTCCTTAAGAAAAAAAGACACGCAGTTTCTTTTTTTCTTCCAAGAACCACCACTGCAGGCAATAATCACTAACAGATCATAAAGCATATACCGTCTCAGTAACGTCTAAGTCATCTAACCAGTCTCAATGGTAAGGAACAACCAATACAAACAAACAAAGCAAAAAAAAATATTATAGCAATAAAAGAGTACCGTACATATCATCTGTCAGCCGTCAACAAGAATCAAAAGCATCCCAATCACTAGATAAATCCATTAAATTATGTGAGCTTCACCAATAGGGCACCAAACATTAGCAATATCTCCAATAGCGCACAATTCCTCTGAAAATACCACGAGTTCATAACATTACGAAAGTTAAGACCGTAAAAATACCATATATCCGTGCCATAAACTTCCAATACTCATCCATAAAGAGCCATGGTCGCACTAATCCACTACGTCTAATCCTACTGTGCCAATTCCATGCGCAAGCGTAAAAGTAATAAAACATCTAACACAAAGTGTGAAACCATTCACACCTTCCAGATCAATATGTACATGAAGTCTCGTATACTGGCTGTCCTTAGTTAATAGCATGACAATGATTATAGCTATAACCGTACGAAATATCACTCGGCACATGGAGTACTGTCTTCCTGCGGACATCTGGAAAGAACGCCCGCAACCACATTCTCTGAACCACGAATTGCCTGTATTTGGTAATTGTAAGGTTGCATGAGGATAGAGTACCTTGTGGCTCTGGCACATTTGTGATTCTTTGACTTTAAATACGCAAGGGCCTTCTGATCAGATTGGATCACAAAGGGTACCACCAGCAAATATTTCTCCAGCTTGGTCACCGCCCAGACTACTGCTAATAATTCCTTCTCCAGAACAGAATAATTCAGTTCTGCCTTGTTCAACTTTCTAGAAATGTAGGTAATTGGATGAAGATGTCCAGCAAATTCTTGTAGTAATACTGCTCCAACTCCTTTAGATGAGGCGTCTGTACGAAGAGTATAAAGACTATCAATTATAGGTAACTTCAAAATTGGTGGGGAAGAAAATAATTCTTTTATCCTATTAAAAGCAGAATTGCATTCTGGTGTCCACCTAATTATAGTAGGAGCACCTTTCTTAAGAAGAGTGGACAGATCTGCAGTTATCGACGATAGATTAGGGATGAATCTGCCGTAATACTGAACCAAACCCAACAAACTACGAATTTGCTTCTTAGTTTTAGGAATAGAAAGATGAAGAATTTTAGACACGTTTTGATCTAACGTCTGAAGATTCCCATGTCCAATTTTATGACCAAAAAATGTGATTTCCGAAAATCCAATATAAACCTTAGAAGGTCGAGCAGTAAGTCCTGCGGAACGTAAATTAGACAAAAGTGAGTGAAGTCCTAAGAAATGTTTCTGCCAAGTGTTGCTAAACAAACAAATGTCGTCAATATATGTGATGATATCCCGCCTATGGGAGAAAAAAATTCTCATCATTCTAGTAAAAGTCGAAGGCGCGTTCACAAGACCAAAACACATAAAGTTGAACTGGAACAACCTTCTAGAAGTAGAAAACGCCGTGTAATGTTTACATCTATCGGCTAAAGGAACCTGCCAATAGCCTTTTGACAGGTCAAGTTTACTGAAAAAGACGGCCGTAGATAACTTGGGTAACAGATCGTCCAATAATGGCATTGGTTCAGCGTCAAAATTTGTGACATGATTGAGTTTTCTAAAATCTATGCACAAACGAATGTTATCTTTTTTTCTTATTATTACCATCGGGAAGCAAAGCTACTGATGGATGGACTGATTATTCCCAATCGAATCATGTCTTCTAGTTCCCTGTCCACTTTGTCCTGGAAATGTATCGATATTGGGTACGGACGTATTCTAATTGGGGTTTCATCATGTAAATGAATATCATAAGTTATTACATTTGTCCTACCCGGTATGTCTGTGAGCACGTCTTGAAACGAGTGTAATAATTCTGAGACATGTCGTATGTTATCAGGTGACAAGTCAAGACAAATTGTTACATCTTTCCACGTCTCTGTAGACTGTACAGGTAAAATCGGAAAAGACATAGAAACCTCAGGGAAAAAAGATTCTTCCTCCTGGATAACCGATAACGAGGACCAACGAGTAGGACGATTCACAATGTCCTCAACCGCGTAAAAAACTGCCTGAAGATGTTCAGGTCTTGAGTGAAATTCTTTTAACATGTTGATGTGAAACGTTTTTCTTTTACCTTTCACATCAAGAATGTAATCCACGTCGGAAATACGAGAAAGAACTTTAAATGGACCACACCATGTAATAAGTAATCGATTCTGTTTGCAATGGTAAAAGCACAAAAGCCTCATCACCTGGCACCAGATGACGCAGATGTCTTGACTGATTTTGCAATAAGCGAGCTTTTTCTTTAGCTCTCCCTGAAGCAGATGTTGCCAACTGGCATGCATCCATAATTTTCTGCCTTAAATTCACCACATACTAATAAGAAGATTGAATTTCTTGGGATAATGTAGCATCAAGCAGTAAGTCTTTGATCAAAGACAAAGGACCTCTAGGATGAGCCCCGAAAACAAGTTGAAACGGAGAAAATCCTGTATGCTCATTAGGTATTTCTCGGTACGCGAAAAGTACCGCTGGTAAAATACGGTCCCAATCTTTAGGAAATTGAGTAGTAACTTTTCCTAGAATCTGTTTTATTGACCTATTTAACCTCTCAACCATACCATTTGAGGCGGCGTGATAAACACTGCTCAAGGACCGATCAATGTGAAACATTTTCATGACTTCCGTCATGGCTTCTGACACAAACTGAGAACCTCTGTCAGATAACAGTTTTCTCGGAAACCCTATTCTAGTCCATATTTGAAATAACGCATCAGCCACATCTTGAGTTGAAATATTCTTGAGGGGTATGGCTTCTGGCCAACGCGTGCACATGTCAATACATGTTAACACATATCTATGTCCTCGAGATGACATAATAGGGAGTGGACCAATAATATTCACTGCCTTTTTTTCGAATGGACGCACTGGTATATCAGCCGCTTGAATAGGAGCCAAATGATGTGCCCCTCGAGCCTTAACTTCTTGACATATAATACATGATCGGCAATACACACCAATGTCCCTTGACAACCAAAGTCAGAAAAAAGATGAAAGGACTCTAGCTCGAGTTCTGGAGTATCCCATGTGACCAGCACAACGCGAGTAGTGTGCATGATTTAAAATGTAAGACTTTAGTTCTTTGGGAACCATTATTTGTGTAATAATAGTAGAAGATTTATCATCTTGAAATCTCCGAACTAGTATATCATTTATGATAGCATACCATTGTTTTTGAGAATCATGAACCCTCAAATTATCTTTTTGAACCAAAGCAAAAAATTTCTTTAAGGAATCATCATTTCTTTGTCTTCTTCTTCTTCGATCCTTAACCACCGACCGTCAAAGCAGTCAGTGGCCATCACGCCTAGTGGCGTCTTGTAGGGCAACAACAAATTGATTCCACTTTGCATGGTCGGTGGCCATCCTTCGTACAGTGCCCCAACTCTAGTTCATTCTTTGCATCTCAGCCTCCACAGTCCTCCGCCAAGTTGTTTTTGGTCGGCCTCTCTTTCGCTTTCCATCAGGGGTCCAAAGCATAGCTGTTCTTGTGATGGCATCGGGGTCTCTTCTGAGGACATGACCAACCCAGCTCCAGCGTCTGCCAGCTATGATGGTGTGCATGTCCTCTTGCTTGCTACGAGTAAGCAGATCTTGGTTGGTGATGGTATTCGGCCAAAAGATGCGGTGAATTTTTCTTAGGCATGTTGTGTGAAAAGAGGACAATTTTGACATTTCCTTCTCTGTGACTCTCCAGCATTCCGCACCATAGAGAAGCACAGAAAGCACGCAACTCTGGTATAATCTTAATTTTGTGCTTGTGCTGTATTGGGAGGACTTCCAGATGTTATTTAGGCTAAAGAAGGCTGTTCTTGCCTTATTCATTCTGATGTTGATGTCTTTGCCTGCCCCACCGTCTGGTGTTACTATGCTTCCTAGGTATGTGAAGGTATCTGTCTGTACCAATTGCTGATTCCTTACTGATATGGGCTCAGGGTTGCTCACATTGAGCGTCATGACCTCAGACTTCTTTAAATTGATGTTCAAGCCCACCTGCTGGCTACATTTATTAAGTCTATCCGTTTTTTCCTGGATGTGTTGATGTGAATGTGCCAGCAGTGCAATGTCATCTGCATATTCCAGATCTTCCAATGTAGAAAATGTAATCCATCTTATTCCTCTTGGACTGCCCTCTGTTGTCTGGCGCATCACCCAGTCCATGACTGTTAAAAAAAGAGTGGTTGATAAGGGGCATCCCTGTCGTACTCCTGTCTTCACCTCGAAGGTTAGGTTGCTCTGCCCAACACTACACGTAAAGTTGGCATAGAGGCTTTTTATGATTGACACTATGCAGCTTGGAATTCCATAAGCCCTCAGTATTTTCCATAAACTGTCCCTATGTATGCTGTCAAAAGCCTTTTCAAAATCAACAAAATTTATGTGAAGCTGTCTTTGCCATTCTGAGCACTGCTCTATAATGTTCCTGAGAGTGAATATATGGTCTACACATCTTCTGTTCTTTCTAAATCCTGCTTGTTCTTTCCTCAGTTTGTAGTCTACTGCCTTTGAAATTCTCTGTATAATTATCCTGCCTAGTATTTTGCTGGGAACTGAGAGAAGAGTGATTCCTCTCCAATTATTGCAGTCTGCAAGATCTCCCTTTTTGGGCAATTTGACAATTATTCCTTTGTTCCACTCTGATGGTGTTGTCCCCGTTTTCCACACTTGTGCAAATAGTGGTTATAATAGTTCTGCTGCTAGCTCAGGGTCTGTCTTAAATAGCTCTGCATTTAAGTTATCATGGCCCGGAGCTTTACCGTTCTTTATCCCTTTGATTGCTGTGATGATTTCTTCTTTTCGTGGAATGTCTGTATTTACATCTAGATCGTTTTCAGCCTCAGGAACATTCAATTGTGTCTCTGGTATTTCCTTGTTCAGAGTTTCTCTGAAGTGCTCTGCCCATCTTGTTTCCTGTCCCTCTGCTGTCTTGATGAGATTTCCTTGCTTATCTCTTACTAATGTAATATTGTTTGCACCTTGTTTTCCGCTGATGAATTTAGTTATTTTGTATACTGTGCTTTGTTCATTTCTCAGTGCTGCCTCTTCTGCCTGTCTTGCAAGATCGTCTAGGAAATTCCTTTTGTTGGCTCGGGTTTGGCGTTTAACTTCCCTGTCCAGCTGGCTGTACTGTTCGCTATATAGTTGCTTTAACCTGGGGGACTTCGCTTCTGTTTTCTTTCTTTTCATTTCCTTTCTCATCTTTATGGTGTTTAGTGTTTCTGGTGTTATCCAGTCTTGCTTCTTCGTTTCCTGGAATCCTAAGCATCATTTGCTACTTTCCTTATATGCTGTTGAAATGGTGTTGAAATTCTGGTCTATATCATCAGTCAATGTCTTTTCCTGGCTTTTGGCAAATTGATATCGTTTCTTAATGTCGGCCGCAAAAGCTTTTCTGGTAAGGGGGTCCTTCAATTTGCTGATGTCAAACCTTTTCTGTGTAGTTACAGTTGGTCCAGCCCTTCTTAGTTTCACTTTCAGTTTTGCTACTACTAAATGGTGATCACTTCCCACATCTGCACCTCTTCTTACCTTCACATCTTGTAATGCATGTCTCCATCTACCGTTAACCATGATGTGGTCTATCTGGTTTCAGTCCCGACCATTTGGTGATTCCCATGTTAACTTGTGAATTTCCTTATGTGGGAAAAGTGTTCCTCCAATGACCAGGTTGTTAATGCTACAGAAACTTATTAGCTTATCCCCATTTTCGTTTGCTGTTCCGCTGCCGCATTTCCCCATTGTTCTTTCATTATATGTATTGTGTGTACCAACTTTCGCATTGAGGTCTCCCATTACTATAACAAGATCATATCTAGGTGTGTCTTCCATTTCTTTCTGCAGTTGTTGATAGAATTCATCCTTGACCTCATCGCTATCATTCGTTGGTGCGTAGCATTTTATTATTGTAGTGTTGGTGAATCTCCCTCTCAATCTCAATCGTATCAGTCTGTTGTTGATGGGTTTCCATTCCAGTAATGTCCTTTCTATCCCTTTCTGTAGAATAATGGCTACGCCTTCACTGTGCTGTCCATCCTCTCTTCCAGAGTAAAGTACTGTTTCTCCTGTTGCTGTTTTAACTTTTCCTGCCCCTGTCCATCTGCTCTCACTTATCCCCAGGATGTGTAACCTATAGTTTCTCATTTCTGTCGTGACCTGTCTTAGTTTACCTGTCTCGTACATTGTCCTGACATTCCAAAATCCTATTCTTGTATCCTGTTTTGCGGTCAGGACATCCGTTTTCATGTCAGTGGCTTCCTTTCGGCTTTCACCACTGACAGTCATACGAGCCACAGACTCCGAATGTCCATCCCGCAGCAAAGTTTGTTCATTTGATGTTGTTTCCGTAACTTCATTACTTTTTTTTACATAGACAGGGGTGTCAGCCCTATGCTAAAACCCCCAACCTGGAGGACCAGGGTACCAGCTTTTGTCTGACCCCTACCCACACAGACCAGTCCAGCTTGGTTGAACCTACCAGGAGTAAAACTCCCACTGGCATAGCTCTGGGGATTGTCAGGGTACGCAAGCTGCCATACCGCTACAAGGTATAGGTACCATTGATGGCAGAATTTCTTTGTAGTGTAACAAAAATTTCCTTGTTGATGTTGCTCTGCAACCCATCTTCATAACATTGTGGTAACACCTTAGCTTGATCATTCTACTGTGCTCGTGTAACAACTGCATTCGCCATATGTAAATATTTACGTTTCCATTCCTGTATTTGTTCTGGAGTACATTCTTTAAAACCGTTTATCCGTCCGATCAACAGATCGCACACTGGATTAAGCAAAAACACACTTTTACTCTTCCGGTGAAGAAAGGTGTCGAAATGTTCACCAAAGCAGTTTCATATAATTCGACACTACCGTCGAAAGTGACACATTTAACATATGTGCCTGTAGAACACATAGGATCAATTAAAGAACGGCGCACACCTACCGTCGTGCATCCTGTATCCATTAATACCGATACTGGCATGCCGTTAAGTAGCCCTCTGTGAAATTGCAAAGCACCTGTTCCTTCGTGTGCAGACAACGCCAGTAAGGCAGGTAGAGGATGACCACAACTCAGTCTGGATACCACCTCAGGCTGAAATAAACTTCTACATTCCACACAATTCTCAGCATTAAGAAAATCAAAAGAGCAAGCATTTGCTTGATTAATAACATTGTTATTATTTGACCCAACATTTTCCGCCATCTGCACGGCATTTCCCTGATGAGCCGAACTATGTAAACTATTTGGCCGCAATGTTCCGTCATTACCTTGGTCATTGATATAAGCATGTCTGCCTCTATTCTGGGAGTAACGGTTCCTGTTATACGTATGAAATTGATGATTATTGTGAAACCCTCTCCCTCTGTCTCTGTTTCGGAAATCATCCCGTTGAAATCTGACAAACTGGTTATTATTCCTGTTACGGAAACCAGATGATGCACTGCTATTGACACCTGAAAATTGAGAATAATTTCTCTGATGATCATTGTTCCTGTCATAACTGACACTTCTTTGTCGACCAAAATTTCTGTCAACACTGTTAGAACGAAATCTGCCGGGTCTATCATGAATAGCGGCAGCACTTGCTGACTGTACTGATACATGAAGTTGCGTGTTCCGAATATTCTCCCCTGGATGGGCCGTGGTATATTGACGCCCCAATACCTCGACCTCAGTTAACGTTTTAGGATTCTGCTCCTGCAAAAACGCCAAAAATTCCTTGCTTACTGAGGATAAGACTTTATCTCTCAGTATTAAATCAGTAAGATCATCAAAAGACCGGTTGATTTTCTCCAGTTCTACCCATCTATTAAAGGCTAATCGAATATCAGCAATAAATTGTGAAAAATCGCCGCCTCATTCGGGTAACATATTCTTTAGGCGCATCTTATACCCATTAGCGTCCATTTGGAATTTCTTCACAAGAATCGCTCTTGCCTCATCATAAGTTTGTTTATCTCCTTCTAAGGAAGAGACCGCACTTAGTGCCTCCCCTGACAAAATATTCATAAGTTTGCTGCACCACATACTTTTATCAACCCCACGCTCAGTGCACACAACTTGGAATCTATTCAAGAAGAATACTATGTCATCAACGTTTGGTTTAAATATAGGTAAGTGTATTTTAACGTCACACGTATGCCGATTATTGTGATATTGTAATTGACCCTCACCTGACATATCTTTATTCAAATTCATAGCTTTAATACGTTCAATTTCAATCTGAGCCATTCTCTCTTCATGAGCTCTTTTTTCTGACTCGGCTGCAAGCCTAGCTTTCATATTATCGGATTCGATCTGAGCTAACCGAAGCCTGTCTTCTTCTTGCCTCCTTTTATCATTCTCTTCCATCTCTAAAAGTTTCAATCGTTCCTGATTAGATAATTCTTTCTCCTTTAATTCTAATTGTCGTCTTTCTCTCTCCTGTGCTTCTTTATATTCCGTCTGTGCAAACTCTTGTAGCTTGTCGCCTTGTAAACCCAGATTTTTCCCCTGCTTAATAAAATATTCAGCTGTCGCCATTTATGACCAAATACTAATACCTAATTATTCAAAACAAACGTGGTACGACAATTAATATAATATTTTCGTCACTTTATCAATGCTCGTTACTGGCGATCGACATAAATTTACTGAGATAAAATAAAAAAAAAAGGTAAAGGAACCCGTTACACGCCCATTGAGGCATATTGGGAATATGGTGTTAGGCCCATATTATCTTGACCGTCGGCACACGAGGGGTGATGTGGTCGGCATCACGCCGGCCGCCTTAACCTTCCCAGAGTAGCTCTGGTACCCATTCGGGGCTGGGTCGGCCCAGGAGCCGTTTGTGGCCTAAAAATTTTCCGCCTCATCTGGGGATCGAACCATAGACCACTGCGCTAGGAAGCCAGTGCACTAACCACTATGCTACCGCGGCTCCTTATAGAGATAAAATAGCCGTCATTAAATTAATTTAACAAATTAATACATATTATGACCAAGGAAATAAGATGAGCAACAACAACAATTATCATTAAAAAAAATCATAGCAGTGACAATAATACTCAGAAAGTAAACTCAAGAGAAAAAATTTGATAAAACTGATAATATATATAAAAGTAACGACTTATGTCACCATCATAAAGACCAAACAGTATACCGAAACACTCAATACAAGCGAAAGTCACAAATTATATCAATGAGAATTTACCACGACATCGAAAGACACGAATTTAAAATGCACCAAGTCAACTGTTATATATTAATGAAATAGCCCCTTCCCGTTTGACATAGACAAATATAACAACCAAAGGAAGCTAAATAATATATAGATAAAGAAAGCGACAGGATGTGCTCCCTAATAATAATAGGACATGAACACCAGACTGACAATGTCTACTTATGTGTACGGCGCATCCACCCACTCCTCGCAAAGACGATCCACAATGAATTGTGTCCTACGCACGACTTTATAATTATATGAGTAATTTGATAAAGTTGACACTAGATGCCGAAACGTAGTTCATCATCCCATAAACCGAACAGGACACCTTAACAACGACTGCACAATTTTCCCGGTGTATGTTTGCGATATCTCCAGGTGAGGTGAGTCCGGCCTCCAACCGACTGTTTATCTTGATATTATGGTTAATTTAGGGCAAATGTCTGTTTTGATTTGGCAACACGTTGATAATGCGATTGACAAACGCTAGACGTAATCAAGATCGAAAGTAAAAATTACAACCTGTATGTAACGGTGTAAACTCTGGTCACCATGATTATTGTTGCAACACCGTATGCAACACAATACTGCCCCGGTCAAACTTCACGCGAAAATACCAATCGTGGGTATGCTACAGCATCTAGTCGTCCCATTACAATAGGCAGTCATATAACGAACAGCAAAGTTAACCCTGAACTGCAATGCATGGCGCACAACGGCCAACTGTGATATGCGTAATGTCCATAGTTGTTATATAAAAATCACCATATTTATTTCCAATAGGCCTACTCCAGGTACCATACGTAGCGAAAGTCATTAAAATTATATGTCCCGTCAGTCTTCATATAAGCATAAAGGCACACTATTCAGTACAATTGTCAATCTTGGACCGTAGGGATATTCAATTCATAAACAGTGAATCCACTCTTCTCCACAATGACCCTTCGTACCCTTCCGTAGCTGGTAAGGTTGTAATTTAACTCTGATGTAACAGTGTATGAACCTCCCAGGCCACGGAAGCTTAATACCTTACCAAATATATAATATATGATTCCCTACATGACTATTATAAGTCAAAACGGCAGCATCATTCCATGTCTTTTCTGAGTAATAGAACTCAGAACACAAATGTTAGCCTATGATTTAGGCATCCATCTTGAATCCTCTCCTTTTTTTACCATTCGCTTTCAACAAATGTGCACCTCAGTGCACTGTCGTGAAACGAAGTGTAACCCACTACTTTGTTAATCACTATGTCGAGATACAGATTTGCTTCAACCAATCAACTTGCACCGTTCACCAGTCTCTGAGACAGAATAAATTATACTGTTCACGCAGTTCACGCAAGATGGCGGCTAAAAACTGAATAAAATTAGGCTGTATGAGCAAAAGACGAAACCGGAGGAAACCAATCATTTTGCTCCGCCATGAACCAACCGAAAGCCTTTCTTAAGCAGTTACCTGCCTATATAATAGGGCGGAATTTTATGCTAAACACGCAATCCCGAACTTGACGCCAGAGATACTGACTGAAGAGGAAGAAGCTGTCACCTTGATTGATTGTTTACCTGAGGGCATCGACCTGCAACCTACTTCACTAGTCGAGTCAAACTGGCCGTTTTTTTTAAATCTTGGAGGGTTTATTTGTGTCCAAAAAAACCTGTTCGAGTCAATCCCGCTGCCTGGAACTTCACAGGAGCATAGAGATTGTACAGAAGCTACATCTTTAGTCCCCCTCAGTCTTGGGTGGGCTAAAGTAACGAGCCTCAGCAGGAGTGGTGTGAACCAAACTAAGGAGAACAGAACGTTTTAAGAGATGAGTACTCAGTCGTACCATTTCTGTCAGCATTGTGAGCATAGAAACTGTCAGTGATGAGAAAGTGACTTAACATAGCAAGAGACAAAATTAATAGCATAGCTGAGAAGTGTTATATCCTTAATTAACAGCACAGCTGATCCATGTACTATAATTAAATAACAGCACAGCTGATATAATTTTTTGTTCCTATAATTGGAAAACTTGTTGTAAAATATTTATATATTTTTTTTTATAAAAATAAACATTTGTAAATCATATGTAAACTTACAAATCCATTACCTTCCATTTTTCAACATTCACCCTTCAGCACAAGAGTAGATAGTGTATATACTAAAAAAATACTTAGGAAATTGTATTTGAAGACTTGTCAATTTTATCATTGTTAAGTAAAAATCTGTGTCCTTGTTTTGTTTAATATCACAGTTAGTTACACAGCGGAGGTGGCACTTTATGTCGGTCTCCTCTCTACTATTGTTTCGAGATCCGATCATTCACAGCCGTAACTAATTTGTGATACCAGTAGTCCTCTCAGACACTGGGACTTCACCATTTTCTGCAGAAATTCTATTTCTGTAATTTTCAGTACTATACTGATCCTACAGCCAAATAAAACCTCACGCTACACTGGGGGCTCGTTCCTGGGATATTTCTGTATATCTTGAGCCATACTTAGTCTATTCGTCTATCTACACTCTAACTTGTGCCAACCATAGGTAACATAAGAAAATAAATTTTTTTGTTGAGAAAATCATTGTAGGATTTTTACAAAATTATTTTCTTAGGAGGAGTACCATTTAGTACTCAGTAAATAGTTGATGCTCACAAAGTTGCACGGACATTTTTTGTTCATTTAAATTAATTAAGTTTAATTACAATAATTGGGTTATAGTAAATATACATACCCTATCTAAGTAACGCCATGGCTGATCTAGTGAAGTTCAGGACTGCGATCATGCAGATGGGTAAGGAATTAAATATGACAGGTGATGCTCTTACTCAGTATGTCACATCAGAAGTGGACAAACACATGGATAGGGAAGAAAGAAAGTTGCAATTAGAGGCTGAAGAAAGGCGGTTGCAAGCAGAAGCCAAAAGACTGGAAGCTGAGAGAGAAGACAAAAGGCTGGAAGCTGAAAGAGAAGCCAAAAGACTGAAAGCTGAGAGAGAAGACAAAAGACTGGAAGCTGAGAGAGAAACCAAAAGATTAGAAATTGAGGCCAAGAAATAGGAGGCTGAAGCTGAGGAAAGGAAATTACAAGCATAGAGAGACCATCAGTTGAGATTAAAAGAGCTTGAAATTCAGGCAAATACTGGCAATAATGGGGGTAGCTCACCTCACTCTGAGAGTAGCTCCAGCCAGAGCACCTCAAGTGGGGCCATGAATTTTCATCTGGACCCATTTGTTGAGAAAGAAGACGCCATCGAGTCGTACCTGGATAGATACGAAAGACTAGCCACTACCTATGGCTTAGTGAAAGAAAAATGGAGTCTTAAACTATCTCAGGGATTGAGAGGTGTGGCCTACGATGTGTATTTGAAGCTCTCAAGAGATGACCAGGAAGATTATGAAATCCTGAAACAGGCACTGCTTGTGAGATATGAAAAGAACTCAGAATCATATAGAAAGAAATTCCGAACCGCTAAACTTCTTCCAGGAGAAAACTATCACCAATTCTCTGCTAGATTGGAAACCTATTTGGAAAAATGGAGTAGTTTAGGAAAGTGTCAGGACCTGAAAGAAATGATAATGATGGAGCAAGTGAAAGAGTCCATGCCTCAAGAAATGAGGAAGTTTATCATGGAACAAGGAGCAGAGAGATTGGGAGATATTGTAACTGTTGCTGAGAGATATCAAGCAGCTCAGGCAGAAGTATTAGGAAATAAGAAGAAGCAGAGTGAAAACTTCCAATCATCACAAAACTATACCAAATATGAACAAAATGACCATACCACAAGGAACAAACAAAGATTTGACCAAAAGGACAAAAACCCTCTAGGATCGGATAAGACACCTTACCGGAAGGAAGGAAAGTGGTGTAAAACTTGTCTAATGAGTAACCACAATACTGCAGACTGCAGAAGGAACAACCCTCCTTATTACGCTGCGTGTCTCACAACAGGGAACAAGGGAAGGAAGGAACTGGCAGGTAGTCAGAATGACCTCCATCATCCCCCTGTCTGTGAGGAAGTGACATGTAATGGCACTAAAATTCAGTGCTTATATGATTCAGGTTTGGAATTCGACTCAGTCGTGAGTGCAACCCTAGTGCACCCTGACCAACTTACCACAGAAACAGTGGACATACAAGGGGCAATGCAGGGAACCGGCACCATGACACTTCCCATAGCAAGGATCAACGTGAGAACTCGCTATGTAGAAGGAGTGATAAGAGCAGCAGTAAGTGATGATCCTATATACCCGCTGGTAATAGGATGTAAATATGTCTTTTTGGGTGACCCAATAAAACCTGTTGTCATGGCAGCAAACCATACCAGGTCGAGCACCAAAAAGGAAGAGGGAGATCCAATAACCATTCATCGTACAAAGATGAAAAAGGCCCATAGCCCTCCAGAGAAAGGAGACTACTATATGGAAAATGGCCTACTCTACAGACAAGCTGGAAAAGGACCTAAAGGACATGGACAGCTGGTAGTGCCAAAATTCTATAGGGAGGAAATTATGGAGCAAGAGCATGCTACATCAAGCAGTGGTCACAGAGGAAAAGGGGCCATTTGTCAAAATATAGCATTGCGATATTACTGGCCAGGAATAATTGAAGACATGAGTCGGTATATGAAATCCTGTTCAGAATGTAACCAGGTAACCTCATTCAGAAGCGTAGACCAGTTACAGGACCTAGGGAAGCATTGTTGCGGACGTAGGCCCACAAAGAAGATACACCAGAGAAAACAACAGGTAGAAGCAGTGATAACGAGAAAACGAAATCACAACAAGTCTACTGTTACACCAGTAACCATGGCAACTCTCCGTATTGTACAGAGAGGGGACGAGAGACATCCCACCCCGACTAGATATTTGTCGGAACACCATGGCCTGGATCATTTGGAAAATTTGGTTAGTCAGCAACCAGTATTTAAAAAGCTGCAGAAACAAACCCGAACCAAAGGAGGTAGGAACCAGGGCTGTACCAAACAGTTGAGGGAGACCGGCCCCACTTCGGTATACTGCCCCTTACAATAGAAACAGGTGTGGGTCCGGCAACGTTGTTGTATTGCCGTCCCCATACACAGTCCACTGGAAGCATTGCTGCGGACATGGACTGAACAATAGCAAGCACAAACACTCAAGGATGAAACTGACTATCTCTTAAAAGAGAATTATTTCAAAGTCTGAATCTACCTATAGCTCAAGTGTGATGATATTGAGAAAACCGAGTGGTGAACACATGTTATGTATTGACTACCGGAAGCTTAATGCGATCACAGAATCTCAGGTGGACCCATTACCTGACACCAACCAGCTGTTCTCTACACTGAGTAAGGCTAGGTATTTATCGAAGGTAGATCTAAGCAAGGGATACTACCAAATACCAGTGAAACCAGAAGTTAGGAAAATGCTGGCATTTAGTACATCGGACGGACACTACGAGTTTAATGTACTACCCTTTGGGCTGAAAAATGCTCCCAGTATCTTTTCAAGAATGATGAGGAAATTATTGGAACCTCTACAAAATCCCCACATCACTAACTTTATGGATGACATTCTTGTTGTTACAAACACATTTGAAGAGCATATAGTAGCGCTCTCCATGTTGTTTGACAGACTGAGAGCCACTGGATTGACTGCACGTCCAACCAAGTGCTATATCGGTTGTAAGGAGTAGGAATTCTTAGGTCACACTATTTCTACAGGTCATATGTCTCCTGACCCAAAGAATATAGAGAAGTTAAAGAAGGCACCCAGACCTCAAACGAAGAAAGATGTGAGATCATTCGTGTCTTTATGTGGGTTCTATCAGAAGTACATACCCCACTTTAACTCTCTGTGTGCACCATTAACCAACTTAACGAAGAAAGGACAGCCTGACAAAATCCAATGGAATGCTGATTGTGAAAAAGCTTACACAGAGCTAAAAGCAAAACTCACCAGCAAACCAATCCTTACACTACCCGATATCACACAGGAATTTGTATTAAGGACGGACGCTAGCAGTATAGGTATTGGTGCAACTCTCTTGCAGAAATCAAAAGCCCAGCCAGAGGAACTTTTACCAGTCGCCTACGCCAGTAGGAAGCTGAATGCAGCTGAGTTGAACTACTCGACCATAGAGAAGGAATGTTTAGCTCTAATTTGGTCCATCAACAAATTTTCACCTTATCTGTATGGGACACACTTCATTGTCCAAAGCGATCACCAACCTTTAACATTTTTGGCTGCATCTAAAAAGCTAAATTCGAGATTGTTAAGGTGGAGTCTGCTTCTGGCGCCTTATTCCTTTACCGTGAATTACATTCCGGGAAGAGACAATGTAGGAGCTGATTTTTTAAGTCGACACCCTAGTACTCTGGAAGGACAGACGCAAAAGGATTAACCACAGCAGGGGTTTACACGTCAGCTATGACAAGTCACAGCTAGGAAAGGAGGGGGCTATGTCGTGAAACGAAGTGTAACCCACTACTTTGTTAATCACTATGTCGAGATACAGATTTGCTACAACCAATCAACTTGCACCGTTCACCAGTCTCTGAGACAGAATAAATTATACTGTTCACGCAGTTCACGCAAGATGGCGGCTAAAAACTGAATAAAATTAGGCTGTATGAGCAAAAGACGAAACCGGAGGAAACCAATCATTTTGCTCCGCCAGGAACCAACCGAAAGCCTTTCTTAAGCAGTTACCTGCCTATATAATAGGGCGGAATTTTATGCTAAACACGCAATCCCGAACTTGACGCCAGAGATACTGACTGAAGAGGAAGAAGCTGTCACCTTGATTGATTGTTTACCTGAGGGCATCGACCTGCAACCTACTTCACTAGTCGAGTCAAACTGGCCGTTTTTTTTAAATCTTGGAGGGTTTATTTGTGTCCAAAAAAACCTGAGGTCGTATGTTCGAGTCAATCCCGCTGCCTGGAACTTCACAGGAGCATAGAGATTGTACAGAAGCTACATCTTTAGTCCCCCTCAGTCTTGGGTGGGCTAAAGTAACGAGCCTCAGCAGGAGTGGTGTGAACCGAACTAAGGAGAACAGAACGTTTTAAGAGATGAGTACTCAGTCGTACCATTTCTGTCAGCATTGTGAGCATAGAAACTGTCAGTGATGAGAAAGTGACTTAACATAGCAAGAGACAAAATTAATAGCATAGCTGAGAAGTGTTATATCCTTAATTAACAGCACAGCTGATCCATGTACTATAATTAAATAACAGCACAGCTGATATAATTTTTTGTTCCTATAATTGGAAAACTTGTAAAATATTTATATATTTTTTTATAAAAATAAACATTTGTAAATCATATGTAAACTTACAAATCCATTACCTTCCATTTTTCAACATTCACCCTTCAGCACAAGAGTAGATAGTGTATATACTAAATAAATACTTAGGAAATTGTATTTGAAGACTTGTCAATTTTATCATTGTTAAGTAAAAATCTGTTTCCTTGTTTTGTTTAATATCACAGTTAGTTACACAGCGGAGGTGGCACTTTATGTCGGTCTCCTCTCTACTATTGTTTCGAGATCCGATCATTCACAGCCGTAACTAATTTGTGATACCAGTAGTCCTCTCAGACACTGGGACTTCACCATTTTCTGCAGAAATTCTATTTCTGTAATTTTCAGTACTATACTGATCCTACAGCCAAATAAAACCTCACGCCACATGCACTCTTAAAAAAATATCATCATCTCCCCAAATACTAGTGCCATTTTTTTCTGTGCAACTACATTGTTGCCAAATTAATATCGCAACACATATGCACTTTCTCTGTACCACATATAAGGGGCAACTTTGAAATTCTGTGTATGCTCTGGATGTTAAACATTCCATTTGTTTCTGTATCTGATTCTGATAAAACTCTTTTATACTAGGTTTTATATTATTAATTTCATGGACATGAAATGTGGCTATTTTCCGTCAATGTCGACATCTAAAAAATTCAAACTCTAGCAGCGTTAGATATTCTTTCAGCTTATAAAAGAGACTGATAAGCTTTCGGACATAACGTCATCATAAGTTATAGCCACGTCTGGCAGCGATAAAGGAGGTACAACTCCTTCAAAACTTTATGACATCTTTTTTTTAAATGAAGAAAAATAACACTTTCAACGTCCGATGGGTTATAATTATGATATACAAGGTCAAGGTAGTCTCATAGTCGATACTGCCGTAGCGGAGTGAAGTGTTACAGACTTCACTATACTTGGTCCAGCATCGAGAAGTGGGGTGACCAGTTTCCTTCCTCTCTGCCTTTTCCTTTCCTAACTCAAGAGCAAAGACAGGTACTTATTTACAGCTAGGTAGACTGGAGTTTGACGATACCATGAATCGTGGGGTCTCAGTGGCTGAGAGGTATGGCGACCGCCTCGAATTCTAGAGGTACCAGGTTTGATTTCTAGTTGAGGGAATATAATTTATGGACATTTTTTTTTCAGTGGTCATAATGATGTCATACTCCCCCTGGTCTCGTGGGTAGTGAGATCAGATGCCTAGCCTTCTTGGATAAGGGCAACAAAATATGAGGTCCCGTGTGCAAGTTGCCCACGTTAAAAATCCCACGGCAGTTGGAAATAGTAAAGAGTAGACCTATCTGGAAGACCGCTGCCATGGCAAAATTTAAATTAAAAAAAATTAGAAACCTACCCACCACAAAAATATTTATAGAATGTGTGATTCCTATATACACAGATTAGGATTCTTGCCGGTGCTACGGAATTCGTGCACTGTGCTGAGATCCTCCTTGTGTGATCTAAGGGAGGATATCAGAGCACTGGTGGAGTTGTCTGTGTGCAATGAAGATAGTACTTAAAACCGAAACCAAGCCAAACCATAAATCGAACCTGGCACCTATGCGGCGGGAGATCAGCGCTCTAACCACTCTACCAGTCGCACGCTCAATTAAGACATATGGTGTCTGTACTTCCGGATAATGTTTTTATTTACCGATACATGACCATCAAGTAATTTCTCTTTGAGTTATTGTAGATAGAGCAAATTAAAAGTGTCAAATTGTGTGGAAGTACACGTGTGTTTGTTTTCCTTTGTCCAAAATTGGTAGTTTTCTCATACCTGTCATGTGTAATAAAGGGGCGGAGGGGGAAAATCAGGGCCGGATTATCCATTAGGCTAAGTAGACTGAAGCCTAGGGGCCCGGAGCTCGTGGGGGCTCGTGCATAAGGTAAAAATTTCTTTTTAAAAGCATTGATTTTTCAATAAAATATGTTTACTGTGTTTACCTTAATAATAATAATAAAAAATACTAATAAACATTAATAAAAAAAAATAATTGCTAATAACAGAGGTAAGCAATGCTAACAAACTAACATACCAGTCTATTAATAATACTAGTATATACGATCACCATGCTTTGGGGTTTGGAGAAAAAAAAATTATTGCCTATTAGGCAATACCCAAACACCAAAAAGTCCTTCTTGGCTTAGTTCGGTCCTGGCGAAACCTTGGGGTGTTTTGATGATACGTAAGTAACTATTTATTTGTCATTATCAGTTAATATTACGAGAACCTCACTAGACCTTTAATAACTTTATGACATAAATAGACATTGTTGTGTGAGAGCGAAGACAAAGGAAAAGCGAAAGTTCTTTATTATCTTTTTTGTTATTCTCATTTTTTTTTTCAGAGCCAAAGAATATGACGGACTTGACATTTCAGTTGAATTTGTTGTTGTTTTTTTTTTAATTTCACAATATTTTCACATGGAATGAAAGCTGCTCTTGTGTTCTGTATTCTTATTTTGATTTCACTATACGTGGTTCTCAAACAGGAAGAACCACAGAAACAACAGTCACAAAGCTACAGACTGTCATAAATGGGTGCTAGCGTAGAATAGACGGATTCAACTAGTATGACAAGATCATTGATGTAGAATTGATGACAAGAACTAGACAAGTGCCAGTGGAACAAGAGATGACAAGACGACGATGGAGATGGATAGGACACACATTGAGGAAACCTGTTGATAGCATTACAAGGCAGTCCTTGTTCTAGAATCCGCAGAGTAAGAGAGGTAGTGAGAGACAAAAGAACACAGGCGGAAGAGGAGCAGACATGAAATGGTAGAAGAAGACATGAAAAGACCTGATGGCACGGGACAGGAAGCCGTGGGATTAGTTTTTCAAGGTAAATGCACCTTAGGCACCTGTAGAGTGATGATGATGACAATGCGGTAAGATATATCTATGAGTTCACTACATGAATGGGTGTTTCTCGAAGCGTTATCTGGTTACTATTTATCACGTTTATTCTTATAATTTTCGTCTTATCTCTATGGGAAAGCTACAGTGCCCTATGAAAAGAAAACTAAAATTGAGACATTATAGGTCACATTGCAAGTAGTTCAGTGTATGTCACAAATGTACCCCAGATCTCATTAACAAGCGTTGCCCTGCATGAGTCAATTCAGTTTTACAGCGCGATAATAAATTTTTAAAGAAAAAAGTTCCAGTTTTCTGATATTGTATTAAATTGCAGATGTTGTAATTAGAACTATTCACCCCAGTGCTATTCTTACACTGTCATTTCACAAAGACAAATACAAACCATATATTGCGTTTTTCCTTTAGATTATCGGGCCACTATAGTTTATTGTTCTCTGTTTTGTTTTTTTAATCTTCGTTCTGGATACTTCTTTTCTAAGTCCTTATAGGGTTAACGTTTGCATTGTTCATAGATGTATTTCATAGTCATGTCTTCCTTTCTCTTTTTAATAGAAAATGAAGCTCCCACTACAGCACGCTCCTTGTAGGAAGATTCCGTTAAAGCCCCCTTGTTCTTGTAGCCGTGGTTTCTGTAGCTATTTGTTTCACATGATGGTTAGGATTAAGATTAGGGTTCAGGGTTAGGTTTAAGTTTAGGATTCCTAGACCTAACTCTAACCCTTACCCATTATTACTACGTCTATGAATTTTTTTTTTTTTTTAAAGCTGCAATACTGTTTAAATTTCAACCACATTTTTTTTTTTTATGCTGAAGTGGAAAACCAAGTTGGGACCCCTGTGAGCGCGCGGCCCGGTTGGGTCAAATCTCTAAGGCCGGCCCTGCCTCAAACACCCCCTGAAGTTACACTGGGCGCTCTTTGTCTAACATCGTCAGATCGTTTCTTTAAACTGCCTTTATTACTTAATGTCTCATACACCCTCCTCCCAAATTCAAATGACCGCAATGTGCTTATGTATTTAAATTCAGATATTGTAAGGTAACGAATAACAAAGGTAGGCCATTTATGTAATCTCAACACACTTCAGCTTCAATAGACCTTCAGCAACTCGTGCCAACTCTCCATGTCACGTGCCAACTCTCCATGTCACGTGCCATCAGTTCAACGCTTTTACATGTCTGCCTAGTTCCTATCATTTCGGTCTTCTGTTCTCTTCTTCGTGTGTTTTTCGCTTTCTCTCTCTCTCTCTCTCTCTCTCTCTCTCTCTCTCTCTCTCTCTCTCTCTCTCTCTCTCTCTCTCTCTCTCTCTCTCTCTCTCTACCTCTCTCTCACTCCACCTCTCTCTCACTCTGCCTCTCTTACCTTGGTGACTCCAGAAGAAGGAAAAGATTGCCTTGTAATGTTAACAATACGTTTCATCAATGTGTGTAAAGACTAAGTGATGATGAAGGCAGATCTCATTTTTTCCCCCCCCCCCCCCCCCCCCCATTTTCTCAGGTCCTTAATAATAATTCATGATTTTTGGTACTTGGTTAATGAACTGTTGCTGGTCATATTTATCTTTAGCAGACCTTCACGTCTCTTTGCAGCGGTGGCCCTAGAGCTGCGGTAGTAGGGTTGCTACACATTGAGCAAACAGTCGGAATGCTTGTATATTATTTTTTTTTAACACTTTTATTTAAAATCAAATTCGCATTGTACATTTCTCGCCTTTCAAATCTTTGACGCCTACAATTCTTACGTTCCACTCACTCATCATCGTAGAGAGCTGAATATTTGCATGCAGCTTCCTTTCTTTGTATACTCTTTCACGTTTTAACTGGCATCGTGTCGTACGGAAGGTAAATTGTTTTATTTGGCCCGTCTAAGTAAAGAGTGACTGTTGACAGATATACGAGAATGTATAGAAATTAGTATAAAAATTAGGTTCACTGGTGGTAGGTTGAAGGAAAGATATGTCTCTGGAGTGAATAGGTTTCTCTCCTCCAGCCTTTCCGTACGACTGTGCTTTGTTTCCAAGAGTCTTTGCCTCCCTATCTAAAATAAGACAAGTTACTCTACACACACACAACACTATGTGACAACAAGACACATACACATGGATAAATGGGTATGGGTCTGACCAACACACAATGTTAAATTCTTTGTTGTTTATTATCACTAAAATTGTTACAACATCAAATACCCAAAGCTATCAAGAATTATACAAATAGAGGAAAAAAGAATAATGGTGCGCCTTCGCCGAATGGAGAAAACCCCAAAAAATATTAACCTAAAGGTTGAAGGTTAGCACTTGGTTACAAAAATAAACAATCTTGGTGCGATATAAGACCAAGTAGAAAAAATCAAACAATCAACTTAATAGATTGCAGCAAAAGAAAACAAAATATCATCACACACTCTCTCACTCAGTGGCCACCTCTCACTCTCTTACCTATTGTCTTTTACCAGTGGGTCTGTGGTATCCCTTCTTCTTTCTTCTTTGATCCTTAGCCGCCGACCGTCAAAGCAGTCAGTGGCCATCACGCCTAGTGGCGTCTTGTAGGGCAACAACAAATTGATTCCACTTTGCTCGGTCGGTAGCCATCCTTCATACAGTGCCCCAACTCTAGTTCATTCTTTGCATCTCAGCCTCCACAGTCCTCCGCCAGGTTGTTTCTGGTCGGCCTCTTGTTTTCCTTCAGGGGTCCAAAGCATAGCTGTTCTTGTGATGGCATCGGGGTCTCTTCTGAGGACATGGCCAACCCAGCTCCAGCGTCTGCCAGCTATGATGGTGTGTATGTCCTCTTGCTTGCTCCGAGTAAGCAGATCTTGGTTGGTGATGGTATTCGGCCAAAAGATTCGGTGAATTTTACTTAGGCATGTTGTGTGAAAAGAGGACAATTTCGACATTTCCTTCTCTGTAACTCTCCAGCATTCCGCCCCATAGAGAAGCACAGAAAGCACACAGCTCTGATATAATCTTAATTTTGTACTTGTGCTGTATTGAGAGGACTTCCAGATGTTGTTTAGGCTAAAAAAGGCTGTTCTTGCTTTATTCATTCTGATGTTGATGTCTTTGCCTGCCCCGCCGTCTGGTGTTACTATGCATCCTAGGTATGTGAAGGTGTCTGTCTGTTCCAGTTGCTGATTTCTTACTGATATGGGCTCAGGGTTGCTCACATTGAGCGTCATGACCTCTGATTTCTTTAAATTGATGTTCAAGCCCACCTGCTGGCTAAACTTATTAAGTCTATCCGTTTTTTCCTGGATGTGTTGATGTGAATGTGCAATGTCATCTGCATATTCCAGATCTTACAATGTAGAAAATGTAATCCATCTTATTCCTCTTGAACTGCCCTCTGTTGTCTGGCGCACCACCCAGTCTATGACTGTTAAAAATAGAGTGGTTGATAAGGGGCATCTCTGTCGTACTCCTGTCTTCACCTCAAAGGTTAGGTTGCTCTGCCCAACACTACACGTAAAGTTTGCATAGAGGCTTTTTATGATTGACACTATGCAGCTTGGAATTCCATAAGCCCTCAGTATTTTCCATAAACTGTCCCTATGTATACTGTCAAAAGCCTTTTCAAAATCAACGAAATTAATGTACAGCTGTCTTTGCAATTCTGAGCACTTGTAGTGAAGTGAATCCGTATGACAACACGCTCAAATTTCCCGCTCAAAACAACCTAGCTATCGTAATTTAAAATCTATAAATAACTACAGTATTAGAAATTTTTCTGATGGGCAAGTCAAATTTACCGCCAATAATTTATCTAGTGTATTTGAATATTTATAAGAAACAAGTAAAAAGTTACCGCCCACACCAAAAATTATTGCAGAGCATAGTACAAAATTTAACAACCAATCAAATCGTTTCCATATTTTGTAGTGGTAAGAAAATTTTGGTTGACGAGAAATAATGCCTATTTTGTGTTTTTGACCGAACGTAGATAATTTATTTCTTAATAACTAAAGGTAATTAAAATGAAAGGGGTATCCCAAATTGTAGCGCTGATATTGCTTAACATATACACATAAAGATTCCCTCATAAAATTTTTTTTATAGTAGTAGAAAATTTAATTTAGTGACATTTTCACATCAGGGAAAGGCCCGATTTAATTTTTTAAAAAATTACCCACATTTGAATGCAAAGGAATAACTAAAGGAAAACTATATAGAACGATAGAGAAAAATTGGCCGTTTAATTATCACTTTTGATAATTAAAATCGGTCTATAAATAACTATGATATATAATCTTCAAATTTAGTCAGATCATACAGACACGCTTAGAATCGCATAAATACTAGAATCAAAAATTAACTTTTTTGACTTCTCTCTGATTGGCCGGGTGTATGGCTATAAATAGTAACAAACTTTTGTAGTTTTCCGCCATTGAAATAATAAAAATCACACTGAGCTGACGTGTACAAAAAGACTGTAGACCAAGCCTTTGCCGGTTGGACTGGTAGAGCGGACTAAGAACCCTTTTACAGCCAGTCAGCTTGAGAGTGTGTGTGAATCTATTTACCTGAGGGTAAGATTGATAAACTTATTTGCATACTTTGTTAAAGAAATGACCTGTAAAGTAAACAGGTTATGTGTGCCATATTTATTCGAAAGTGTAACTGACGACGAGATGAGTTGTGTCACGCTGACCTAAGTAGGAATGTGTGTAGTAAGTGCAGGCTTGTTCGAATTGAAAAATTGGTGTATAATGTTTGCAAATTTACGACAGTGAGTGTTAGAAGCGATTTAATGTAGTATTTTCTTTTGGAGTGACACACTGTTCATAGATCATGTTCTAAACATCTAGGGAAGGTTAGAATGAAGTAATCAGCAGGTCACATGCTGTATTGTACTTGGCATGACTATTGTATGGAAGCCAAACATGGACGAGGTACCCAAGCCTTGATGAACCCAGAGAAAGAGTTATGGCATGAAAACTGATGATAGACAACGGTATTCAAGATCTTGTGCAACTTGGTAGCACAAATGCCTGACCATGGTAAGTTTTAATATTGTTAGGGGTGAATTGATTGAGGCAGATCTCTACACGGAATGGATTGTCCTTCTATTCCAGGTTATATCACAAATTTACCTCGTGGCTGCAATTACTTGAGAAGAAGAGCGTGTGGGAGTTGAGAGCTCCATCTAAAGTCTGGAGATAGACCCCATCTTCTCAGCCAGGAGTCACAGAGTTGGTGATCCTGACTACTATTCAAAGAACTGAAGCAGCAACATTCTAAAGATAAGTCCTTTAGTAAGGCAGTGACAATTCATCCAAATAAACTTAACCACTGTGGGATGATGAAAGTAGTAGACCTTGCTGTGTAGGAATGGTAGCAGTATAAACAGTAAGGACAAGAACAGTACGTGTAGTCATTCCAGTGACCCTTTAAAAGACATGGACCAGAGTTTCCAAATTATTTATTTCATTATGTAAATAGCCTTTCTTGATTTTGATAATTCCTGACCCAAAAGATGGAGGTTCAGGAAAATTAAATTGTACATAAACTTTCATACAGCCTTGCTTAATTAATTTTTATTAAGTTGAAGTTCTGTTTGAAATTAATCAGTAAAAAAAGTAAATACATTTCCCCTAGACCGGTAGTTAAATCATTTGGGATCAGTAGAGGTAGCGGTTAGGGACTCAAGAGATCATCATCATCTACTCTGAGAACTTACATAGCTTGACCCCATCTTGATTGTCTATACACCCTTGCTCTTTTCAGAGAAGGGGGTATTTCATATAAGACCAGTCTCTTATCTGGCACTATCCTGGTATCCTCTGATACACCTATTTGTCCAGGATAGCCTATACATTTAGTAACAACAAAATCTCTTGTGACAGCACTGCTCTATAATGTTCCTGAGAGTGAATATATGATCTACACATCTTCTGTTCTTTCTAAATCCTGCTTGTTCTTTCCTCAGTTTGTGGTCTACTGCTTTTGAAATTCTCTGTATAATTATCCTGCCCAGTATTTTGCTGGGAACTGAGAGAAGAGTGATTCCTCTCCAATTATTGCAGTCTGCAAGATCTCCCTTTTTGGGCAATTTGACAATTATTCCTTTGTTCCACTCTGATGGTGTTGTCCCCGTTTTCCACACTTGTGCAAATAGTGGTTATAATAGTTCTGCTGCTAGCTCAGGGTCTGTCTTAAATAGCTCTGCATTTAAGTTATCATGGCCAGGAGCTTTTCCATTCTTTAACCCTTTGATTGCTGTGATGATTTCTTCTTTTCGGAGAATGTCTGTATTTACATCTAGATCGTTTTCAGCCTCAGGAACATTCAATTGTGTCTCTGGTGGTTCCTTGTTCAGAGTTTCTCTGAAGTGCTCTGCCCATCTTGTTTCCTGTCCCTCTGCTGTAGTGATGAGATTTCCTTGCTTATCTCTTACTAATGTAATATTGTTTGCACCTCCTTTTCCACTGATGAATTTAGTTATTTTGTATACTGTGCTTTGTTCATTTCTCAATGCTGCCTCTTCTGCCTGTCTTGCAAGATCGTCTAGGAAATTCCTTTTGTTGGCTCGGGTTTGGCGTTTAACTTCCTTGTCCAGCTGACTGTACTGTTCGCTATATAGCTGCTTTAACCTGGGGGACTTCGCTTCTGTTTTCTTTCTTTTCATTTCCTTTCTCAGTGTTATGGTGTTTAATGTTTCTGGTGTTATCCAGTCTTGCTTCTTCCTTTCCTGGAATCCCAAGCATGATTTGCTGCTTTCCTTATATATTCTTGAAATGGTGTTGAATTTTTGGTCTATATCATCAGTCAATGTCTTTTCCTGACTTTTGGCAAATTGATATCGTTTCTTTGTGTCAGCCGCAAAAGCTTTTCTGGTAAGGGGGTCCTTCAATTTGCTGATGTCAAACCTTTTCTGTGTAGTTACAGTTGGTCCAGCCCTTCTTAGTTTCACTTTCAGTTTTGCTACTACTAAATGGGGATCACTTCCCACATCTGCACCTCTTCTTACCTTCACATCTTGTAATGCATGTCTCCATCTACCGTTAACTGAATATTCCTCGTAAATCCCCTTTTCACTGTGATCAATGTACCACTCCAGCTGTCGAGGGTACATATTGGCCCCAGTTCATCCCCCCCCCCCCCCAAAAAAATGAGGTGAACGCCTGTAGCGGGAGGTTATTTAAAATATTTATTATGTAAGAGTATGCCAGTAAAGAGTTCTGACCTTACAAGTAATACCCCAGTCTTAGAAATAAGCACTGGTGTATTGTTATCATAAAAATAGTCAGACTGTGAAAACCCTGGCCCAGTTGGTAAGAAGTAGTACCAGGATTTAAGGTGTCTCCTCCCTGTGACTATCTTATGATTACTTATATTCTAGGGGATAAGTAAAATGTACATTCACTGAAACCACAAATGGAAGAAGTGAATAAATCCTCAGGTACAGTTAAAATAGTTTAATAATTACACTAATATTCTATTTCTACTAGTTGGAAAAGAGCATTGAAATATATATATATATATAAAATTAAGTCACACAATTCCTATTATTGTCTATTTAGACTGCCTTCATTTTAAATATATCACTGTTCTTAGTCCTCTGATAAATGTCATCACTTGACTAGTTACTGTGTTTCATATATTGTGGTAGTCAGTGTCCTAAGTGACACTTATCTGTTCAACTTGATACTGCTGACACTGAACTGTCCTTTGCTGATATCAGACTTGGTAGGCCCAACAGTAGGGATGCCAATGACCAGTTGAAGTTCACTCTTTGGGGTCCTGCACTTTTGTGGGATTGCCTCTGATGAACGACACAGGCTTCTGATACTGGACAGTCTGGTTTGAGTTATTTCATGGAACCCTCAGACTTCAGATACTGGACTTAAAAATGTTTCTGGCGATCCGCTCACAATTCATGGGTAGTGGCGAAACTCTGCCTCCAGTCTGTCTCAAACCTCTTTCGTTGTCTCTGTCTCAGTTTACCGATACGCTTTATATACGTATAGCGCGGACGTATCGGAGGGTACCGACGTCACAGCTAAAACCTAGGCCTGAAAAATCCTTCCCGAACAGTGATTTCAGCCGATCTGTGCGTCGACTGAAATTTTGCCTTTCTCATTCTCGGCATATATAATATCCATATTGTTCCATCTTATCTAGTTTTTATACAGTTGATAATTCTCTACCTTCCTATCCATGTAATTTCCCAAACTGTTATTTGTTGATTTTAATATTTAGAACAGAAGTGGGTTTACATGCTTTTCCGCGTAACTGTGGGCAGCCGAAATACGCATATATCTCCGTAAATGAGAACTTCCTACCGTTCCTTCTTATATGCAGTTATACACAATCCTTTCCTGGACCAAAATGTGAAATCCTTTTCCTAATGATTTCCTTCTGCTTTTATTTATCGTTGGCGATTTCCTCTGTCTAATACCCATTTCGCTGATACGCCGCCATTTTGAAAGTGGTCAATCGATCGTTGACGGGTTTATAAAGCTACCTGAACACGTTTGCAATGACTTGAAACCAATTTTGCGACATAGCTCCCCCATATTTTAAGCTGGATGATATCTAGCTTAACTATTTGGTACAAGACAATTGCAAATCGACCGTTCCAAAGTCAATTTTCCTTCGTTCTATCTTGCTCCAACTGTGTGGGATGGCGACTGAGAAAATCTGCGCCCACATTCTGTTTTCCAGGAATATATTCAATAGTGAAGGAGTATGGCTGAATCAATAATGACCATCTTAGTAAGCGAGTATTTGCATGACGTGATGAGGCCAAAAATGATAGGGGTTGATGATCGCACTGGACCACAAATGGCTTGCCATACAAATAGGGTTGAAACTTATTGATGGCCCACACCAATGCTAAACATTCCCTCTCTATAGTAGAGTAATTCTTTTCTGCCGCGTTCACCTTGCGGCTGGCATAAGCAACAGGAAACAGTTCCTCATTCTGGGTCTGAGATTTTTGCAAAAGCGCGGCCCCATTTCCTACATTGCTTGCATCAGTCCGTACTATAAACTCTTGCGTCAGATCGGGTAACTTCAGAATAGGCCTACTAGTGAGTTTATGTTTCAACTCTGAATATGCATGCTCACACTCTGCAGTCCACTTTATTGTGTCCGGCTTCCCTTTCTTTGTCAGATCCGTCAAAGGTGCACATAAGGTGTTGAAGTCTTTGATGTACTTTTGATAGAATCCTCCTAAGGATACGAACGACCTCACATCCTTTTTTGTCTGTGGTCTAGGTGCATTCCTTAACTTTTCTATATTTTTGGGATCAGGAGCCATGTTTCCATGACAAATTGTATGTCCCAAAAATTCTAATTCCTGACATCCGATTACACACTTTGTTGGGCGAGCAGTCAAACCTGCCTCTCTGAGTCTACCCAGTAACATTGATAGAGAATGTAGATGATCCTCAAATGTTTCCGTGGCTATGAGAATGTCATCCATAAAGTTGGTGATGTTAGAGTTGTTCAAGGGTTCCAGCAATTTCCTCATCATCCTTGAAAATACGCTTGGTGCGTTTTTCAACCCGAATGGTAGTACATTAAATTCGTAGTGACCATCCGAAGTGCTAAAAGCCAGCATGTGTCGGATCTCGGGTTTGACAGGAATCTGGTAATATCCCTTACTTAAATCGACCTTAGAGAAATATTTCGCAGTACTTAGCGTCGAGAACAGCTGATTGGTATCTGGTAATGGATCAGCTTGGGTTTCAGTGATCGCATTCAATTTCCGGTAATCGATACAGAGTCTGTGTTCTCCACTTGGTTTTCTCAACAGTACAACACTTGAACTGTAAGGTGATTCTGACTTGGAAATGATTTGTTCTTGCAACAGATAATCAATTTCCTCCTTCAATGCCTGTGCCTTGGCATATGGTATAGGGTAGGTCTTCATGCAGATAGGTGTTGGATCGATGACCTTCATATCATATGTCAATAAGTTGGTGCATCCTGGTTTATCAGTTAACACATCTGCATGTGTTTTAAAAACCTCTTTAACTTGCTCCCTCTGTTCCTGAGTTAACTGAGTACTAATTTTGACTTGTTCATATGTCTCAGTCGGTCTTAATGGATACTCTATTGAGGTAAGTGGTTCATGCTTCATTTCGGTTGCGATGGCCAGAGTCATCATATGAGCTACCTCCGTTGATGTCCTGTCATAATATTTCTTTAACAGATTAACATGGTACACCCTTTCTTTGCCCTTCTTGTCAATTTTGTAATTAGTCCTCGATATTTTCTCTAGCACGTTATATGGACCCTGCCAACCAATCTGCAGTTTGTTGTTACTGCTGGGCAATAGAAGAAGCACTTTTTCTCCAACAGCAAGTTCCCTATCCTTTGCTTTCTTGTTATAGTATTCAGTATGTTTCTTTCTGGCTCTGCGAAGATTGTCATTAGCCAATTTCCAGCCCATTTTCAGTCGAGTGGTCAACTCATTTACATACTGAATTGATGAGGTGACACTTTCCTCTGCCTTCTCATCTGTCCAAGTCCGCAGTAATGCTTCCAGTGGACCTTTTATAGGCTGACCAAACAACAATGTGGCCGGTGCCATTCCTGTATGCGAATAATGCAGCGGGTAAGTATACATCCCATGTTTCAGACTTTTCACTTGCCAGCTTCCTGAGAATAGAAATGAGCGTACCATTGAACCGCTCGACTTGACCATTTCCTTGTGGGTGATAAGGAGAGCAATGATAATGTCTGGCTTGAAAAATCCTGAACCCTTCTTGGGTTAGCTTTCCCTTGAACTGGGAACCGTTGTCCGTCAATATTTGACGAGGGAAGCCTAACCGGGTGAATATGGTCAACAATGCCTCTGCCATATGCTAAGAATCTATAGATGCCATGGCTACGGCCTCTCCCCACATAGAGCATGTATCAACTAGAGTTAAGATATAACTATTCCTTCTCTTAGTCCTAGTGAGGGGTCCAACAATATCCACTGCAACTCTCTCGAATGGAGTACCCATGATTGGCATTTCTCCTAGAGTTGCTGGTGCAGTCCCATGCTTGAGGGCTACACGTTGACACTCTGGACAAGATTTCACATATCGTTTGATATCTTCCGTGATCCCTGGCCAGTAATAGTGACAAGCTATCCGTTGACTTGTGGCACCAATTCCCATGTGTCCACTAAATGGAATAGCATGTGCGAGCTCCATAACTTTCTCCCTGTATGACTTTGGTACTACCAGCTGTCCATGTCCTTGAGGTCCTGTACCAGCTTTTCTATACAGTAGTCCATTTTTCATATACAAGTCTCCTTTTTCTGGAGGGTTATGGGCCTTTGGCAATTTGCCAAAACAAGGCTTCAATGTGTCATCTTCTGATTGAGCCTGCTTCATCTGCTCTGGCTGAGTGTTGGGTCGTTCATTCTAATGGTAAAGACCTTCATTACGCGAATGGTTGCAAAGGAACAAAAATGTCAGAAAATGTTCTTCAAAACGAACTCCAACAAGTAGTGTTTAACTGGTCACTTACTGGCAGCACACAAGTCTGTGATGACTGTACATATATTTTATTTAACGTGACACATACGGAGTGGAACACACAAGACGATCATGGTTACAGATTACAGATGCAAATGTCATACTTTAAAGTTGCTGATCATACTCTTAAATTCTTGGAGATTCTTCAACAATCAAGTCCTCTTCTATCCAAGTGAGCTGAGGATCACTTCTGTTACCCTCTAATATACATTTACAATGAAGTCCGTTGACCTTCTTCCAAGGACGTCTATCGTGGTAAACGGATTCATGTTCAAGGATCAATCTTTGATATCATACCCGTAAAATTCCCAGACTTTCTTCATACAATACTTATGTAGCATATATATAATCCAGACAAAGTCATACACGGCAATACAATCAGGTTAGAGTCTTCTGTTGACTAACCTCTCCCAAAATCCATGCCATGACTTTGGCATTGGCGAAACGGCATATTAAAACATGTGAAGCATACAAAATCAATTAACTTCGTTTGCTCGTAGGTATCCTCCCTCTACGGTAATTCATACAAGGCAATCGACTCCGTTTGTCCATTCTAGGAATGACATACTACGATGGATCCCCGCTAGACCATAACTAGGAGCGGCCTGATACTTCAATTAAAATCAATAAACATTCAATGTGAAATGGGGTGACACTTACATGATACTTCCACTATTGGACCCGAGAGAGGTGAGTCAAAACTACCACAAGATATATGAAATGCATAAAGTTATACCATATTAAGAAAAGAATATTAAACGAAATCAATATAACTAAATGATAGTATGCATTAAAGCACACATCCACAATCGACCTACTTTGGAACGATGTGGTAATATTCGAAGTAAAAACAAGTTGAAAATGAAAAATGAAAAAAACCATAAAAAAAAGATGATAATAAAATTCAACTAAGTTTTCAAAAAAAAAAAAATTTGAAACATATGATTTCAAAAATGAAAATGAACAGCAACACTGATGATAATCAATGACAAGAGAATCAATAAAACAGAAAAATTGAAAATACAATGTGCAAAAATGAAGCAATGCAAAATTAAACACTTTAAGAATCAACACCCTTAATGTTTTCTAACACTAGTACGGTTGACTAGTGATCTAACAGTGAGATATCATAACTAAGGCCCGTGAATGCAGGTATTACGTGACAACTAAGAAAGTTAGTATGTGTGTGATCCATAATCAATTAAATAGATTAAATTGAATTATTCTAATTTATATATTTCTTAATTACTAACAAATAACCAGTTACTAATATATTCTAAGTAATTCCAATATCAATCATTGTCAATGTTCAGTTACAACTAGTTAGTAATCGACGAGACGATGTTCTCAATGTTCCATACACGATAAAATATATTCTCGAACACGATATGTAATGTAATATGTTCCATAGGAATAACAATTGTATATTTGTCGCTCTTAACAATGTTTCCCTACTAATAAAAAGTTACTGTAGTACCAATGTTCCCGTACTAATAAAATGTTACTCTAATACCACTGTTCCCGTTCTAATAAAACGTTACTATAGTATCAATGTTCCCGTACTAATAAAATGTTACTACACAAGAAGTAATGTTATAATCTATATGTAAGTATAACCTGAAAGTTATACTTATACGAATACTTCAGTTATATAAACAGTCTTTATAGATGTACAATCAATGATAATGTACAAAGTTATTCATGTTATCGGTGAGGATGTTTCAACATCTGGAAGTGGTTTAGTTTCGACAAGTTCGCTTGGGCATCTCGACAAACAGTCTGCGAACACATTCTTCACGCCAGGAATAGCTCGTATTTCAAAATTGAATGGTTGAAGCGCTATAGCGTAACGCGCTGACTTCGATGATTTAACGTTCTTCGTGTTCAGTGCGGTAAGAGCTTTTTGGTCAGATTCCACCACAAAGTGTGAGCCGAGGAGGTAACGTTCCAGTTTTGTGATTGCCCATACTAATGCGAGGAGCTCTTTATCCAGAACGGAGTATTTGAGTTCGCTCTCCGTAAGTTTTCTGGACACGTACATCACCGGAAATAAGGTGCCGTTATATTCCTGCATCAAAACTGCAGCAATAGCGTAAGAAGATGCATCACTGCGAAGAATGAAAGTGAGATTTTTGTTATACAACCTCAAAAAAGGTTCATTTGAAAAAAATCGTTTTATATAGTCTAACGCCGTTTGGTGATCCTGCGACTACTTTATTACATTAGATGTGCCTTTCTTCAGTAGAGACGAAAAAAGGTGCAGTTATAGTGGACAAATGAGGGATGAATTTTGAATAGAACTGTATTAGTCCTAAAAGAGATCTAACTTGTTTTTTTGTCTTAGGTGCCGAGATGTTTAAAATTTTAGAGACGTTACTGTCTTCTGTATACATGAAACCATGACCTATGCGGTGACCCAGAAATGAGATGTCATGAAAACCGACAAAAGCCTTTGAAGGTTTCGCTGTTAAGTTATAATCCCGTAAGGTAGAAAGTAAAGCTTTTAATCCATGAATATGTTCATCCCAAGAGTCACTGAAAAGACAGATGTCATCTATATAAGTAATGACATCGGGACGATGAGACAATATGCGGCGCATCATGCGTACAAAGGTAGCTGGCGCATTCATTAATCCGAATGGCATAAAATTCCATTGAAAAAGACCACGTGGCGTCGAGAAAGCGGTGAATGGCTTTGCTTTAGGAGTGAGTGGCACTTGCCAATAGCCCTTTGAAAGGTCAAATTTCGAAAAGAATGTGGCATGAGATAATTTCTCCAATAAGTCGTCTAAAAGAGGTAACGGTTCCGCATCGAATTTTGTAACTTTGTTTAATTTCCTGTAATCTACGCAAAGACGTATATATTGTTGTCCTTCTTCCTAATGATTACCATAGAAGAAGAATATGGTGATGAAGATGGTTCAATTATATTTAATTGAAGCATCTCATCCAATTCCTTATCAACCTTATCACGAAAGTGTAAAGGGATAGGATATGGGCGAACTCGAATAGGCGTATCGTCAGTCAGAATAATGTCATGTTGGATGACTGACGTATGACCTGGGATGTCAGTGAGGACATCCTCATACGAGTGTAGAATATTAGAGACTTGCTGACGTTGATCAGCCGAAAGAGTAGATGAGATTGTAACATCATTCCATTTCTCAGTGGAATGGAGTGGTACAACTGGTATTGGTAGTTGTACATCATCGAAAGAAGATTCTTCTTCTTGGATGACTGACAAACTAGAATAGTGTTGAATAGGAGGTGTAGGATCGTCAGTTGCCTGGAACACTGACTGTAGATAATCAGGACGTGAGTAATACTCCTTCAACATGTTAATGTGGAAGGTTTTATGTTTACCATTAACATCAACGATGTAGTCGACATCGGATATTCTTGAGATGATCCTGAAAGGACCTCTCCAGGTAATTAAAAGACGATTGTTATGCGCAGGGAGTAATACAAAAGCTTCGTCACCAGGAATAAGCTGGCGAAGACGTCTATACTTGTTTGCAAATAGACGAGCTTTTTCTTTGGCTTGTTCGGATGATGCAGTAGCTAGTCTACAAGCATCTATGATTCTCTTTCTCAGAGAGATCACATACTCATAAGAGGATTGAGTTTCCTCTTCAATATTCTCGTCAACCAATAAGTCGTGGATTAACGACATCGGACCGCGTGGTTGCATGCCAAAAACTAGCTGGAATGGAGAAAACCCCGTGGCTTGATTTTGTACTTCGCGATACGCGAACAGAGCAGCGGGTATGACCCGATCCCAGTCTTGGGGATGGTCTTGGGTCATCTTACCCAACAACTGCTTGAGTGTCCTATTGAGACGCTCAATTAACCCATTTGACATCGGATGATAAATAGAACTAAGAGATCTGTCTATACCTAATGTCTTCATAACTTGAGACATGGATTCAGAAATGAACTGAACCCCATGATCCGACAAGATTTTCCGTGGAAAACCAATGCGTGAGAAGATTAACATCAATGCCTCTGCTACACTGGCAGATGAAGTGTTCTTGAGAGGGATGGCCTCAGGCCAACGAGTGCACATATCAATGCACGTAAGAATATGCGTATGCCCTCTAGCAGATGGAAGCATCGGACCAATAATGTCTATAGCCATTTTATCAAATGGTCTAATCGGGATGTCCGCAGCTTGAATAGGAGCCGCATGAAATGGACCCCGTACCTTAACTTCCTGACATATCAAACAGGACCGACAATAGAGAGTGATGTCCCTATGGACGCCTGGCCAGTAGAATGCCGAAAGCACTCTGGATTTGGTACGCGAAAAACCCATATGGCCCGCACATTGCGAGTCATGCGCATGTCGTAATATACGAGATCTCATAGAGGATGGGACTAAGATCTGATAACATAAGGATGAATCCTTTTCCCGTATTACTCTAACCAAAATCCCATTTTTAAGTATAAAGTCATGTCTACATTTTGCAAGTTTGTTGCTGGTATTCTTTTTGTTCACATACTGAAAATTTTTTTTTTAATGAATCATCATTCTTTTGCAATGTTGCAAACAACTCCCGTGAAATAGGAGCATCATCATCACAAGTGGTATGAACTGTAGGTTCAATAGGTGTATCATGCGACATATTAGTAGCTTGCGCTCTAGTCACTACTGCATTTGCAGTTTGAATATGTCGCTCTTCCCATTCAGCTATTTGCTGTGGTGTACACTCTTTAATACCATGTATGCGACCAAGTATTACATCACAAATTGGATTCGGAAGGAGACATGCCTGGATCTTTCCTGAAAAAAATGGTGTATTAAGGTCAATAATAGCAGTGGGAAATGTTTCAACGGTGCCACCAAAAGTCACACACTTGACAATCCTGCCCGTGGCACAACTTGGGTTGATCAGCGAAGTCCGGACGCCCACAGTACTACAACCTGAGTCAAATAGGAGAGAGCATGAAATGTTGTTGACAAATCCCTTGTTAAACTTAAGAGAGCCCTGTCCCTGGTGTACTGACGCAGCAGTGGCCGTACAGACTACAGGTAGACTAGGCAAGGTATGTCCGCAACGCAGCGTCGTGATCGCCTTAGGCTGGAAAAGAGTCGAGCATTCTGGACAGTCTTTCACCTGGGTACAATCAAGAGAACAAGACATTGCATTGTGAGTTTCAGCTACTCTACCCTGTTCAATGTTAGCCTGTGTATCACTTAAAGCGACATTAGAATGTCTACCCGTATTACTCGACGATCTATCTCTACGACGCGATCGATTTTGATTATTTCCATTAAAATTGCCATAATTGTCGTTTCTGCTTGAGTTAAAATTTGGATGAGTCCGATAATTTGTATAATTAAAGTTATGATGTTCTTTAAAATTTTTATTCCAAGAACCTTGTCTGTTTTGCGGACCCTGAGATCTTGATCTCCAGTTTTGTTTATTATAATGTCCTTGATTATTTTTAAAATTATTGTTACCAAAATCTCGCGATCTGTGAGCTTGGTTCCAAGAAACATTAAATGGAGCAGATTGTTGAAATTGCTTCCCTTTGTAAAAGTTATCATTGTTAAAATTGTAATTATTTCCCTTATTGACATACCTGTCAGCACTAAAGGAACGATTTCGTGAAAAATTGTTTTGTTGTGCTGCAAAAGCAACAGGCAATTCATTCTTAATCTGTGCATTACTTAGATCCATGGTTGGGTGAGCAGTGCAGAAATTTTTTGCATGTTCTTCTAAGTCTTTCATAGATAAAGGTTTCCGTTCGTGTAAAAAATGCGAGAAATGTAGGATTTACAGACGATAGTACCTTATCGCGCATCAGTAAATCGAAGAGACCTTCATACGACTTTTCAATTTTGGATAATTCGATCCATCTTTCTAGGGTTAGTCGTATTTGTGACAGAAAATCACTGAAATTTCTGCTTGATTGCGGTAGCAATGTACGAAATCTTAATCGGTATTCATCTTCTGTCATTTGAAATTTCTTCAGAAGTGCGGCTCTAAGAGCATTATAATCATTCTTCTCATTAATACTGGTAGTATGATAAACTGCTAAAGCATCCCCAGTAAGTAACCTGGATAAATATGTGCAATACAGTGTTTTATCCACGTTTTAAGACAAACAAGTGGCCTCAAATCTATCTAGGAAAAATATTACGTCATCCGACGGGGGATTAAATTTAGGTAATTTAAGGTGAATTTCCTTAAAATGATCATGTCTGGATGAAGTTTGGCTTTCAAAAGTTCTCTGAGAATTAGCTTCCTGAGTTAACCTAAGTCTCTCATATTCTGACTCTGCTAATTTTAGTTCATGCTGTCGTTTTTTTATCGTTCTCTTCCATCTAAAGCTGAAGTCGTTTTTGTATTATATTGAGCTATTAATCTTCTTTCTTCCATTTCCTTTTGTTTAACTTCCATTTCCTTTTGTTTAACTTCCATCTCAATTTTAAGTCTTTCTTCAGCCTCCCTTTGCTTCTGTTCTGCCTCTCGCTGAAATCGTTTCTCTTCTAATTCAGCGGCTAATCTCATTTTTTTTCTCATTCTCCTCAGACTCAATCCGTTTTTGATCTGCCTCAAATTGAAGTTTTTCTAGTCTTAAAGTTTCTAACTTTCTCTGTCCGGCTTCTATTTCTTGAGCTTTCTTATATTCTGCAAGTGCAAATGCTTTTGCTTCATCAGGAGCCATCTGAAGAGCTTTTGCTTGTTTAATGAAATAATCTAGTGAATACATTATGCTTTATAAGTAGTCACAATACTCTTGATTTATAAAATGATAATTAATCAATGTAAATTAATTAACCTTGTTACTTTGCCAAGTGTACGTCGTTCCTGTCCTAGAACGGTATCTTTTGTTATCATATAGTTATGAAATATATCAATAATCAATATAGTAATTTATGTAATGAAATGTCATGAAAGCAACAACGTGAAAGACAATAGAAACATTATCGACAAGACACGATAATCAAAGACGAGTGAACACAATCGTAGAAATCAACAAAAACAGAAATGTGTAACTAAAATAGAATATCGTAAAAATTTACGATGACAACTACGATCAGATACTCAACAGGACAATTGACAACACAGTGTAAAAACATAGGTTTTGTAAAAAACTGAACGGCAGGAAAGGTGAGACGGACGCATAATACAAACAAAATTCATCATAAAACTAAATACGAGTAAAAATAACTACCAAAAACAACAAGTAAACGTGACGAAACAGCTAAACAGATACTATCATAAGGAACAATTAGCGATCGGAACTTCGGCAAGGTTTCTAGCCTTGGACCGGAATTATCGCTCAATTGAAACTTACAAGTTGAGCCCTACAGAACGTCTGACGAAGAGCCCGAATTGGCTTCGAGATGGATCTCGTTCGTCAGATCAACCTCCCTACCTCCCACGACGAATGTACAACATATAACATATAACATGGAAAATGTAAAGATGGACATAACTATAGAAGGCACAGCTAAAAGTAATAAAATGTACAACGAAAGCACGTTATACTCATCTCGCGTGTGCCGGGAAAAAAACAATGTGCCTCGTCTCCGTGGATGTACGTCTGAGGATAAAATACTTCGCTCTGCGTATATAACAACAGCTCGCACGTAATAATGACGAATAGGTGATCCCAATGTTCTTCAAAACGAACTCCAACAAGTAGTGTTTAACTGGTCACTTACTGGCAGCACACAAGTCTGTGATGACTGTACATATATTTTATTTAACGTGACACATACGGAGTGGAACACACAAGACGATCATGGTTACAGATTACAGATGCAAATGTCATACTTTAAAGTTGCTGATCATACTCTTAAATTCTTGGAGATTCTTCAACAATCAAGTCTTCTTCTATCCAAGTGAGCTGAGGATCACTTCTGTTACCCTCTAATATACATTTACAATGAAGTCCGTTGACCTTCTTCCAAGGACGTCTATTGTGGTAAACGGATTCATGTTCAAGGATCAATCTTTGATATCATACCCGTAAAATTCCCAGACTTTCTTCATACAATACTTATGTAGCATATATATAATCCAGACAAAGTCATACACGGCAATACAATCAGGTTAGAGTCTTCTGTTGACTAACCTCTCCCAAAATCCATGCCATGACTTTGGCATTGGCGAAACGGCATATTAAAACATGTGAAGCATACAAAATCAATTAACTTCGTTTCCTCGTAGGTATCCTCCCTCTACGGTAATTCAAACAAGGCAATCGACTCCGTTTGTCCATTCTAGGAATGACATACTACGATGGATCCCCGCTAGACCATAACTAGGAGCGGCCTGATACTTCAATTAAAATCAATAAACATTCAATGTGAAATGGGGCGACACTTACATGATACTTCCACTATTGGCTTCGACATGAAGACCAATATATATATCAATAGAAATAATGGCTTCCACAAACTTGCCACGAATACAAGAAATATTCCACGGACATCAACATGGTCCGTACTGCCCCATACAAAACATGACGTCAGAATCCCTAAACTAGGTTACCCGTGCGTCCAAAGCAACTCACACTGCATTGTGCACGTCAGTGCGTGAATCAATCGAACACACAAATAATATAACTATATTAAGACTGGTGCGTACATTTGGCAGGACCGAAGACTACCCCCTTAGGTAATAAATGTACGTAACACTGAGTATTGTTAGGATTTTCCTCCTCGTTTTTGGTGCTCGACCTGGTCTGGACTGCTGCCAGGACAACAGGTTTTACTGGGTCACCCAAAAATACATACCTACACCCCAATATCAGCGGGTATATAGGGTCATCTATCACTGCGGCTGTTATCACTCCTTCCACGTAGCGAGATTTCACATTGATCCTAGCTATAGGAAGTGTCATGGTTGCTGTTCCCTTAGTTGCCCCTTGTATTTCCACGGTTTCTGTGGTAATTTGATCAGAGTGCACTAGGGTTGAACTCACAACTGAGTCGAAATCCAGGCCGGTTTCATATAAGCACACGACTCGATTTCCGTTCACGGTTACGAGCTCACTCACTGGGGGATGACGGAGGCTATTCTGACTCCCTGTCAGTTCCATCATATCTGTCCTATTCCCTGTTGCTAAACATGCAGCGTGATGAGGGGTTTTCCTTCTACAATCTACAGTGTTGTGGTTGCTCATCTTACAAATTTTGCACCACTTATCTCCCTGTTTGTAGGGTTTCTTTTCCTGAGTCTGAAGGTTCTTGTCCTTATTATCAAATCTTGGCTTATTTCTGTATGGATGATCCTTCTGGTCAAACTGGTTATTCTGCGGTGGTGGCTTATATCCTTCTACCTGCTTCCTTTTTGTTCCTACCAATTCAGCTTGAGCTGCTTGGTATCTCTCTGCACATTTCAAAATGTCTTCCAGCCTCTCTGCTCCTTGTTCCATAAGGAATTTCCTCATTTCTTGAGACATGGAATCTTTCACTTGCTCTAACATAACCATTTCTTTCAGATCCTCTTAGGTTTTCTGATACTTACCTAAACTACTCCATTTCAACAAATACGTTTCTAGCCTAGCTGAGAACTGGTTATATGTTTCTCCAGGTAGAGGTTTAGAAGTTCTAAATTTCTTCCTATATGCCTCAGAGTTCTTTTCATACCGGATCAGTAAGGCTTGCTTTAGTATTTCATAATTTTCCTGATCTTCTTTGGGGAGTTTCAGAAACACATCATATGCAATACCTTTCAATCCCTGGGATAACTTTAGACTCCATTTTTCCTTTTCCAGTCCATATGTAGAGGCTAGCCTTTCATACCTATCCAGGTACGACTCAATTGCGTCCTCCTTTTCAACAAATGGATCTAGGTGGAAGTTCATGGCCCCATTTGCTGTGTTCTGAAAAGAGCTATTCGCAGAATGAGGTGAGCTATTACCATGGGTGATAGTCCCAGCCTGAAGTTCAAGATCAAGCTGTCCCATTTTCAGCTCATGGTCTCTCTCTGCTTGTAACCTCCTTTCTTCTCTCTCAGCTTCTAATTTCTTGGCTTCTCTCTCTGCTTCTAATATCTTGGCTTCTCTCTCTGCTTCTAATTGCTTTGCTTCTCTCTCGGTGTACTTTTCACATTCCGTCGTGACATACCGGATCAGAGCGTCACCATCCATGCCAAGCTCTTTTCCCACCTGCAGTGTAGCAGACCTAAATTTGACCAAGTCAGCCATGATGTATCTGTAGTCTAGTAGGGCAAGCGATCTTACTCAAACTAATTTACTACAATATAATTAACTTAGTTAAAATTAAAGTTAATTAAACTGACTTCCCCATATATGAAACAGCTTTCTTTATCTGTACTCAATGGTACTCCTAAAAATATAATTATTTCCTACTATGTTACTCTTTCCAAAAATTTTTACAAAACAAAATTTTCTACACAGCAGAAATAGAAAGTTGGCTCAGGAATATCAAAGATATATCCCGCAGACGAGCCCCCACTGTAGCGGGAGGTTATTTAAAATATTTATTGTGTAAGAGTATGCCAGTAAAGAGTTCTGACCTTACAAGTAATACCCCAGTCTTAGAAATAAGCACTGGTGTATTGTTATCATAAAAATAGTCAGACTGTGAAAACCCTGGCCCAGTTGGTAAGAAGTAGTACCAGGATTTAAGGTGTCTCCTCCCTGTGACTATCTTATGATTACTTATATTCTAGGGGATAGTAAAATGTACATTCACTGAAACCACAAATGGAAGAAGTGAATAAATCCTCAGGTACAGTTAAAATAGTTTAATAATTACACTAATATTCTATTTCTACTAGTTGGAAAAGAGCATTGAAATATATATATATAAAATTAAGTCACACAATTCCTATTATTGTCTATTTAGACTGCCTTCATTTTAAATATATCACTGTTCTTAGTCCTCTGATAAATGTCATCACTTGACTATTTACTGTGTTTCATATATTGTGGTAGTCAGTGTCCTAAGTGACACTTATCTGTTCAACTTGATACTGCTGACACTGAACTGTCCTTTGCTGATATCAGACTTGGTAGGCCCAACAGTAGGGATGCCAATGACCAGTTGAAGTTCACTCTTTGGGGTCCTGCACTTTTGTGGGATTGCCTCTGATGAACGACACAGGCTTCTGATACTGGACAGTCTGGTTTGAGTTATTTCATGGAACCCTCAGACTTCAGATACTGGACTTGGCCTGAAAAATCCTTCCCGAACAGTGATTTCGGCCGATCTGTGCGTCGACTGAAATTTTGCCTTTCTCATTCTCGGCATATATAATATCCATATTGTTCCATCTTATCTAGTTTTTATACAGTTGATAATTCTCTACCTTCCTATCCATGTAATTTCCCAAACTGTTATTTGTTGATTTTAATATTTAGAACAGAAGTGGGTTTACATGCTTTTCCGCGTAACTGTGGGCAGCCGAAATACGCATATATCTCCGTAAATGAGAACTTCCTACCGTTCCTTCTTATATGCAGTTATACACAATCCTTTCCTGGACCAAAATGTGAAATCCTTTTCCTAATGATTTCCTTCTGCTTTTATTTATCGTTGGCGATTTCCTCTGTCTAATACCCATTTCGCTGATACGCCGCCATTTTGAAAGTGGTCAATCGATCGTTGACGGGTTTATAAAGCTACCTGAACACGTTTGCAATGACTTGAAACCAATTTTGCGACAACGCCGAATCTGCTATTATCCATGATAAATCCTGGGAGAAGTATGAATCCTAAAGGTTATCGTCACTGTTCTAAACTGTCACTTTTCCTCCGATGGGGTGTACAAGGAGAGTATAAGTCTAGACACAGGAACCACAACTGAAACCATCCGTTGCGACAAACGCTTGCAGCGCATGGGAGGGTGGGGAAAAACAGAATTGTTTCCCGCTCGGTCTGGAATTTCTATCTGGGTGTTGGTTTCAATATAACCAGGTGACTAGTGTGAGAATCATTGATGTTTTACCATTTAAGTGAAAGAATACTTCTAGTATCTGGATACATCTGATTGCTCCTAATCTTAGGATGATGATGATTGATTTTTTAACGGCCGACTCTTTGCCAGAGTGCCGGTCCTGCACAGTGTATAAACTAGGTACTTCACTTGAATACAGCTGTCAGGTTTTGGGGAAAAATAATGATGATGTCAGGTATACGCCACTGTGGGCTGTTAAAATAATATACTGGATTCGTAAGTCCAGTTTTTATAATTTACAGTCACAAAATAGGGCTAGTACACAGATTATAAATGAAAAAGACCGCTGATCGTCCACTTGTGGATCAGGTCTGCAAAAATACAAAAAACATTTGTTGGAAAATGCTACCATCCTATATAAAAAAACACGGACGAGGACAAGACAGGCTCTCATCCGCTCTGTCAATCCTGACAAATAGACGAAATGAAAAGATACGCTTTGTTTGCCCTGCGGCCAACACACACACAGACGTTCGCTGGCCGCTGATTTTGTTCGGACCGAGTCGATAATGACTCGCCCTCGCCGTTTCGCGGCAGGCGGGTCACTCACCCAGTGTTTTATTTATCCTCAATACGCAACATGTACACATAAATTACCTATCATTTAGTTACTATTAAATCGTCGGTGTCTGTTATTTTGTCGTATAGGCATTTAAAAAAATAATAGACGCTTTAATAACAATAATTACAAATGAAATATAAACATGTATTCTCTTCTCCCACTGTCAGTCGTCTAACGCCTCTAAGTCCGTTCTGGTTAAAAGTCGTTTCTATTTCTCTCTGTCCTGGAGAGTTAAGTGCCGCATCGGTCTACGCTGTAAACATAACTACGGTCTCGTCTTAGTTATAAAGCAGTCGGGTGGCGTGGTCTAACATTTTTTACTTAGATATCTGTTTATGAAAAATCGCTCCGCGTTATTTTATTTAATACGCCTTACTAGCAAGAAAAATCTAAGTGAAGTATAAGGGTTTAACTTTAAATGGCTATCATTGTGAAACACTTATAATACTTAGAACTACTTTCCTCTTACTAGAATCCAGAATGAAATCTCCACGAATCACTTATACACAGTATTCCAAAAAGAAAAATGGTTTTAGGACTGCGCGCTAGACTCTTCAAATTCTGACTGACGACTGATGATTAGGTTCTAGAAACAGCAGTATATATATATCATATATTGCTCTTGATCTCTAATGGCATTATTTTGCACTCCTGTGTGGGAAAAAATTCAGGAGCTAGTGTTCCCGAAATGAAAGGCTTTATGTCACGGTCTCCCAGAGTTTTCGTCTGGAGCTTTTGACCGAGATCAAAAGTCTTTTTGTTCTTCTAGTGGGCTTTCCCTTAGAATGCCCGTGCTCAAGATCAAAGGGTACTAGGGGGTTTCTGGCTTTTCTTGGGTAAACTTCAAAGTGTCTGTTCCGTTACTCTCACGTGCTGTCTAGCTGTCAAGTATTATATGATTGACAGATGAGCTCGCGTGAGTGGAACAAAGTATAACCATAGCGGGGTTTATTTCCTGCTATGACTGACAGGTCAAAGAAGATTGTAAACACCGCGTTAGCTGGTGTTTAAAGAAAAGAGGGCGGGGACAAAAGGGTAAGCTGTAGAAGACAGGACTGGTAGTTTAATGCATGTTTAGCTAGCAAATCAGAGAGTAGCTATTTGGTTACAATAGGCTGTTAGATTACCGTAGACTCTTTTCCATTACACGTCACACATCGACCCAGTCGATTTTTACAACAACAACAAAAAAATTAAAATTAGTTAGAAGTAATTAAAGCAAGGGTTTTCCAGTTAGGGAAATAATGAAATGCGAATATAGATTGTGTTTAATATCTGAATTGGCAGACGTCGGGTGGTTAATCATGAAGCACTTATTAAATTAATGTGTTTCTTTAAACAACTAGAATAAACGAGTTTGTTGTTTTAAACATAAGTCTAGAAATGACTAATTGTCATGTAGTGTAACATTACGTGTTTAAGCTTAGCAAAGCACATGGTATTCAAATATCAATTTTTTACTGCGCAGAAGTGTCAACTTTTTTGAACAATTAATATTCAGTTACGACTTCAAATTATAGAACACGTACAGGAAACTGTGGATCCCGTTCATTTGTTTTTATTTTCTTTTTTCTTGTTACCTCCATAAATTATAATTACTCGTTAAACCTCTCACGGATTGACCTCTTACATAATTTCTTCCCCTCTCTTAGCACATACAAAACAATCCGGACAATAGTAAGTGCCAACGATGTTCGATGTTCGTATTGTCATAGTTATACAGAATTGACATCATTGCACTCCGGGCAAACCCATAGGATCTCAGTCTCCATCAGTATATGTGTGGCCTTCAGGAATGCTAACTGTCCCTGTATCTCGCTGGTTGTAAACACGACGGATGCATCCTCTCATACGTCCATCTCTACTAGCCTTACGTTTGATGCCAAATTCCAACAGTCTTAACCTTGATGATTCATCTATTGCAGTGTCATTCTCTAACAGGCGATCATTAATTGCTCTCAGTATATCTCCCTTATCCATATCTAGTGTCCGCCCAATGGGTGCTCTTGATGCCAATCTTTCAGCTCTTTCATTACCACATACCCCAGCATGACCAGGACAGTATATCCACACCAGCTCTTGTAGACTGGAAGCTTCTATGAACGATTTCCATTCATGCCGCTACCAACCACTTTTAACCTTCCGAAGCATGGACTGAGAGTCTGACACAATGATAGCCTTTGTTAATGAAGTTTCAGTTATCCACCTTAAGGTTGCAGTAACATCCTCGACTTCCATTCTCATGCTGGAAGTTGTTATCTTGTAAGCCCCGCTATGTTCGGCAACGATTCTGCCCTGCACCGAGCTGAGAAGCCCCAACCGGATTTCTCACCACGGAACACAGACCCATCTGTATACACAACGGCATCATCATCCCAGGAATGATCATGTATCAGTTGTTTAATTTCCAATTCTGCTTTTCCATTGCCCCAATTTCTACACTCTCTGCCAAGGCTGATGATTACATGCTGGTAGTTAATCCAGTTCTCATCTGACATACTCCACTCTTCCCCCTTGAATATATCGTTGTTCGTAATAATAATATAAGAATTAAAGGAACAAAAAATGTATACTGTTGTTAATGTGGGTGAGGAGTAGTTAAATAAAAAGAAAAAAAAAAGGAAAAAGTTCAAACCACACGTTGTTAGCAGCATAACAGAAGTCGTAGAAGTACTGGCAGTGGTTACTCCTAGTTTGAATTCTGACACTCCTTTCCTGTTCATCTATTCTGTAGTTTTAACATGAGCTTCCGAGAAACAGTGTTAGAGCGCTTAGTTCTCAAGACAATGGAATCCGGTTCGAAACCATATAGCATCACGCCCCAGTCTACCCAGCTGCAAAAAAAAACAAACAAACAAAAACATGAGTACCTGACTGATCTTGATTTAGGGAAGGCTATGGTAGCGATCTCTAAATCATAAATCTGGCACCTAGTATAAGTAGTCTCTTACACTTCCTTCCTCTACGGCAGTATTTTATGTAGGGTCACCTTTACCTTTCCACGTCTGCCTCATCCTTTTTTTTATTAACGTCTCCAGCTCTCGTCTGCAATGTGTTCTTCGTCTGTCTCTTCTTCTCTGGCCTTCTGGATTCCAGAAAAACGACTGTCTAGTAATGGTATCTACAGGTCTCCTCAGTGTGTGTTCAGTCCATCTCCAGTGTCTTCTTCTCATCTCTTGTTCCACGTGTAACTGTCTGGTTTTTGTCAACAGTTCCACGTTTCATGTTTAACACACAACAAAATTGTGCAGTTTTGGCGAGGTTCACCCCGTTCAAACTAGACACAGCGAACGTGAGTTATATTAGGGTGCATGTTCAAATATAAAAGACGTGGTCTCAATATCTGTTATGCGTACTTTCAACATAATAAAAATAAAACACAGACTACTTACATACACACCCTCTTGCTCGTTGTTACAAAACTATCTTTTTGTTTTTTTGTTTACGGAACTATTATAAAATGGTCTCTGCTGTCAACATTGTTAATTTAAAATTGCAGCACTTATGCAGTAGTAGATATTATGGAACATTATTTACGTTTTATTAAAAATTGTGTCTACTTTGGTCCACATGAAAGAATATTTGATCGAATTTTGACCTTATCTGATCTTGTTCCTCTCTGAGTCATTGCCAGAGTAAGGCGGAAGTCTCCTGATAGCACGACAATGATACCGCTCAAAATTTTCAGTATCTATAAGGTCAATGCATATTTAGTTCACAACCTCGATTTCACTCTTACGTGACGAGTTACAGGCATCCCGGGTGATAAAGCTTTGGCCAGATATGTTAATCTTTTGATGTTATAACTGTGTATATATATATATATATATATATATATATATATATATATATATATATATATATATATATATATATATATATATATATATATATATATATATATATATATATATATATATATATACTGACGCACATTAAAAACGCACCACTATTATATATACTGATGCCGAGAAGCTGGAAAAAAAAAAGTGTGGGAATGGATTTTCCCCGTGTTTGTCATGAGATAGAGAGCGAATGGCTGCTGGAATGGAAAGTGCATGATTCAACCCACGGGTTTGTGTACAGACTACATGAAAACAATGAAAGTTACACGTGCAACACGATTCCCAACAGCTATGACCCTGAAAATGTGTACGCGTTGTGGCAGTATACTCGGTATAAAAAGGCCGTTGAGACAAAACACCCAGTACATGTGCTTGAAATGCCACGACTACCTGAAAACGACCGCCAACGAGACATTGGTATGTTGGAGACCGGAATGAGCTCGCGGGCCATTGCCAGAAGGATGAATTGCCACCACAGCACTATTGTACGTCTCAATGAACGTTACGGAACCACTGGCAGTGCCCGGGATAGACTTCGGAGTGACCGACCACGAGTTACTACCCCTGCGCAAGATCGTCATATTGTGCTGAGTCACCTAAGGAATCGTTCTCTCCCGGCAAGTCAAACAGCAAGAGCAATAGTGGGTAGACGTGGGCAAGTCTCTCGAAGGACAGTCATACGACGACTCAGAGATACAGGCCTTACTGCAAGACGACTTTATGTTGGGCCAAATTTGACTCACAGACATCGTCAGCAGTGCCTGCAATGGGTAGAGCAACATGTCAGATGGACTAGACTGCAGTGGAATGCTGTCCTATTCACAGACGAGAGCAGATTCAACATATCCTTTGCTGATGGACGTATGCGGATTTGGCGACGGTGTGGAGAGCGCTTTGCAGATTGCTGTGTTCGTCAGCACAACCGATTTGGAGGTGGCAGTATTCACATTTGGGGAGGATTCAGTTTTCACCATCGCTTGCCTCTTCACGTCTTCCGTGCAAATGTTAATGCTGTGACATATCGAGATGAGGTTCTGGATGCATTGGTTGCTCCTGCGTTCACAAATTATCCAGACTTGCAGCTTCTCCAGCAGGATAACGCACGTGCGCACACCGCATGCATTACGCAGCAATATCTACAGCAGCAGAACATTGTGACGATTGATTGGCCTGCCCTATCACCAGACATGTCCCCTATAGAACATCTGTGGGACGAGCTTGGACGCAGAGTCTACAGGCAAGGTTCTCCAGCTAATCTGCAACAGCTCGAAGCTGCTCTTACACATGAATGGGACTTGATTCCCCTGGAATGTCCTTCAGAGACTTGTGCGTTCCATGCGGAGCCGCTGCCAAGCTTGTTTGCAAGCACACGGTGGACATACCAGATACTGAGGATAGTGTGAATGAATTTTTTTTATTGGTTGCATTTTTGGTTTTCTCCCCTGCCTGCACAGAATGCAATGAATTTCATAACAATCAAATGTACAAATTAATGACCAGCATGGATTCATAGGAAAATGAATAAAGATTCCAAATATGTAAACTTGTAAACACTTATATTTACATTTCACACTCTGTTCCTGGATTTTACAGGTGGTGCGTTTTTAATGTGCTTCAGTATATATAGGACACATATTGAGGAAATCTGCTAATAACATTACCAACAAGTCTGTTATGTGTAAATTTCATAACATTGGGTGTCGATGTTGACTTCCTTGTTAATGTGTTTGGAGACCGTTGTCTTGGTTTAAGGAAGTGACGTCAGTACGTCTGCTGGCCACCGCTGCAGACGTGATCTTTCTAAGTCGGCCAACGAAAGCGTGCCCTGCCGGCATTCGACTGTGTGGCTTTACAAGGTGTCACAGCTTGTATGATTTTGCTCCAGAGAATATATGCTTTTCCCTCTATCTTCATGTTGTACCACCACTAGATTACGCATACACCTCCGTGCGTTAATGCTAGTTTTTATGAAAGATTGAAAGAGGATGCTGATTATTACGTGAGTGACTTATTGTTCAATAAAATGTGTGAAAATGTCATCGACATGTTTCATTAGTACGAGACTGTACTTCGACGATATAGACTGTCATATAGATGCCTGCTATGCATGACCATACTCTCTCAGATATTAAAGTGGAGCTGTAATATGTCTAATAAAATTATGTTGTGAAGTGTCCAATCTGCCTTTGGACTGTTATTCATCTTGACAAGTGTACGGTGTGAGGGCGGGAACTGAACGGGCCATTATACTTTCGACACTGGCTCTTCAGCAGTGTTCGAATCATGAATCAAATAATATAACTACAAGGCCAAGCCACACAATACAAGTGTAATATTTAAAAGCAGTAGAAGCTGCAGCAACAACCCCGAAGACAACCCCACACACCCGTATCAAAGTCCTTATTATGGAATACCCAGGGTAAGAACAAAACTCCCAACGTAAACCTTAACACACGAGCAGAGCAGAACTGAAAATGATGAGGGAGACATGAAAAGACCTTGCGTTGATGGCACATGACAATAGGACTTGGGGATATGTTTGTTGAAAAACTATATTCCTTGGCGATACGAAGGGTGATGAATAATGAATGAATCTGATGTTATAAATTGCTTCGATGTTCCATAATTTCGACGGAAGGGTGAATGATGAAACGGCTGGAAAGAAAAAGAATCCAAAGTCCCTGAGAGTTTTAGCCGCTATAGCACCGACAAGCAGCCCAGGAGTTCTGAGGATCTACTTTAGAAACACTGAGCGGTCTAAAGTTCTATCTTGATAATACCATTTCTATGTTCAGAATATTTGGAGTTAGGAATAAGTGTAACTTTTATGTAATTCTTATCTCTGCTCGACGACTGTTTCCTGCAATTCCGTAACAGAGCGGTGGAAAATTCAAACTAAATTATATTTTATCAAATGTTAACTTCATTCAAAGAACAGATCACGTTTCTATCTAATTTAGTTTACGATTTAAGTGAATTTTTGTAAGTTTGCTCATGAGTCTTAACTGGGAATTAGGAAAAAGTACATTTTATTTTGGGGTTACCACGGTATTTAATGCTGAGGTGAGAGCTAGTCCAAAATTTCTTTATCTATAAAAAAATTTCTCTGTTTCCTCTCCGTGAAATCTACCAAATTATTTCCTGACATCTACCGGTAAATCGAGATCTTATGAATGCAGACACCTTTGCTATTGCATATAGCTTTTCTTCTACAAAGAGGAAATCGTCGTTACAAACTTCACTGTTGTATTAAACTGAGAAATCAGGAAACTGGCGTTTGACGTTGTAGTCGATTCTGGATGTCTCATTTAAACTGTTTTTGTAACTTTACCTTAATCCAGACCACAGGGTCTTTTATATTTGTACATGCGCCCTAATAAAACCGACTGACCTTGTACGCCTTGCCAAAACCCTTATTGTTAAAAATGCAGTTCTTGCATTTGCTCAGCAGCATCTGTGGGTCGGTTAAATGGTAAAAGGTTAGCACAGTCGAGAATAATTTCCAAATCAGAGCACATGACTCTGAGATTGATGCTTTCTTCATGATTGCCGTCCCTTAGCTAGCCAAAAGCTTTACAGGCTGACTGAAATGTCGAGTGCATATTCGAGCCTTTTGCAATAGGGTGTCGAGCAAGTCAACGTGAGTTACCGGTGACCGAAAGGAGGGTAAAGAATAGTAACATTGTAACCTATTACACACATCGTAAGAGGCGACTAAGCAAAAAAAACTTTAACAAGCGACATCGACAAGTCAACTAAAGAAAATACTCGGAATTCAGTTCAGCTCATCCTTGGATAAGGAAGCGAATGATGCGATCCAAAGGCAGCAGAAAGGAGTCTTGATTGCTGACTCCATTTTTTTCTTCTTCTATGAAAATCTATAAAATTGGCACCTAGAATGTTCGTACAATAAACGAACAAGGAAAAACTGCACAGTCCCAGTAAAAATGAAGAATTACAAGACTGACATTCTGGGACTCTGTGAGACAAGATGGAAGGGTATAGAGAGGAAGAAACTTATCAAAAGAGAACTAGTGCTGTCCTCGGGGCATGAAATCTGTTAATAGCTTTACAAGGTAGTCCTTGTTTCGGAACTGCCAGGGTAATAGAGGTAGAAGAAGTTAAATTAAGAGAGGTAGAAGAAGTTAAGAGAGGTAGAAGAAGTTAAGTTAAGAGAGGTAGAAGAAGACCAAGAAACGCATTGAGAAGAAAACTGGAGACCACGTGAACGGGTGAAGAAGACATGGAGCTAATTGTACGGTAAAGGAAGACCTGGCAAACGTTTGCTTGGGACCTATACTTCTTGGCGAACTGAAGGGTGTGATGATGATTATGTGGAGTCAGTAGAATTCTGCATTTTTAAGTGCACAGTGCACTCTCGGATAAGTGCACTGCTTTTTTACTCGCCCCATGATAATTAGGAACATGTGCTTCTTACTTTCACTAAGCAAACTTCTTCCTCTTACACGTTTAGCAAGCGAGTTTCATGATAAAGAAGAGTTTAGGGAAAAAGAAACCCGCTGGCACAATTCCAATATTTTTTTAAAGTAGATTTGTCGCTGTGGGGTTTTGCCACAATAGTGTCTTCAGTAAAGTAACCGTTTATCCTTTCTTTACGTCATGGTTCTGGAAAGTTATGGTCAACCAAAGTACTTCCGAATGGGGAATTCGTTTAGTAACTGTATCGTGGAAGTCAGACTTGATTTAAAACATGCAATCCGTTCGACATTATAGCAAACACTCATGGAAACAAATTAACGGTCTTTGTGGGATTCGATCTCCTGTCACTTTGATTGCCACGTCGAAATGAACTTGTCAACATTTCCCCATATAAATATATATTATATATACATACACTTACTTAGTCATTCATTCACCTTCTAAACTGGAGTGTGGAGATTTGCCAGCGACATGGCCATCCTATACCTGGCCTAGTTCCAATCTAGTTCTCGGCCCTTCAGAGATTGCCTAATATTGTCCTCCCAGAGGACTCAGGGTCGTCCTGAAGATCTGGATCCCTGGCTCTTAGTTTCCCATACTTATGTGACCGATCTTCTCCCATTCTTCAAACATAGCCAAACCGCACACACACACACACACATATATATATATATATATATATATATATATATATATATATATATATATATATATATATATATATATATATATATATATATATATATCAAGGGTTGCCTCCCCTTAGCTCTGCATTAGTGGTCCAACAGTAGCCAAAACTCAAATGTGACTGATGTGTGTTCAAAGGTGTCTCTTTGCACAAGATAGAAGGATAATGATGCTTCTACCTCCAGGAAGTATTCGCATGATATTCAGAAAAGCGAGAACAATGCTGCATTGGCTGAGCACGTTAACTCTAGTATCTGCCGTCAACTTTTGTGAAGGATTAAATAATATAATTTTAGCTCGTACAAGCCCCCAGCCGAGTTAATTCAGCGAATTTCCTCTTATTATTATATAGATCTGCTTAGGTGTATTTAAGAAATTGTCCGAGACATACGGATGTAGTACATTCAAAATGATTAAATCAACTTAAGATTTGTCTTTATACAAGTAAAAAATGTGTCTGCTCTGCTCTAGCTGATGTTTGGGTCTTTGCAGATGGAGGACTGGATCACTCACATCCCTGGTCAATGTTGTAGGGCACATCACGTTCCAACAGCGTCAGGGAGTGTCTACGAAATTGGTCCGCGTCTCTAAGACCCGTCTGATGATGGTGTCTAGCGTCGACTTCAGGCCACTTATACCCTCACTTGTTCCAGAGATAGTACTCTCAACTGGGACCACCAACTAGTGTCACAAAAGAAGAGAAACAAATACCATATGGGTATTGAGTTTCCCGACACATACTTATGTGCGCCCCTCTTTTCATTTCACCATCCCATTGTTAAGAGAAAAAGATGTGGTCCCGAGCGTTGTCTAGGATCGATTCAAAGTTTTAATATTTCTTTATTTCCAGTGTTATTTATTGTCTTCGTTCCACCCATCTGGTCATATATAACTCAAGTAGCTGGTTAGTTTTTGTTCACTAGGAAACTGTTCGTTCTTCTTTAAATATTATATTCGTCTAAAATGTCAATGTTGAAGTCAAATTTCAATATGAACTGGAACGTTGAATTCTATATTAATTCATGAAGTTCGGATTACAGTTTTCGAACGACTTTTCTTTTTATTGACAATTCACAAAACTCCTAAAAATATTCTTGCTCAATGCAACTACAATAGTTCTTTAATGTCAGAGTATTGTCTACAATCGTTAAGTTTTACCGCCTGACCTTTCCGAATATAGTGCTAGCATGTGCAACACATTAATTTCATATATTTTAATTACTTCATTTCTTTCAAGAGTTGCACATCACTCTAGACGACTTGTAATTATTTTTATTTAATCCTCACGTACACAGTTCTGTGCTCCATGGCACATATATATGTAAATTTTGTCTGTTGAATAATTATTTCACTCGATACGAGGTTTACAAACCTTTTTATATAATAATGCCTCATGCACTTCCATTCATTTTCGTAAGACATATATATATGCGAACATTCTGGCGGTCACATACTTTGAATAAACTTGCACACAGATCGGTGGTTATACCACGTATGAATCAATATATCAATCAAGGCCGAAGGCCATAAGCAGATTCCTGTTACACCTAAATTAGTGGCCAAGCCACATATTTCAAAACACGTTCGTTAGGCACGAAGGCAACAGGCAGACTACTGGTTATTCTATATACGTCATCCCTCGATACCCCTATTCGCCATCGTTAACGAATTCTATCTTGGGTATTTTGATGAGGATCAACATGGTGCGTAGCAATGCTGCAAAACTACCTTTTCCAAGATTGTTTCACTCCATGATGCGCTCTCAACACTACTCCCTTGTTTACCAAGCTTTTACCAAGAGTGAACGCTTTGGAAGTCATTATTATTTCAATAATAAAGAAATGTCAAGAAGAAATATCTTATTACATATGCGAATGAACTAATTAATGATAATAATGTTCAAATGTATCACAACTAGACCAGTAAAGATAATAATGTTCAAGTCACTTTTTCTTAGATGCCTCAACTTCTGTGTTGACAAAACTATTCGATCACTGAACTCTGAAGCTAAAGTATAATTAATGTCATTGACTGTTCATGGATATTCTAGATAACAAATCAGCTTGCCAGTTGTTTGAACCACGAATAAGTCGAATGTCGAAATGGAATTCCAGGAGAAGCAGAAACCAACGACGAAGGCGAGGATTATTGTAGATTCTCGTTGTTAGTGCTATAAACGGTACATGGTCTGTTTCGATTATAAACTTATAGCCGAGAAGATATCTCTATAGCTTAGAAATGCTCCAAACAATGGCAAGAAGTTCGAGTTCGCCCGCGGCATAACGTGTTTCTGCCGGACGTAATTTGCGACTTACATAGAAACATGGATGAGGTATGTCGTCTATCCTCTGCATCAGACAACCGCCTATACCATTTCCAGAAGCGTCGGTTCTGAGGATGAAAAGTTTATTTACACCAGGTATCACCAGAATAGGATGTCTGCAGAAGACAGTTTTAATTGCATTTAACGAACGATTGCATTCATCTGACCATTTAATCTTCACAGGTTCACCTTTGCATGTCAGGGCAGACAGTAGAAATAGAGGCAAATTGCTTGATGAATTCATGATAACAGTAAACAACTGCAAGACTAGTAAAGTAAGATACGACGAAAGTCTCAATCGAACTACAGCTTGTAAGAAAAGAAATGCTGATATATTATCGTAGATATATGTACTAGAGAAAATCGTAAATAGAAAAGGTGCAAAACATACGGAACAGAATGGAAAATGTAACCAAGAACGCAACTACAAAGTGCGTGGTGCAGAGTTGTGCACTAAATCGCAGGTTCAGATAATGGTGTGCAAAAGATGAGCCATAGTCTAACCAATATGATGCCAAGGATGACGATATATTTGAACATCCAATATATGGCGTGCATACGTGGACATTTGCATGAGCTTTACAGCTCTACTGGCATCATAGGAAAACCTGAAACGAATGAAAGACATAGTAGTAAAATAATCGCCACTATGTGCGACATGGACATATTCTGAACGACCACCATGGGGTGCCAGAAGGAACATTGTGGACGATAATAGTGCGTCGGCATCGCTCTCACAAGAACATGTAGGTGGTCTACAATGAGAATGTAGAATGTTATTGTATGAATCAGGTGTATAACTACGTATTTTGTGTACTACGGATATGTGTGGCTGTGGATGAACCCAAAACCTTAGCGTCTGATGGGTACTGGCGTGTCCATTTTTCAAGGTTAGCTTGGGAACATTCCCTCGCTACAGCCACATTCCTCACCACAAGATCAACTGGTGTTCAGGCAGCAAGCATACCTGAACCCGGCCTGATAAGAATGGTGTACATATCGATATAGTCGTTGTGGGGTATAACTCTAAATTGCCCCCAAACGTAATACATTTCACGTAACGCCCAGTAAGAGCTGTATCTTCAACTAAGGAACGACGAGCGCCTATAGTTGTGCAACCTGTGTCTCGAATAAGAGAGACGGGTTGACCATTCACAAACCCATGTTGCACATTCAGTTTATCAGTCACAGAGACCGACATTAGAGCGGGTAAAGCATGCCCACAACTCAGTATTACCTTACCCTTAGGTTCAAAACCCGGACAGCTCTCGTTGTTTAATGAGTCCGTAACAGCCACATTGGCATGATGTGTTACAATATTAATGTCAGTGGATGCATAGGTCACACATGCATTAGCATGGTCCAGTCTAGTATCATTTGCATCTTGTTTTGTACAAGCATTGCCATGTTCTTGTTTCCTACCTGCATGTCCGTAACAGCTTCTGTTATCACATTTACTTTTATTTTGTTTACCATTTTCATTTGGACCCTCATAGTAATTGTACCTACTGTTACCTTGAGGTCTTTCAAGTGATGATCTTCTGTAACCCATGTGACGGATTTCATCACTGCATTTACCGTTGTGATAACCACAACCTCTGTTGGAAAAACCAGTATATCTGCTCCTACTAAAATGAGAAGGAGATCGCCTTCGACGAAAGTTGTACCTTCCTCTATAGGAAGACCTGAAGTAATTCCTATACCTACCATTTGGACTCTTAGATCGCTGACGGCAATCTCTGGGGTCATGGTAAGCTACACAAACCGGTAATGTATTGTCAGATGTATAAACCTTTTGACCTCTCCATCTGGATGTGCAGTGATGTACTGCCGTCCTAAAAATTCACACTCTGCAATGCTTTGTGGTCTTCTTTCCTGCAAAAAAGCTGTAAGTTCGGTGCTACAGGCCGGAAAAACTTTGTCCCGTAGCATTAGATCTATTAAACCTTCTTATGTTTTATTGATGTTTGCTAACTCAATCCAACGATTGAAATGAAGCTTAATTGAGGAAATGAAATCACCAAATTCTGCATTTTGGACAGTAATGTTTTGTGAAATTGTTCCCTAAATCCTGCTTCAGTTAGCTGAAATTTTCGTAACTGAGTTTGTTTAACAATCTCAAAATCTGATCTACTTGTTTCACCTAAACACACAGAGAAATAATAACTAGAGTAATATAGATAAAAAATAATTACAGTAATAGTATTCGAAGGAGATCTAAACACAATGGAGAAATAATAACTAGAGTAACAGAAGTCGATGGGAGACCTTAACACAGAAAGAAATAATAACTAGAGTAACAGGGGTCTATGGAGACATAAACACATAGAGAAATAAGAACTAGAGTAACAGAAGCCGAGGGAGACCTAAACACATACAGAAATAATAAATACAGTAACAGAAGTCAAGGGGGCTTAGACATACAGAGAAATAATAACTAAAGTAGCAGATGTCGAAGGAGACCTACAAACATAGAGAAATAATAACTAAAGTAACAGAAGCCGATGGAGACCTAAACATATAAAGAAATAATAACTATAGTAAGAGAAGTCGAAGGCGACCTAAACACAGAAAGAAATAATAACTACAGTAACAGAAGTCGAAGGAGACCTAAACACTTACAGGACTCAAGGTTTCCTCCATTATTTATTTAAGAGTTCACCCATCTGTGACTTTAACCTACCCGTCTATTCTGTGTTGTTCATCTTTCACTACACATTACAGGACACAAGTATTTCGGCCTTTATTTGGTCTATACTTGCTGATAGGAAAGTTATATTAGTGATTGCATCTTTAAACTGTCTGGGTCATCCACGGGTACTGTAGTGTATACCATAGTTGTGTGAGTGTCATGAGAATGACCTCAGCCAATTATGCACTTTTTTTTTGATGCAAAATTGGCTGATAGTCCTTTCACGATGTACTGTCACAGCAAGGCGATGGCGCCGTTTGGTTGGTCCTAGGTTCGATTCCCGGTAAGCCTATCACTTAAATTTTCTTTTCTGTTGTTTGGTGTCATCCTTTATGTCCAACGAGTACCTGGTAATTACCTTTATTTATTTATTTACTGTTCACAGGACTCAAGGTTTCCTCCATTATTTATTTAAGAGTTAACCCATCCTTCTGTTACTCTAGTTGAAGGAGACCTAAACACATAGAGAAATAAAAACTACAGTAACAGAAGTCGATGGAGACCTAACCACATAGAGAAATAACTAGCTGTAAGTACCCGGCATTGTCCGGATTTCCTAGTAACTGTTTAGGAAACTTAGAAAATGAAGAAAAATCAAACTATAATATTTTGATATTTGAGTGAAAGTGAATTTTCGTGTAAGTTAATGACTACTGCTTTAAGTGATTATCTTTGTGCCTTGTTTACAGTAATTGCAAATGCAAGCTGCACAAAATACTTTTATTCCTTATGGTTCCACCGGAAGAGTGATTTCATTTTGCTTCCAAGTTTTTAGCAAGAAGCAAATTAATAAGGCATGTTTTCTCGTTCCATCTGGTGCCCCAAGAAAGAATAGCCCACCATTTCCTTTTTTTAAATGTGTTAACTATTTACCTTTGCAGCATGCCCCCTTCAAACACATATATTGTTTCGTGAACCAAGACGCTTATTATTTTCTTTAATATCCTCGGAGATATTGCTGGTTTGGTTCCAATAAAGCGAATATCACAATAAAGCGGGTCACACCCATTTTTTTGGCTTCCCAGTGCATATAAAAGCCTAAAATCATGTTTACACTATATGTCTATTAAGTGCGCAATAGCGTTAGGTCTAAAAAGAACAATGTCCTGTAAAATTAAATACTTTATTACTAAAAAAATATGCTAATCTTCATCATCTGAGCCTTCAGTGAATCGTAATCTTTTTGCTGGTGGAGAGCCAAAATCTATCGGAAGAAGAAGGCACGTTCTAATAAATAAACATGAATAATTTGAAAAAAAGGAACAATATCTGCAAAGCACAATAAAGTGAGGTATGCCTGTATTGGAAATGCAATCAAGTGGTTCTGTAAGGTTTCGTTATTTCTGTAATGTTTGTATCATTTTGTCTTGGCACGCTTTGTTCATCCAAGACACAACTGCCTTCAGTTAAATTAACGCGTGCATGAAATTTTCCTAATATAAAAGAGTGAGTAAATGTGTTGAACTGTAATCCAAACAAAATACTCTTATTTCTTATGGTGGAACCACAAAAACAATGTTATTCTGCTTCCGAGTTTTAGCAAGCAGATAATTAATAAGACACATTTTTCCTTTCCAACCTGGCGAACCAAGACTCATCCTTTTTAATGTGTTTACTACTGGTTTTCAAAGCAGGTTCTTTTCAAACATAAAAACGATTATTATTTTCTGTGATACATACTTCTAATATAAAAGACCTAGTGATTGTGTTGAGCTGCATTTTAAAATAAAAGTTTCTCTTTTCGGTGAGACGTGACTCGTTCAACCTAGACACACAGATGAAATTGGTTATATTAAGACACATGTCCAAATAAAGAAGACCTTTCGTTCTGGTATATTGATTAGCTCAGAGATAAGTATATTTTGAAATAAACAAATGTTGCCTCGTTATGGAATTTTTTGGCAAAGCGCACCAGTTTCAACATAGACACATGTTCCTGATTAAGGGGAGGTTTAAACCCCCCAAAATGAAGAATTTCATTGAAAATATCAAATTTTAGATATATATTGCACTGGAAAGTACATTCAATTGCCCACATTTCTGTATGCTTATTTTCACTAAAACCTTTGTGGATGATTTTATATAAATTTTTAAAGTATGTCAGGTTAGTGTATTTGTACCTAATTATATATGCAAAATATACAAATTGGTATATCTTCGCTTCTAATGCATGGATTTAAAAATATGTTTGGTATTCATTTCCCTGAAGCAAACAGAATTAAAGTTTTTTAAACATCGTTTCATGTGTAAAAATAATTTTGTCTGGCTAATTTTTATTAACCATGGGGTTCTTTGATGGGTCGTCCAAATAATAACGTGGCTGGAGGTATTCCAGTAGAGTGGTGGGGTACCTCCTTATAAGCAAATAAAGCTGCAGGTAAGAATGAATTCCAGGATTCTGGTTTCTCCTGTGTGAGCTTCTGTAAAATTGTAAGTAGAGTCCCATTATTTTTTTCCACTTGTCCATTGGATTGTCAATGATAAAATGTGTGGAGGAGTATATTTTTAAAAATACTAAAAACTTCCTCCATCAGTTTCCCTCTGAACTGTGAACCATTGTCAGTTAATATCTGATAAGGGTATCCTAATCTTGTGAATAGTGAGAGCAAAGCCTCTCCTACATGTACTGAGTCTGCTGAGGGTAGAGCAATCGCTTCCCCACACATAGTACATGTCTACCAGAGAAAGGATGTATTTTTTCGGAAACTGTCGAAAAGCGCATAGTCTGCTGAAATGAAGAATTTAATGAAAAGTAAGCTGCGAAGTATGAAATCAATGGAAGTATGGAATCAATAAAGGAAAATACCAGAGATGATTCCTACATAGCAGGGGGATACTGAGGTGAGTAAATTTTGTGTACAAGTGTAATTCTTCCCTTTTTTCTTAATTTTCTTAAAACCGCATTTTTCACACAAATGTGGGCATGTAGGCCATGATTTTTCAAAAACTATTAGTGATACAGCTATAAATTTCGGGCCACATGCTGTACACACAGTGCTCATAAAAATAAACTAAAATAAAGGATATATGTTAACAAACTACAAAACTGTTAAGAAATAGCTAACATATGTTAAAATCCAAAAAAACTCAGATATCAAACCAATCAAAATTATTTTAGTATAAAATCATTATCATATATTAACAAATGAAACAGCCAAATTTAATAACTCAAGTTGTACTCACATTTAGATATCTTGGGCAACAATAAACCAAAAATAGGTAAAATTTGCCTTTTTTCTACTGTTTTTCACCCTTAGACCGCACGTTTTTAGTATATACCTCAATGTTTTGTATTTTTTTCAGTCATTTTGCTTGTATAATGACCAGATATAGCTATTATCTTATAATTCTGTGTTTTTCATTTTGGGGGTTTAACCTCCCCTTAAGGCGCATGTCCTATTTTTTTTTTAAAAGGCATATTGATATATACACGTTTATTTTCCAAATCAATGTGGCATTCCACTGGGGGCGCATGTCCAATTAGAAAAGGCCTTGCGATCTGGGTCTACATAAACAACATCCTTTTTTGTTGTTGTTGTAAAAAGGTGATGAGGAAGATGAGAGGTCACTTAACAGCTGACCATTATTGCCTCTGCTCTTGCACCATCTTGGTCTACCCTGTTCAACCTATACAACATTCATGTTGCTTATCATCTCTTGTTCTTCCGAGTATACAATTAAAATCCAGATCATCGGTGATCAGTCAAATTTTCTAAATGTGTCGCCAGAAGTGTAATGCTTTGAAGCGAGAATTCACAGATTTTCACTTGTTTATCTTTGGCACCAGCTTATGCTTTTTTTTTTTTTTTTAACCAGCGCGGTGGATACCAAATTATTTTACAATTTAAATCATCTTGACGCAGTATTTTAAAAAATGCTGTAAAAAATAAAAAATAAATAAAATGAACTCTAAATCTTAATCATCTAAATCTTAAATCTACATTTTCAAATTAAACATGCATATTTTTTTATAATTTTGTTTTCTGGAACAACTAAAGTTTTTGTTGTAAAATGACTTAATACTAATTGCAACGAAAAAAAGAGACTATCAAGTAAGTCTGGTTTTTACATATGTCGATACAGTTGTTTTACAATTTAAATTCACTTGACGATGTATTTTAAGCATGCAGCGAGTATTTAAAAATAATAAAAAAAATAACTTAATCATTCAAGTTGAACACGCACAGTGGACTCTGCCTTACTTCGAATGTAGATCCACACAGAAAATTCACTGGTTTTAATATATATATCGATACAGCTCCAATTCAAATAGAACTCGAGTGGCAAAATCAGTACCATTAAAATGTCATAGTTAAAAAAAAACAAAGGTGCTACATTAAAACATAATTTTTTTTCTATTTCCCATTAAATTAAAGGTGCGTGATTAAACATTTTTAAATATGTTGTAAAACATGCAAACGTGTGGTTATTAATTACAAACATGAAATAATAGTTTTTAAATTTGTGTTACATCCCTTGATTTCTGTAGAACGTCTCTATCCATTGATTACGGCCCCTGAGAATTGACTGGCTTCTGTACATTTTATGCAAAAGCTTTAAATTAAATGTCATAATTACAATATTAAATTATGAAATAACTACATGGCGTTACACGGCAGTAATCTCTGCCAAAATTCATTAAGAAATAATAAGGCATGCGGATTTGTATTAAGAACATAGAAAGACGCAAACAACGCGACACTGCCTTTTATTTATATAGATGTATCACTTCCCACACTCCCAGCTCTTGGGCGGTGTGGCTTAGACTGTTCCAATCCGCTAGGTTACGAGTTTTCTCTCCTTTTTCCCTGTGCCAGGTAATGACATGTACATCTTTTTCAATTGCATCTTTGGTGGTGTGAACACTGTGGCTGCCCCAGGCTTGGATATGGGGGTCGCACCAAAATGTATATTTAAACAAAAGTTTACATTTTAATAGAACTATCTATGGGAGACACAGCAAAATTTATATTTAAACAAAAAGTTTACATTTTAATAGAACAATCTATGGGGGATGCACCAAAATTTATATTTAAACAAAAGTTTACATTTTAATAGAACAATCTATGAAACTGATTGTCTTCCTATAATTATATGCATACTTTTCCTTTATCAAAAACAGGGCATTGAGCACCCTTCTATAATTCAACATGAATACTGAAGAAAAAAAATTAGCTGCCATAAGATTTTAAAAACAAAAATGTATTATGTTATTTGTAAGATGTTACAGTAAACATCACTTGTGGAAATTAGTGTGATCCAACTCAACAGCATAGAACTGAGTCTCACCAGAGTGCATATAATACTTAAACAAATAAAGAGGGGAAACCCAAGGCCTGTAAACTAATATTGTGTGTAATATTTATTTATTTACTGTTTACAGGCCTCAAGTTTCCCCAATTTATTTGTTTAAATTTTTATACAATACCAAACCTATCCTCCTCCCTGTACCATTCTCATTCTTTTATCATTTACTAGACACAGTATTAAGGTCTTTGTCCTGTGCAATCTGACCTATACTGTATAATAGGGGGACAACAGAAATGATTGCATCATTAATTAGGATGGATCACACTAGATACATGTCCAGTGTTACGTGCTGCAGACTGCGCTAATGACCCCTGTCTACGAAGCACTATTTTTCTGGTGCCTAATTGGCAGGGAAGATAGTGTGATTCGCTTTCGTAGCTAGGCAGGGGTGCCATTCGGAAGGTCCTGCGTTCGATTCTCCGGTAAGCCTATCACTTCTGTTGTTTTTCTGCTGTCTAGTTTTCTACTTCTTTATTTCTCACGAGTGCCTGAAACATCTTTATTGGTGTAATAGTTATTTATTTACTGCATATAATACTGCACGGGGAGGGGTGTTGATAAAATCATGAGACATCACACCACCTTGAAAACTTCTTAGGGCCAGTTCTGACCTCTCATCTTTACACACACAAGTTCTAATTTCTCAACATAACCTCTCTCTCTCTTCTCTTTACAACACATAAGTCCCCAGTATTATAACATATAACAATATGCTTTATTTCATATTATATGAAATAACGCCAAAAAACAAGTACCAAACTGTACAGCGTAAGCTTAATGCTCATTATAACCCTGGCACAAACCAAATACAACGTACCAGCCAATATAAAACTATTTTTTTCTGTCATTTATGAACTGGATACTTCTAATAATCAGAACAATACATCAAAAATTAAAATATACGTAAACGGTAAAGACAGTCCCATAGCAGAAGGATGAGAGGGGAGGGGGGAAAGGGAGGGGGGGTTAAGTGTTAGAAACTTGACAATGCTAGGTCTCAACTGTATGAGATGAAGTGACCTATTCTATTCATGGTCACCTTTGCCTTCTCTATCTCAAGAGCAGAGTTGTGTAACCATTTACAGCTGGGTAGACTGAAATGTGAGGAAACCAGGTTCTGAACCCTGTAATATTGCCTCAAGAAGCAGAAGCTCTGCCAATCAATGCGGGAGAAAAAAAACAACTATTAAAACCATTAATTTAATGCTTAAAGAAATACTTTTTAAGCTTGCCTCAGACACAACCCAAATGTCCTACTGACATACTGACTGCAACCTCAGCCACTACAAATTCATCCAACTCTGGTAAGTGACAGCAGAATGTACAGCACAGCGTTGATAATATGAACTAAAAGGGACCAGAGGTAGTTCAGATTTCTAATTTGTTTGGATTTTCAAATCTGTCAAAATACAGTTCTGGAGTCTAAAAAAGGGTTTAGTAATAAAAACATTCTGAGGTACATAACAGTTTTAATCGTAGGTAACAGGACACATGGAGCTTTCAACCATACAATTTTTGTACTTCATTTCTTTGCTGCCAGGTCTCATACTCTTTTCTGCAAGAGTAGCTGATTTGGACAGCATTCAATTTGTTGCTCATAACAAGCCATCACAGTCTCTGGGTGAATGTGTATGCCCATCATCTGAGTCAAGTTCTGATGAAAATTTCTATGCTGTTTTTTTAACTTGTTGTTTTTAATATCTGTTATGGTCAATTTTTCAATACTATACAATTAGGCTAAGACCCACTTTTCCCATTTAAAATCTCAATCTTCAGTTTTACTGTTAATAACCCTCACAAGGATACGTTTTGTTTTCTGTAGTCAGCATTAAAAAAAAAAGCTGGCTCATTCGGATTAAGACATTCTGGATTATTCATGTTCACATTATGGACGATCTACTGTAATATAACTACATGTTCCTTGAAATACTGGCGGCTTTGATAATAATAAATACTCCCTTCATCTTAACCCAGTTCAGATAAGCATATGACAACCCAAGCTACAAGCATCATGTGATTAACAAAATGCTCATGTGATTCAATGGTAATGAACTAATGAGGTTTTTAAACATTGCACAATTTCTGCCAAAGAAGACCCATGCAACATCACTTCTTTCCACTGCAGCCTGAATACCAAGGCTCCTCAGAACACTTTATCTACTCTAACACTCCATCCATACTCTTAGGTTGTTAAACCATGTGGCATTTTACACGAGCCAATAGGATAGTCTGGGGCTCTCTCTTCCAAACCTCTACACCTCACGGTAGAAGGGGAACGACTAAGTAAGTAAGACATATTACACGTCATGACATGTCTACAGCTACTTCTCTTGTCCTCTAAACTAACTTCCTTAATGATTTATTTATTCCTCCTTGCTTAAAGGTATAAGTAGTCCCCAATCAGATAAATGCTGTAGGGGAAGAGTGGACTCTGCTAGGTGGGTCTGGCCAGTTCACATCCTTGCTGCCTTTACCTTTCCTAACCAACAAAAACACAGCAAGGTACCCATGAACATCTGGGTAGACTGCAGCATGAGGCTGCCTGGTACAGAATCTGGTAATTCTGCCTCAAGAAGCAAGTCCTCTAACCAGTCTACCACTCGATTACCTTCCTTCCCTAACCCGATGAGAAAACAAAGTTTTCAGCTTTTTTTACTTCCTTATCTCTTTCAGCAGTTTGAAATCACAACCCATTGTTTTCAATACATTTTAGCTGAATATCTTTTGCGTTGGTAATATTCTAAGAATTCTCTTGGCTAGCCCACATGTTAAGGGCTTCTAGTAATTTTAGAGTTCTATTTGGTGTTCTTTAGTTGACCTGTTTTTTTTTGGTTGAAGTTTTCTTTTTTGGTTCAAAATGGCTATAGGATGAGGTAACTGGTCCCATGCCCATCTCTCCTTAGTCGTGTTTTTTAACAGCACAGGGTAAAAGAGGTAGAGGGAGACCAAAGAACACATGGAGAAGAGAACTGGAGACAGACATGAAAGGAATCAAGAATACATGAAAAGATTTTGAGCTGATGGCACGGGACAGGAAGACTTGGCAGAAGTTTGTTGAAGGCCTATTTCTCCTTGGAGAGCTGAAGGGTGATGAATGAATAAATTGAGTGTTCTTGTGGTTCCTCTTTGCATGCATACACAAAATCCATGCAGGGGGGTAAATAAAAACCAATAATACAGGTCTGTACCACTTTGTTCGAACACCCGAAAACTGAAATCGAAAATTTCTTTAGCCGACTTTAGGGTACTTTTCAATCACAAATAGGCGAAGCTGGAAACTGAAAAAATCTGGTTTCCAAAACACAACTGTCCTCAAGGATTTCGAATAAAAGGAAACAAACCTGTATAAGCTGGACAAGGTGATTGCGTACGTTTCAATCACAAGGCCTTCATCGGGGACACATGAATAAAAAGCAGAGTAAAGAAAATGAGAGCAAAGCTAAATACGGACATATGAAAATAAATGAAATAGATAATGTATTTTTAATGTAGCTTTCACTTTCTTTTGTTTGTCATCTCTGATGAAGACCTTGTGGTTGTTCATTCATCTTCTTTTTCGCTCTCTAAGGTGAATAGGAGTGTCCGATTGGCAGAGTGGTTAGAGCGCTGGTCTCTCGCGGCAAAGGTGTTGGGTTCAAATCACCGTACCGACATGCTACAGTCTACCCAGCTGTAAATGGGCATCTATTATGATGAAGTCTCTAACACTTCACCTCCCTACAGCAGTATCTGCTATGAGACTACCTTCATCTTTTACTTTTAAGGAGCACCGAGCCTCGACTGCAGGAGCTGGTCTCCAAATTCATTTGACATGATAAAGTTGCCAGTCCCATGCACAACCTTACGTTAGGGGCCTTGTGTCACATGCCTGAGGAAGGAATAGCCGTATTCTTTATTTGCCTCATCAGAGATCTCCGGGGACTACGAGGAGCCTTGTGGTTGTCACGCAGGCAATTTCTTTGTCCTTGTCAGGCTTATATTTTCTATTTATGTTACCCCACCATTTATCATAGTCTTGTTGCAATCCTAATTTTCTTCAAATCCACGCAGACAATGAACCTTCCTGTTGCATATTATTGGATGAGTTAACTTGGGTAAAGTTGTTATTTTTTATTTGTAAATCCATGGATTTCTGCTCTTTCATTTCCTTGTTTTCATTTCTAACCCTTCACTGCTGAGAGTTCTTCTCTGGCAATTAGTTACAAATGTTTACAGAGTGATTGAAAAGTTAATAACATATCTTTTACCGACAACTGGCAGGTGGTAAGAGAACAGTTGGGCGACTGCAGCTGAAGTTTAAAAAATGTGTGCAAGAGAGACATGAAGGCACTGAACATAAATCCAGCAACCTAGGAGGATGAAGCTGCCGATCGCACCAAGTGGCGATGCTCCCTACAGCACTACCTCAGACTGGGCAAAAAGGAGCTGTCACAACAAGCATAAGAGAAAAGAACACACAAAAAGGAACACCAGGAACAATAAGCAGCTGAGAACTATCACCTCAGGGGCACATTCCCATAGTCAGTCATGACTGAAGATGCTACTACTACTACTACCACTGGCTGAAAAGTCACTGCCTGTTTTTAAATTACTTCTTTACTCTTAACCAACTAATATATATATTTTTTTAAATGTCCTGTTTATTATTACATAAACTGCTATATCACATTAACATGATAGCTCAATGTGAGATCCAGTCTGCTCAACACACGACAAGTATTCCTTCTCTCAGATATATGACGACAAGTATTCCCTCTTTCAGATGTATAACGGCAAGTATTCCCTCTCTCAGTTATATGACAAGTATTCTCTCTCTCAGATGTATGACAAGTATTCCCTCTCTCAGATATATGATGACAAGTATTCCTTCTTTCAGATACATGAATATTTAAGGATTAAATCTGGAACATCTGCATAACTTAATATGAAAATCATGACCTGAAAATGATTAATGAATTATCGGTAGAAAAAGAGAATGGTAGACATATGCCGCCATGTTGCCCAATTGGCTACTGTTAAATTCACCGTGTTGCTTTGAAAAAAAGCTTGTAAAGCTAACCGTAACCCAAACCCACACTCTGTTTCGAGCTTTTTTAAAAAATAATAATGTCTGACAAATATTGAGGCCATATGTTAAAAAAAAAAAACCAGAAGAACATACCAACTCCTGCAAATCCATATAAGATGGACATCCAATCAACTCATACTTCTCGAACACTTTGGACATTCCTAACAATCTGTAATGAAACTCTTGCTGATATTTTAACCACTCCACACAACACAACCAACGAATTGACAACCATGTAGGCAACATGGTGGTGTGTGTCAACTAACCTGTTTTTTTACCAAATGTTCTGAATTATTTACTTTAGATTTGTTCATTTTCGTTGTTTTTTTGACAAGGTTTCTATGAGATGACGCAGCTGACTCCATTCCCAACCCTCCTTAGAAGTCTTTTATGACATGCTTGGTAGGATACAGTGTTTATATACTTTGCTTCTCTTTCAAGCCCTGGTAACACATGGGGAAAATTATTAAAACCATACACAACTGCAAACCAACTTGTATCGGTCACAGTCTCTCAATCATGTAATTTTACTCAATGTATCACCATCATCACTTTCTCTTTCAGCTTCATCTGGGGCATGCAACCACCACTGCTGCTGATCTTCTTGCAGGAAGCCAGTGCCAAAATATTCATGTGTTCTAGCAGCAGTGGTTTCTGTAGCTATTCTTATTACATGAATAGATTGCCAGCCCTATACATTTACTTAAATTATGAGGTATGAAAATTTTCCCTAAGCTATTTTTGTGTGCCCCATGAATCCTGCCGTTCACTCCTTGAATAATGTTTTATATCTTCCTTAATTATTTCAAATAAAACTTATCTTTTCTTTAACAATCTTCTCTCTACCAAATTCTCATTACCATAATTAATATCGTATGCAATTTTCAGCCTTTTTATTCACTGTACCAATGTTCTGCTCTTTATAGTTATAAGCTTTTCTTAGTCCTTCATTATTTCTCAGGTTTTTATTTGTGTTTTATTTTTTTAATTTCCCTTAATGACTGCCAGGCTCATGAGCTGCCATTCCTTGGTTCTCCATATACTCTTCCACAACCAAGTCCTCTGACCCACTGGTGTCAATCAACCGCACGACTAAGGTTCCTGGAATGCGTGGGTCATTGCTGTTACCCTCCTCTCCAGTGACCACGGCATACAGGCACTTATTGCTGATAGCTGTCTTGAACCACTGGGTCACATCTGCAGACCAATCTTGTCCGATTGGTACTACACCTGAACACGAAAATAAAAGGAAACATGTCAGAAACTTCCTAAAATATGTATGGTTTAGTGATGTACGAGGGAAGGTCAAAAAGTAATGCCTCCTATTTTTTATGTATGTAAATACTGCATCAGTGTGCAATTTGTAAATTTAGCAGGATTCCTCAAACACTCTTTTGCACTGTATAGCATTACCAACCTGTTTCAGTAACAGGTGGTACCACTGTAACAGTTTAAAAATGGCTGCCAAAGACGTTCGGTTAAAACAATGTTATGTCATAGAATTCCTCAATGCTGAAGGCGAGACCCCAATTCGCATCCACGAACGTTTATGGAGATTCAACAGTGGATGTTAGCACTGTCCGACGTTGGGTACATCGTTGTGACAAAGCTGAAGTAGGTCAATCCTCAATGGCTGACGCAAAGCGGACTGGCCGTCCGTCTACACAACATTCTTCGAGTTGATGGCATCATTCGTGGTGACCGTCGGGTAACACTGGATGAACTTTCTTCCATGTTGTCCATTAGTAAAGACAGTGTCCAGAACATCATTAAAGACCTGGGTTATTCAAAAGTTTGTGGACGGTGGGTACCCAGAATGTTGACAGACAGACATAAAGAAACAAGGAAAACCATACCCATCAACCTCCTGCACCGTTACGAAACTGAAGGAGAAGAGTTTTTATAGAATATTGTGACAGATGATGAGATTTGGGTTCATATTTTTGAACCAGAATGCAAGAGGCAGTCAATGGAATGGCATCACACAACATCCCCGACAAAGAAAGAAGTTCAAAAGTTCACCATCTGTAGGGAAAGTTATGGCCTCCGTGTTGTGGGATGAGAAGGGTGTGATTCTTCTCGACTTCTTGGAACAGGGAAACATGGTGAATGCGGACCGTTACATTGAAACTTTGAAGAAGCTTAGAGGTCGTCTTCGGCGACTTTTTCTATTAAAAGATCAGAGAACTGCACTAGAGAACAAGAAAGTATTCAGTGGGGTACTGGAAGATGAGACAGGTCTATATTTCGGAGCTGGCATTTGCTGATGATGTTGCCCTGATTGCTAAATCAGAGGCACATCTCCAATCCAACCTGCAAGTCTGGAAGGAAGAGCTGGAAAAGAGAGGGATGGTCATAAGCAGCTCTAAAACAAAATCCATGGTGATGTCGCGAGAGGAGAGAGGGCGTCGGATTAGGTTGGGAGAGCGGGTCCTGGAGCGGGTCGACCACTTTGGATATCTCGGAGCTGTTGTGGACCGAGGGGGAGGCGTCGGGGAGGGGTTGGCCACTCGGGGGGCGGCGGCTGGGAGACTTTTTCAGGCCATGAGTCGTGGATTCCTCGGCGGGAGAGAGGTTGGTAAGAAAACGAGGATGGCTGTGTGCCGCTCTTGACATGTGGATGCGAGTCGTGGGCGGTGACTACAGCCCACAAAGGCCAGATCCAAACCTCAGAAATGAGGTGTCTGGGGAGGGTGGTTGGAGTGGCGGGAGGAGATATGGTCCGCGGCCAGACGATCCGTCAGGGCCTGGGATCCCATCCGCTGCGGGCCCAGGTGGGGCAGTCCCGGCTGGGATGGTTTGGCCATGTCTGCAGAATGGGAGAGGATCGGCTGCCACGGCGGGCATGGGAGGCGGAGAGCCGGGGATCCAGACCTCCAGGACGACCCGAAGTCCGCTGGGAGGACAACATTAGACAATCTTTGAAGGACCGAGGACTAGAATGGAACCAGGCCAGGAAGAAGACAGCTGATAGAATGGTCTGGCGCTCTCTCTTCCAAACCTCTACACCTCACGGTAGAAGGGGAACGACTAAGTAAGTAAGTAAGTAAGTAAGAACTGCACTACTGTTGCACGATAATGCCACGCCACACACCGCTAAACACACCATTATTGCGATTGCAGAATTTGGCTGGACATTATTACCACATCCCCCTTACAGTCCCGATCTTGCACCTTCTGACTTCCATCTGTTTGGACCACTGAAAGAAGATCTTCGCGGACATCACTTTGAGGACACTGAGATCCTTAAACGCGCCGTACGCCAGTGGTTTAGGAAAAAGGACACACATTTTTACCGTGCGGGGATACATGCCCTTGTGAGAAGATGGACAAAAACTGTAACAAATAACGGAGACTATATTGAGAAATAAATTTTTGAAGTTCAGACTTGGGGCTACATTTCAATGTGAACGTTATCTGTTTTCTTGCCTATTGAATGAAATTACTCTCCACATGTAAGCCTACCTTGCCGTGGTTGGAGAGCTTGAGCGCCTCAATGATCCCGGGAGCTATGCCGGCGGGAGTTTTACTCCTGGCAGGGTCACCCAAGCCGGACAGGTCCTGGGTGAGGGGCCAGACTAAATGGGCTGAGGAGTGGGTGGAACCCTATAGGTGTAGATGCAGAACCCACCGGCGAGTGGTACATGCTCTGGTCTGCACCAATCCACCCCCACTTCATGGGTTAAATGCTTTCTTGCCTCATTCTTCACTGTTTGTCGTCTATCACGCCCATGGCGACCGTTGCCTCAATTGGCTGTGTGTGGTGTACCCGGAAACGGGGCCTCCCAGTACTGAGGCAAAGTTAAGTCCCCGATGTCACTTATCGGTGCAGAATTGAGAGAGATGGCTGAGCATCACAATCCCTCCTGTGTTGCAGCATGATGAGAACCCAGCATTGCACACTGAGCTTGGGGGGATCACTTGGGCACCAGACTTAATACTGGCTCTTGACTGGATGGCCGCATGCAGGAGATTTCTACAATGGAGGGTTGGCAGGTGGTGGGTATCGGGAAGTGGCTCTGTGCAGGACGTGAGGATTCCTTGGGAGAGCCCAGAACCAGAGCACAGCATTGTGCAAGCTCTGCATAGTTGGAGAGCCCCCCTGGATGACGGGGAATGCACAGTGTGCTACCCCACCTATCCCCAACTGCTAACTTAGAACCAGAAGTGGGGTCCTCTGTATGCGTGCCAGGCCAGGATAAAATGCCTGGGAAAGAGACTGGAGCTCAGAACTCCCTAACTCAAAGTTGCAGGATGGCAGAAAAGCCACGGGAAAGACAGGGCTATTTTGAAGATAACGCAACCATATTTTCACCATACGAGCTCGGACGCCGCCTCGGTAAACAAGGTCCGCGCAGAGCAGTGACACCCCCAGGCTGCTTGCGAATAGTCTACTACTGGGAACATAAACAGATTAGGGATGAGCCCACTCTCCCGTTGAACAGGTGCTAAAGTCGTAGATACTGGGCCAGAAGGCGCACCGGAAACCACAGTATCATGCAACTCGCTTTTTTTTTTTTTTTTCTATGGAGAGTACACTGTCAAATAAATCTCGTTCTGGTGCTCGCCCTGTGGAGCTCCACCAGGCAGGTGCAGTGCCGGGCTCTGAGCCTCGACAGAGCCCACCCTCAGCTACTGGAGGACCCTCTAGACCGTCTTGTGGAGTCAACAGACGGCGGAGGAGAACTACTGACCAAAACAAAACAGAAAAAGAGAAACCCAGAGTGCCACTTGTCATGATGCACTGGAATGCAGAGGGAGTGAACAGCAAGCAGGCTGGATACAGCAAAAAGACAGAGCTGGAAAACATCTTGTATGAGAAGCAAGTCAGTGTTTGCTGTATCCAAGAGACTCACTTGAAAGCAGATCAAACCTTTAAAATAAGGGGATATCAATGCTTCAGATCCGACAGACAAGATAGACGAAAAGGAGGAGTACTTACTCTTGTAAGGAATAACATTCCTGCACACGAAAGGAAAACCTTCATGGATGGAGCAGAATATCAGCTGCTGCAGATAAAGGTAGACAAGATGGAAATAGAACTCCTGAACTATTACTGTCCGAACAACAAACCCCTGAGTCTCAGCTCTATACAGGTACCAGCCACCAACTTTATAGCAGTTGGAGACTTTAATAGCCACTGCCAGAGCTGGGGCTATAACCATCTGGATCACAGAGGTGAAGAGGTTGAAACTTGGCAAGATGATCACTCCCTAATCCTAGTCAATAATGCCACAGATACTCCTACCTTCTACTCCAGAGGATGGCACACAACCTCAACACCAGATCTTGCCTTCTCCACACCAGATATAGCTGGATCTATTAGTAGAGAAGTAGGAGACCAACTAGGGGGAAGCGACCATCGCCCAATCTTTCTTACTGTCCAGAGTGCAACTCTCAGTACAGGCCCAGCCATTACAAGATGGAACTACAAAAAAGCCAACTGGGGGTTATTCAGGCATCAGGTGAACACGCTGCTGTCTACCCTCAAGGTACAGAACAGAGACATTAATGAAGTGGTAAAAGACTTCAACAGATGCATACTACAAGCTGCAAAAGAAACCATTCCCAAAGGATGCCGGCGTAACTACATACCATACTGGTCCAGCACACTCCAAGAACGTCAGGAAGCTATGGACAAGGCTAGAAAGGACGCAGAGTCTCAGCCTTCACTTGAAACTCACAACAAATGGAAAAAGGCTGTAGCAGAGTTTCAGAGAACAAAGCTAGAAGAAAAGCGGAAAAGCTGGAGAACTAAAACGGCATCGCTGAACCTTGAGAAAGACGGCAGGAAACTTTGGAGATTAGTCAAGTCTCTAAATGAAGAGCATTCCTCACCAAGGCAGACTATCACATTGGATGAAGGTGGCAAACTTTTCAGAGGAAAACAAGCTGCAGACTTGTTTGCTAGAAGATACAGTTCAGAAAGCAACTTACCCATTAACATAGACCATCAGAGAGAGATAAGAAAAGAAATACTGGCAACCATGGGACAGACAGATACTCCTGCCCCAATGAGGGAACCCATCACACTAGGAGAACTACAGAAGGCTATTTCCAAGCTTAAGTTTCAAAAGTCACCCGGCCCAGACAAAATCAGCAACGAAATGCTAGTAAATCTGAGCTCAGCAGCAAAGACAAAACTGCTTGAGATATTCAACCACAGCTGGTTGAAAGGAACGGTACCCCAAGTATGGAGAGAAGCCATCACAATACCCATACTAAAGAAAGGGAAATGTAAGACCGAGGCTGCAAGTTACCGGCCAATCAGTCTCACAAGCTGTGTTGGGAAGACTATGGAGCGAATAGTCAACCACAGATTGAAATGGTATTTAGAGTCTGAGCAGATCCTGGTGCCGGAACAAGCTGGATTTAGAGAATGCTACAGTATAGAAGACCAAGTTACTTACTTGTCTCAAGCAATAGAAGATGCCTTCCAGGAGAAGAAAAAGGTCCTAACGATCTGGGTCGACTTCAAGCAGGCCTTTGACAAGGTGTGGAAAGATGGCCTCATTGCAAAACTTAGGAGAAGTGGAATCCAAGGCAACATGATGAAATGGATCCAGTCATACTTGCATAACAGGAGAACTAGAGTCACTCTTGACGGTCTGCAGAGCAGAAAAGTGTTGCTCCATCAGGGGGTACCTCAAGGAGGAGTAATTTCCCCAACACTCTTCCTTGTTTACATCAATGACCTGGTGAAAGATCTCCTGCAGGAGTTAAAGCTGCTTTATATGCAGATGACCTAGTACTCTGGTGCGCTGATGAAAATGTCACCACAGCAAATTATAGAATGCAGCGGGCAGCAGACATGCTAGTGTCATGGGCAGAGAAATGGCTTATCACAATAAACACAGACAAAACCTCCACAACACTGTTCTCCCTCGCCCCCAAGGACAAATCAGCTAACATACACCTAGGGACAACCGTGATCAAGGAAGAAAGCTACCCCACCTATCTTGGGGTGACATTTGACCAAAGGCTTACATGGAATAAGCATATTGAAAATGCAGAAGGAAAGGCCCGAAGACGACTAGGCATACTCAGAAAATTAGCAGGTACCAACTGGGGAGCAAATGAACGAAATCTAAAGAAGATTTATAATGGAGTAATAAGACCACACTTAGAGTTTAGCTCAGCAGCATGGTCATCAGCTGCTAACTCACATCTGCAGTCTTTGGACAAGGTGCAAAATCAAGCTCTCAGGCTCATTACAGGAGCCATGAAAACTACACCAATAACAGAGATGCAGAAGGTTGCTGGATTACAGACATTGTCCCATAGAAGAGACACAAAAACCATGATCCAGATGGAAAAGTACAACAGTATGCCAATGCACCCAATGAAGGCAAGACTAGATGATCTGGCATTGGGACGTCTAAAGCGTAGCAGCTTTGTGCATCGGGGGAAAAGACTTATAAGACAGCATCAAGAAGACCTATCCATGAAGACAACACCACTGAAGCCCACCCTATACCCTGTACCATGGGAGCAGGCCAGCAGTGCCCTCCAAATTAATACAACAGTCAGTGGTCTCACAAGTGGATGTGAGTATAATGATCTGCAAAAACGAACTGCTACATTGAGTATGATCCAAGAAAGCTATCCCGATCAATCATGGATACATGCCTATACAGATGGATCAGCAACTAATGCTGTTAGGAATGGAGGTGCCGGTATCTTTATCTCATATCCTGACAACCACTATGAGACTAGGCACATTCCCACTGGTAAATTCTGTTCCAACTATACAGCTGAGGTTCAAGCTCTAGAGCAAGCTGCAAATATGATTTATAACACCAACTCTGACTGCCACCGGTAGTCATCCTCACAGATGCACTGTCTGTCCTGCAAGCTCTCAAGGGTGGTAAACTCCCGCATCTGAGAAATGAACTAAACAAGGTAGCTGCCAAAAAGAGAACCACACTTCAGTGGGTACCCCCTCATCCTGGTGTACCCGGAAATGAAAAGGCAGATAAACTTGCAAAAAAGGGAGGAGAATGTGAACAAGAAGATAATGAAGTCACATACTTTGAGAAAAAGAGAGCTATCCAGACTATCAGAAGAGAACAGAACCAACCCAAAGACGACTATCACACTCTCGACCGGCAGGGACAGACAACTATTTTTCGACTCAGGACAGGGCATAACAAACTGAATAAACACATGCACAAGCTACGATTGTCTGCTTCACCACTGTGCACATGTGGATTAAACGAACAAACTGCTGAGCATGTTCTACAGGACTGTCCTCTGTATGACCAGTTAAGAAAGATATACTGGCCCAATGACTCAACACTAAACTCAAAGCTATATGGAGTTAAAGAGGAACTTCAAACAACAGTCGAATTCATCATGAGAACTCGTCTGACGGTGTAATCATCAAAGATGCGATCGCAAGAAGAAGAAGAAGAAGAATGAAATTAAAAATTACGAGGCATTACTTTTTGACCGTCCCTTGTATCTCTGAAGAATGTGTGTAAGTTGGTCTGTGTGTACGGTGGTAACATCAATGCACCAATAGGGGTTAGCTTGAACAAAAAGATGTATAAGTTGGTCTGTTGTGACATCAATGCACGAACAGGTTATAAGCTTGAACAAAGAAATGTATAATTTGGTCTGTGTATACGGTGGTGAGATCATTGCACCAATAGTGGTATGCCTGAACAAAGAAATGTAGAAATGTAGATTAATGTAAAATCTGTCCTACTCAAAAGCTCTGAAGCATGGTAGTCATTAAGACAGATGTCTCCAGTTGCACACGTCATATGACATATAAGCTAGTCCCATAACAGACACCACCCAGTGTAATACCTGGAGGTCTGTGAGGAGACATATAAAGAACAGGACTACTGATTCCTCAAGCATGACTAATAAGAGATGACTAATATGAGGTTCTGGCAAGGGGTTGACAAACTCATTATGTAAAACAAGGTGCCGTTGAAACCCACCACTGTAAGAAGACAGGAAGACTTGGAGCTAACTATCTGCAAGAGGACCAGCTGCAATGAGGATTAAAGAGAGTCCAAAAACACATCAATAAGAGAACTGAAGATAGATACTAATGGGGTGAAGAAGACATGGAAAGACCTAGAACAAATGTACCAGGACAGGAAGGCTTGAGAGCTGTGCTACACATTTAACGGGGAACTGAAAAGTGATGATCATATCTGGTTTTTTTTTTAAAAACACTCACACGTACGCACGCATGCAAACACACATTTATACTCTCTACAAAAATAAACATCGCATAAATCAATTATAATCAATCCCTTATATGTTATCATTCCCTGTCTGCCTTATGTGATTTATTGTGTTCTCCCCATCTTGAGATGTCTTTAATGGATAATTTTTAGTTTCATAACTCTTAAAGTAGTTCCTTTGACAACTTACCACTATGGTTTCTATACTGTGATTGCTGGTGTTAACTAGATTATTGTGTATTCTTCAGTTGATTATATATAGCAAAGATTCAATTCAATACCCTTTAGCTCCCCAAGGAGCATAGGCCTTCAACAAACACATGCCAAGTCTTCCTGTCCTGTGCCATCCGCTCAAGTTCTTTCCATGTTTGCCTCATCATTTTCACCTCTGTATCCAGTTCTTTTCTCCATTAGTTTTTTGGTCTACCTCTGCCTCTTTCCCTATGGATTCCAGAACAAGGACTGCCTTGTAATGCTATCCTCAATGTGTGTCCTATCCATCGCCAGCGTCTTCTTTTCAACTCTTGTTCCACTGGCACTTGTCTCGTTCTTGTCATCAATTCCACATTTGTGACTTTGTAATACCATTTCAGTCCTTCTATTCTACGCAAGCACCCGTTTATAAAAGTCTGTAGCTTTTTGGTTGTTGTTTTTGTTGTTCTCCATGTCTCAGAGCCATGCAATAGGACTGACTTCACATTTGAGTTGAAGATTCTTATTTCCGTGTTGGACTTGATTTCTCTTGTTCTCCATATGTTTCCCAATGCAATGAAGGCTCCTCTTGCTTTTTGTATTCTTATTTTGATATCACTGTCTGTCCCTCCAACTTTGTCTATATTACTTCCAAGATATGTGTATGATTCTACATCTTTTACTGGTGTTTCTTCAAGTTCAAAGATTGCTTAGAATATTTAAAACAATTAAATGAAAGATTTAAAAAGAAACCCATCAAAATAAACAAGGTCAAAAATGAAATATCGAACAAAATATCAAATGCACAAAATACAAGAATTAGTAATTGTGACCACCACAGCAAGAAGTTGTTAAAGTAAATCCACCTTGTTATTTTTGTGTTTTCTCGTTTCTTAATAACAAATTAATAAAAAATAATGGAGAAGGGGTGCTGAGCTGGCAGAGTGTCATGTCAAGATTTACTCCCACAGTGAGGCGATAGCGCCATTTTGATGATCTCCGATTCGTTTTCCTTTGTTAGCCTTCATTTAGAATGCTTTTCTATTGCATAGTGGTCTCCTTTCTTTCTTTCGAGTGCCTGTCACATATATATTTTATTTACTTTTCACAGCCTTGAGTTTCCCTCTTTGCTTATTTTTGTAATGAGAAATGACCATATGAGATTCGTGAACTTTTTGACTAGATGTCAAGCTCCAATTTAAGGTACAGCAAAGTTGGGGGGGGGTGGGGGAGGGGGGGGGGGGGGGGGGGGGGGGGGGGGGGGGGGGGGGGGGGGGGGAATCAAGGGGTGGTTAATATAACAGAAAGATAAATGGAATCCAACATATGTTTTAACTTCACTTACTCTTATTCCATGCAATTTTCTGTTCTGTTGGATAAACTAAAGTTAATGGAAAGAATATCACTGATAAGACAATTTTATAAGGACTTAAATGATTTTTAGAAATGACCATAATAAATCTTTAGATTTAGGACATTTAACCATCTTTAAGATGCAGGGTGATTAAATAACAAAAGAAAATCACTTTGCACCTAAAAATAGGCAGTCCCATAGCATAAACTGCTATGGGGAATGAAGTGTTAGAGACTTCACTATACCAGGTCCAGCATGTTTTATCAAGTGGGGGGTGACCAGGTCCTTTCCTTCCTGCCTTTGTCTTCCCTAACTCAACAGCTAAGTCAGGTACCCACTTACAGCTGAGTACACTGGCACGTGAAACTGCCATGTTTCGATCCCAGAAGCTGGTAACTGTGCCACGATAGGTAAATGCTCCAACCATTTGACCAATCAGACACTGCTATACATCTACCCATACCGAATCAAATGCACAGGCTTACTGATTCAAAAGTTACTTCTTATCTATTATCATTATTAATAAGAGCCTTCTGTGTCCCAGCACTTGGCAAAGACTCCTTGTTATTTCTTTCCTCTTATCTCTTCCCCTTACACACTTCCTTGGGCAGTAATTGTTTCACCCCGTGTAGGTCCCAGGTGTCTCTTATGAGACAAAGAAAGAAGAGAACTACTCCTCTCTATGGCATATCGTAAGAGGTTGTACATGGCGCTAGCAACCTCATCACGTAAAACAAATTGCCACATAAATCACCGCTGAAAGAGCATGTGAATGCTTTGTGCAGGCTTCCTGGATGGGGATCAATGCTTCATAGGCAGTGAAAAGATAAATGATGATTGTTGTTTCACTGAATGCTTAGTGAGATCACCCTGGATTGTTGTTTCACTGAATGCTTAGTGAGATCACCCTGGATTGTTGTTTCACTGAATGCTTAGTGAGATCACCCTGGATTGTTGTTTCACTGAATGCTTAGTGAGATCACCCTGGATTGTTGTTTCACTGAATGCTTAGTGAGATCACCCTGGATTGTTGTTTCACTGAATGCTTAGTGAGATCACCCTGGATTGTTGTTTCACTGAATGCTTAGTGAAATCACCCTGGATTGTTGTTTCACTGAATGCTTAGTGAAATCACCCTGGATTGTTGTTTCACTGAATGCTTAGTGAAATCACCCATGGGGGTGTTGGGAAGTCAGGTATTGGTAGTACCTCTGGTGAAGGAGCTGTCATGCCCTTTTCAGGGCAGCTCAGCCACCTTTGGTCCAAACCTGGCATCCAGCTCTCACCCGTGGCTCCTCGTAGCTGTCAGCATGCGACAGCGGCCACCCCCGGACAACGGCTTTGACAGGCCGGCTAAACTAGGTGAGGGTAGCCGAATGGTTATAAACCTTCGGTGAGTTAGGGTCTGCCTACCCATGCATGCGAAGACTGGATTCGATAGACTGCGCGGAAGAAACCACCTGTTGGTTCAACGGGCATGACGGCGATTACCAGCAACGCGCTGTGGAGCGTAAGGAGCACGGCGAGGCACGTAGAAAGCCCTGGTCATCCACTGCACCTGACTTCATCTCCAGTCGTCTTGACTTGTCTTGCCACTGGATTGAGATGGACCCAGGCGAGAGAGTGAGGTCGACGAATTGCGCAACTCTTCCTCACTTTAATCCAAATCACCGCGCAAGTCACTCTTTCATCCATTCATCCATCCACTCACAACAAGTCCTGTGGCGATGGGCGAGCGGCGAAGCGGCAGGCGTGGGTACGCTGGCAGTCGTAGTCGCAGACCTACACATAGGCGGCTCAGGCCATATGGTCGTCTTCCACTGATCGGAGCAGCAGTGGGATTCGGCAGCCCCCTGAGTGTCTGAGCAGCCCTCTTTAGGAAAGCACTGCTCACCTCCATGGCATGAGGAAGGGGCTAGAAAAGGTGCCCTAAACATTGCCTGCTTCACCATTACCTAACCAGCTTACCGCGGTTGGTGGGTACCCTACTTCGGCGGTCGACATATAAGAAAAAGAAAGGACAGATTTTTCCCCCTCATTCTAGGCGCATGGAATGTGCGCACTTTACTTGACAAAGACTTTAACGCAAACAGACCTGAGAGACGAACTGCCCTGATTGGGAGAGAACTGGCCAGGTACAACATTAACATAGCAGCACTGAGTGAAACTCGACTTGCAGGCGAGGGCCAACTTTGCGAAAAGGGTGCAGGTTATACATTCTTTTGGAGCGGAAGAGGAACTGAAGAAAGACGAGAAGCAGGGGTTGGATTTGCAATCAAAACAGCAATTGTCAGCAAGTTAGCGGGGCCCCCAAAGGGAATAAATGACCGACTCATGACGGTCAAGATCCCTCTGTTCTATGGAAGAAAACATGCCACCATCATTAGCGCGTATGCACCAACTATGACAAACCAGGATGATGTCAAGGATAAGTTTTACGAAGAACTACATGCAGTCATTGCATCAGTTCCTAAAGCAGATAAGCTCATCATTCTTGGTGACTTTAATGCAAGAGTAGGCTCAGATAACATCTCCTGGAATGGCACTATTGGTAGGTACGGCGTGGGTCGCTGTAACAGTAATGGACTTCGTCTCCTCCAGTCTTGCGCAGAACATGACCTCTTTGTCACCAACACCATTTTTCGACTTCCTACCCGCAACAGGACCTCCTGGATGCACCCTCGCTCAAAGCATTGGCACTTAATTGACTATGTAATTGTTAGGAAGAAGGAAAGGCAAGATGTCCGGGTGACCAAGTCCATGTGTGGTGCCGAATGCTGGACTGATCATCGCCTCATTGTATCTAAACTTAAAATTCGTATCCAACCAGCCAGGCACCCTCAGGGAAAGAAAACTCAAAAGAGGCTGGATGTCACCAAACTAAAGAAGACAAAAATCAAACAGTCATTTACTGACACCTTAGAAGACCGTCTCAAATCTATCTCGCTAGACGGCCAAAGTGTGGAAACAAATTGGGCAGCCCTAAGTGAGCAGATCTACAACACTGCTACGGAGGTCCTGGGTCCTTCCATCAAGAAACAAAATGACTGGTTTGATGAGAACTCAGATGATATAAAGCAGATGTTGGCTGAGAAACACCATCTCCATAAAGCATATTTAAATGATCCAAAATCTACATCCAAGAAAGACGCTTTCAACAACATGCGTAGAATCGTCCAACATAAACTACGCCAGATGCGGGATTCATGGCTGAGTAATAAAGCAGATGAGCTCCAAGGCTTTGCTGACAGCCATGACTTGAAAAACTTTTACCTTGCACTCAAAGCGGTCTATGGTCCAACATCATCAGGATCATTTCCCCCCCTTAATGCAGATGGAAAAACACTAATTACAGACAAGGAAAAAATGCTCCAACGCTAGGCTGAACATTTTAATAATATCTTGAACCAGCCATCATCTATTAACGACGAAGCCATCATCCGCCTGCCCCAAATTCCTATAAATGAAGCATTAGATGATGTACCAACTCTGGAGGAAACTAAAAAAAGCGATTCGTCAACTGTCTAGTGGAAAGGCCCCTGGCTCCGATTCAATTCCTGTTGAGGTTTATAAAGATGGCGGTGCAGTTCTGATAGAGAAACTTCATATGATCTTCCAGCAAATGTGGCAAGTGAAAACCATCCCACACGATCTCAAAGATGCCTCAATTATACATCTATATAAACGTAAAGGTAATCGCCAAGACTGCAACAATCATCGAGGCATCTCTCTTTTATCAATCGCTGGGAAGATATTCGCCAGAATCCTTTTGAATCGCCTTACGGCTCATCTTGACAAAGGTCTTTTACCTGAAAGTCAGTGTGGATTCCGGAAAGAACGTGGAACCACAGATATGGTGTTCGCTGCAAGACAGCTACAAGAAAAATGCCAAGAACAGCACTGTGACCTGTACACAGCTTTCATCGACTTGACAAAGGCGTTCGACACGGTCAGTAGAGAGGGTCTATGGAAGATCATGGCAAAATACGGCTGCCCAAAGAAATTTATCACAATAGTGCAGCAACTGCATGATGGAATGCAGGCTAGAGTTCAGAAAAACGGTGAGCTATCAGAGCCTTTCCCCGTCTCAAATGGAGTTAAACAAGGGTGCGTACTTGCACCGACTCTGTTCAGTATCATGTTTTCTGCTATGCTGACTGATGCTTTTAGAGACGGGGACACAGGAATCGACATTAGTTATCGTATTGATGGAAAATTGTTTAACCTTAGGAGGCTTCAAGCAAAAAAACCAAGGTCAAATCACACACCATCAGAGATCTTCTGTTTGCTGATGATTGTGCCCTCAATGCTGGCTCAGAGGCTGATCTGCAGCATAGTGTGGATAGATTCTCCGAAGCCTGCGCCAACTTTGGGCTTACCATCAACACGAAGAAAACAGAAATCATGTACCAACCAGCTCCTGGCACAGTTTATACTGAGCCAGTCATCAAGGTTAATGGTGAGAAACTGAATATTGTGAACAGATTCACATACCTTGGTAGCACACTATCCCAGAACATTGTCATTGATGATGAGGTGAACACCAGGATCTCCAAAGCCAGCAGCACATTTGGCAGACTATACACCAACGTTTGGCATCGAAGTGGCATTAGTCTACAGACAAAGCTGAAGGTGTACAGAGCTGCGGTGCTTCCAGTGCTGCTATATGCATGTGAAACATGGACTGTATACAGGCGCCACGTAAAGAAGCTAAACCACTTCCATACAGTCTGTCTCAGGAAGATAATGAACATCAAATGGCAAGACAAGATCCCGGATACCACCGTTCTTGACAGAGCTGGTATCCCTAGTATTGATACTATTCTGATGCAGTCACAAATTCGCTGGGCAGGTCATGTAGTCCGCATGCCAGACCATCGACTGCCAAAGATACTCTTTTATGGTGAGATGCAGAAGGGTAAACGCTCCCATGGTGGCCAAAAGAAGCGCTTCAAAGACACGTTAAAGACGTCATTGAAAACCTTTGACATAAACCCAGACACATGGGAAGCTGCTGCGCAAGACCGAACTGCTTGGCGCACATCTCTTCGTAAAGGTGCAGCAGCATGCGAATCATCCAGAAGAGCAGCAGCGGAACAGCGGAGACAAGCTAGAAAGGACCGTGAAATAAAACCTTCACATGAAGCAAACATTCCCTGCCCACACTGTCCAAGATCTTTCCAGGCCCGCATCGGGCTCTTCAGTCACCTTCGTACCCATAGACTAACCTAACATATTCTTAAATAATTGGATGAACAGAGTGGTCTTCATCACCCGTGATGGACGAACAACCAGTGAAATCACCCTGGATTGTTGTTTCACTGAATGCTTAGTGAAATCACCCTGGATTGTTGTTTCACTGAATGCTTAGTGAAATCACCCTGGATTGTTGTTTCACTGAATGCTTAGTGAAATCACCCTGGATTACTTTTAAAAAAAAAAATTTACTCAAAAGTAAAAAAGAAACTATCAATTTTAATTTTTCCTCAAACTAATGAAGAATCCTGATCAACAAACTTTACAACATAGCACAGAACTAATCCGGGCAGAGCTCCATCTTATAGTACTAACTCTATCTACAGGATGGCCACAAGCATCTGTTACCTTTATATACATGTTCATCATTTTCCTTTGCACTCTGTAAGAAGCATGGTCCCACGTGCAAGAAGCCTGCACAGTGCATTTACAGGCTTTTGCAGCAGTGATTTATGTTGCAATGTGTTTTACACGATGAAGTTGCCAGACCCATGCACCTCATATTAGTTGCCTCTAAACGGCATGCCTGAAGCAGAAGGACTCAGGCACCCATTTACAGCTGAGTAGACTGAAGTGTGACGCCACTATGTTTCAAACCTGGTACCTCTGCCGTGAAAGGCCAGCGCTCTAACCAATCTGCCAACTGGTCGTTCTAAGGCTATAATAACATAGGAAAATATAACCAATTCCTGCTGTTTACATATGTAATGTGCCAGCACTCAAAAAGATGAACAACACAGGTGAATTGGAATGAAAACATGTAAGAGGTAAGTCTTACCTCCTAACCGCATTTTGTGGGCCAAGAAAGGCAAGGAATAGAATTGCTCCGGAAGTAGAAATAGCTCTGTTGGCAGAACTGTGTCATAGGAATGATGATCTGGAAAAAACACTTTAACCTGTGGAGGAAATGTGAAAAATGAGAAATTTGGCTTTTAAAAAAAAAAAGTGTTTGATACTATTCTTTGTAGCATGCTACTTTCAACCATTTACCACATACACGGAGGTGTTGGTTATATCAGGATACTTTTCATTTTGTGTGATATTTTTCTTGACTGTGTACACTGTACTATATTATTCCTCTTGAGAGCGCTTTTACATTTTAGTTATTGTTTAGATTTTTGTCTCGTTCGGCTGTGTCCATCCTGGCATGCATTTAATATTGGTTGGAGGTTAATTTATGTTTATTTAAAGAAATCTGGCGAAGTTCCCAGGGGTCTCTGAGTAGACAAAGAAAGATATGCCCCCTCAAGCATGTCATAATACTTGACTAAAACAAGGTTGTGCACGGGGCTGACAACCTCATCATATAAAACACAATGATAACAGAAAACTCTACTGCAGGAGAAAATGAATGTTTGGTGCAGACATCCTGCACGGGGACTAGCAGCAGTGGTGGTTCAACCAGGATATTGTGCGTGTAAAGTACACAATGCCAACATTCACCCAGACGCTGCAATAGTCTTCTCATACCTGCTCATTCTTCTTCAGGTACCGTGCCTGGTAACGTAGGAGATCATGTCTCTCAAAAACTTCCATGTCTTCCCGTACTGTTTATCTATTCTGCTGTTGTCTTCATTCAACTCCATGATGTCAAAGCAGATTACTTCCTTCTAACATGAGGAATATGCTTCTTGTGCACATTGGCTTCTTTCAGGACATCCTCATGTTTCTCTTTAGCTGTCCATGGTATTTTTAATATTCTTCTGTAAAACTGCATATCTGTGGCCTCTTGTTCCTTTCCTATTTGTTTACTAATTATTCAAAGTTCACATCCATATGTCAGGAATGGTTCTATATAACACTGAAGAACTGTCTTTCTTAGTTCCGTCATAAGCATTTAATTTCTTAACGCAGACTTGACGCTCATCATCAGCAACTACTGACACAATTTCCATTGCTGAATTTGTATGTCTTTAAAGAAGATATGTCATGATTCTACGAGAGATGAGAAGAAGATTGTGGCGATGGATAGGACACACAGTGTGGAAGCCTGTTGATAGCATCACAAGGCACAGCTTGTTCTAGAATCCCCTGATAAAGAGGCAGAAGTAGACCAAAATAGACACGAAGAAGAGAACTGGAGACAGAAGTGAAAATCAGAAAGAACCTGAGCTGAAGGCACATGACATGAGGACGTGGCATGTGTTTGCTGAAGGCCTGTGCTCTTTGGGGAGCTAAAGGGTTTTGATTGATTGATTGACATCATGGTTCTCAATTTTGGAGTAAAATTGTGTGGTCCTTCTCTTTCAACAAATAAATGAACTTTTTGGTAAATTATTCTTGTCCATGAACTACTAAAGATACTTGTGCTGTATCACATTACAGTTTTTTTATTTTTATTTTTATTTTCTTCATCAGTTCTTTTCTTCTTGTTCTAAAGAGTGTGCCTCATAGTAATAAAACCATAAAAGTATGTGTAAATAAGATTCAACTATAAAAGTATGTGTAAATAAGATAAAACCAAAAAAGTGTGTATAAATAAGATAAAGCCATAAAGTATGCATAAATATGATAAAACCAGAAACATACGTAAATAAGATAAAACCAGAAACATATGCAATTAAGATAAAACCATAAAAGTATGTGTAAATAAGGTAAAACCATAAAAGTATGTGCAACTCTGCCTAGGTCTGTCCCAAGCCCGGCTGAAAAAGTGAGGCGGGCGGCATGCATGGAGGTCGTAAGGAGGCAGCCCCTCCACCTTGCAAAAGCACAACAGGCCAATCATCTGTTTGCCTTAAAAACTAATTAATAGAAACGACAGAGAGAAAACCGGGCTGATCTTAAAGGTGACGAACTGGCATGAATTATGGATAACGATTTATGGATCATGGAAAGAAGAGGAGCTGGTGGATGAGATAAGGAAAGCAAAATTAGATATCCTGGCTCTAAAGGAAATGAAGAAAAATGGACAAGGAGTTATGGATCTTGATGGAGCCCCCACACCATAAACAGTTAAAGGGGGTTGGGTTGTATTGTTGCTAAAAACAAAATAGACAGCATCAAAGGATGAAGCTTTGTCTCAGAGAACATTATAGTGTTACAGCTAAAAGAAGCAGAAACTATAGTCAACCTTGTCATTGTGTATGACCAAATGAAGATGGTCGACACAAAGAAGAATTCTTCGAGCTGCTTCAAAAGCCAGTGGACGACTGCCTGGCTGAAATTATCCTCCTCTGAGATTTCAAAGCCAGAGTTGGATATGACCATGCTATATAGGGGTGGAGTTATCAGAAGGTATGGAAAAGATACACTAAATAACAACGGAAAGCAACTCCCCAGATTCTGCACTGAGCAAAACCTTGACATTACGAACACAAAGTTCCCTCATAAGCACATACATACATACAGACACCAGAAATGAACTAACAAAGAAAGAAATCAGTCATCGACTATGCCATTTTTAGGAAGAGCTCATTCAAATATGTACAGGATGCTAAGAGTCTGGACAGGGCCAGAAATTGGAAGTGATCACTACCTGCTGAAATTAAAAGAACAATTGAAAGAGTTCTCGGACTATCACACAAGAAACTAAGTAATCGAGCAGGAGAGATGAGCATTAAGACCTACAAGCTTAGAAAGCCAGAAGTTAAGACCAAGTATCAGGGGCTTATTGCTACAGCAGTGAAAAACAGAGGAATGATGTGACAACCTCAAAACCCTCTGGCTTAAATTCAAGGACATCATAAAAGCAGCTGCAGGCTGACTTGGGAAGAATGAAAAGAAAACAACTTGGTGGACAGAAGAAGTTAAAGAGAACATAAGAGAAAAGAAAAAAGGCATGGAAACTATACTTAGAAGCTAAAAATACAGCAGAAAAAAAAAACTGAGAAATATAGAGAATATGTGATACACAGAACAGAAGCAAAGAACAATGTGCTAGCAGCAAAACTGAAATCCTGGAAATAATTAGGAGAAAAGATAGAAAAAGATGCTAAAAAAACCAGAGATTGTTCTACAATGACACTAAAGAACACGTGCAAGGAAAAACAGTGCCCTCTTACTCATAAAGGACAAGAAAGACAAATTGCTTACTGCAGCAAAGGAAGTAATGGAAAAATGGAAAGAATATTTCTCAGAGTTCCTTGGTGGTGAGCAAGGTCAAGCCTCTGAAATGATAAGCACTATTACAGAAGAGGAAACTAATGATGGCGAAGATGGCATCAAGATGGAATAACTGAAGGCAGCACTGCAGAAAATCAAGATGGGCAAAGTAGCAGGATATGATGGTATAACACCTGAAGTGGTTAAGTACATAGGAGCAGCAGGTGACTTATTACTCCTTAGGGTCCTACAGGCCCACATTGAGTGTCATGACCTCTGTCAATGTAGGCAATCCTGAGCCAATAACAATAAGGAACCAGAAGTCAGAACAGACAGACACTGTTACTTACCTAGGAGGCATAGTAACACCAGACGGCGGAGCAAGCAAGGACGTTAACAACAGAATGAATAAAGCGAGAACAACCTTTGCTAGTCTCAACAACATTTGGAAGTCTTCCCAGTACAGCACAAACACCAAATTAAGATTGTATGAGAGCTGTGTACTTTCTGTGCTTCTCTATGGTGCGGAATGCTAGAGAGTAACAGACAAGGAAATGTCGAAACTGTCCTCCTTCCACACAATCTTCATAAGGAAAATTCTCCTAATCTTTTGGCCGAATACCATCAGCAACCAAGCACTGCTTATTCTGAGTAATCAGGACATGCACACCATCACAGCTGGCAGACGCTGGAGTTGGGTTGGCCACGTCCTCAGAAGGGACCCTGATACCATTACAAGAACAGCTATGCTATGGACCCTGAAGGAAAGCAAAAGAGAGGCCGACCAAAAACAACCTGGCGGAGAACTGTGGAATCAAAGCCTGTGCCCTAAAGAAGCCAGGTGTGCTGGCCACTGCAAGGTCGGCGGCTATGGATCAAAGAAGAAAGACACCTTGCTGAGCCACAAATGGATGAGGTGGCTTCCGAGCACACCGAAGTACTCAAGACCTTATATTCACACTCAGAGTGCTGAGTGAATAGGCCCTTGAGTATAAAGATGAGATGCATCTTTGTTTCTTGGATTTGGAAAAGGCGTTTGACAAAGGTACTCTGGAGCAAACTTTGGGACTGCAAGGCAAAGAAAAACATTCCAACACCTCTGATCCATGCTATACAAAGCTTCTACAAGTGTTGCAGAAATTATGTGAGAATGGCAAACCATAAGTCAGAAGAGTTCAAGACCACCACTACAGGGTGATATTCTGTCACCTTATCCTTTCATACTCCTAATGGATGATGTCATCAAAGCATGTAAGGAGAGGATAATAAAGTATTTAGTAGGGTACTGGAAGATGAGACAGGTTTGTATTTCAGAGCTGGCATTTGCCGATGTTGTTGCCCTGATTGCTAAATCAGAGGCACATTTTCAATCCAAGCTGTAAGTCTGGAAGGAAGAGCTGGAGAAGAGAGGGATGGTCATCAGCAGATCCAAACCAGAAATATCATGAGAGGGAAGAAAGCATCAGATTACGCTGGGAGAAAAGGTCCTGGAGCAGGTCAACCACTTTAAATACCTTGGATGTCATAGTCTGGAAAGGAGGCATTAAAGAAGAGTTGGCTACCCGAAGAGCAGCAGCTGGGAGACTTTTTCAGGCCATAAATAGAGGATTTCTCAGTAAAAGAGAAGCTGCCAAGAAGATGAAGATAGCTGTGTCCTGCTCCATCTATGTTCCAGTCTTGAGCTATGGATGCGAGTCATGAGCAATAACTACAACCCACAAAAGCCAGCTCCAAACCTAAGTAATGACCTATCTGAGGAATGTGGTTGAAGTAACAAGAGTAACAAGAAGAGACATGGTCTGCAACCACACGATAAGGCGTGGCCGCAAAACCCAGCCCCTGCTGGGCCCTGCAGACCCAAGTAGAACAATCCCAACTACGATGGTTTGGCCATGTTTGTAGAATGGTAGAAGATTGGCTACCATGACAAGTAGATCCACATGGCTGGGATGACTGGCATAGTGAGGTGGAATAATGGTGCTAGATTATTAGTAAGCCTGTTATTGATAATGTCCGGAGATTTTATACATATATGTCCGTTGGTTTTTGCGTAATCATTGTTTCTGAGACATATGTGTTTATATACATTTTTGCTCAGGAACTTATGCATAGGGGAATGTAACTCTCAGGGGATCAGGGCAAGTAGGGTTAAAATTGGATGATATAGTTTAAAAAAAACCAAAACTAATCAGGTAAATCTTCAGCATATCCTGCTTCTCTTTCACACACCTACTCAAACATCACCACACTGGTGCTATGAAAATCATTAACAAAATGGTGCAAGCAGAATTATAACCAGATACCTGACTGCAGTAATTACAACCAGTTACCTGACTGCAGTAATTACACCTAGTTACCTGACTGCAGTAATTATAACCAGTTACCAGACTGCAGTAATTATAACCAGTTACCTACTGCAGTAATTACAACCAGTTAACAGGCAGACACAGTAAGAATTAGAAACAGACAACAGATCTGATCAACTAGAATCACAATGAGATAACAAATATGATCAATTGGAATCCAGTTTGGAAACAAAATCGTTTCCCTAAAACGATAGAAAACATTCCTGGAATTGAAAGTAAAAAGAGCCAAACTGCAACAGATAGAAAATCCATAGCGACAAAATACATAGAGAAACATTATTCACGCAACACCTGGACCCATGCATACACAGATGGATCAGCAACAAATGCAACAGAAAATGGAGGTGGGGGTGTCTTTCTGACCTTAAGCACTGGTGCAGAAAAAAGGCTGTCAATGGCGACAGGACGATTCTCCAGCAACTTCAGAGCAGAGGCAGAGGGCTTGAAAACTGCAGCAGAGGTTATATTGACAGAAGAAACGGCAGAGAGACAAGTTGCTTTCTTTACTGATGCACAGTCAGTAATTGCAACGTTGAAAAGACAAAATAATACAGACCTGGATGATCTCAGAGTAGTGCTCCACAAACTTTGTCAACGATTCAAAAGTGTTGTGATCCAGTGGATCTCATCTCATTGTAAAATCGCCGGCAATGAAGAGGCTGACAGAATGGCAAAAGAAGGTTCACATCTACCTCAGCCTTATGCAAGCATAACTTTTGAGGAGGCAAAGAGTTTTATCAGAATCAGTTACAGAAACAAATGGAATGTAGAACATCCAGGGCACACACAGAATGATGCTTACTACCAGCTCCACAGAAGAGAACAAGTGGTAATCTTCAGACTCCGCACTGGCCACAACAGATTGAGATACCATCTATTCAACAAGCTAAAGATAGGAACTACTGATCAGTGTAACTGTGGCACTGATAAAATGACTGCTGAACATCTGCTTCAAAGTTGCCCCTTATATGTGGTACAGAGAAAGTGCATTTGGCCGACGCCAGCTCCTTTCGTGGAAAAGCTTTACGGGGATTCAAATAGCCTCAAACTGACTACTGCTTTCTTTGAGAACATTCAAGTGGACGTCTGAGAGTGTACGAAGAAGAAGAAGAAGATAACAGATCTGATTAATTAGAATCACAATGAGATAACAGATATGATTAATTAGAATCACAATGAGATAACAAATCTAATAAATTAGAACCACAATGAGATAACAAATCTGATCAATTAGAATCCCAATGAGATAATAAATCTGATCAATTAGAGCACAATGAGATAACTAATAAATTAGAATCACAATGAGATAACAAATCTGATCAATTAGAATCACAATGAGATAACATATGATTAATTAGAATGACAATGAGATAACAGATATGATTAATTAGAATGACAATGAGATAACAGATATGATTAATTAGAATCACAAGGAGATAACAGATATGATTAATTAGAATCATAATGAGATAACAAACCTGATTAATTAGAATCATAATCAGTTAACAGATGTGCTCAATTAGAATTATGAGATAACAGATCTGATCAATCAGAATTGTGAAATAAAGGATCTGATCAAATAGAATTACAGGATAACAGATTTGATCAAATAGAATCATGAGATAACAAATCTGATCAAACAGAATCATGAGATAACAGATCTGATCAAACAGAATCACAAGATAACAGATCTGATCAAACAGAATCACGAGATAACAGATTTCATCAATTATAATTATAATGAGATAACAGATGTGCTGAAATAAAATCTTGAGATAACAGATCTGATCAATTAGAACCATAAACATTGGCAGCATTGGATCAACTGGAATCATAATCATTCACCAGGCGAGCAAAAAGAATCATAACCAAGTACTTACCACGTCTCCTATTAGGTGCATATAAAAAGCCCTGCGGTAAACATCTTTGGATTTCACAGCATACAAAATATCATCTGAGTAGTTCGTTGCTGCCTCCTGTAGTAAAACAGGATATCAATGATAAAAACATCTAACATGCACCAAGCTGTTATCATAAATGATAATGGCACAAAACTTGTCTTGATACAGGAAACATTTCTTGCTAAATTGATCAACAACAAAAAACTGCAGATGGTATAGACCACACAAGCCTCCACCAATAATTAACATCTAATATCAAGATCTTCTTTTTCTTTATATTCCTTAAGCAGCATGGGACCACCAATGTAGTTAACTGATCTGGTGAAGGGGAACATTTGCACCTTTTGATATTTAACTCTTTGACTCAAGAACAACACTCAGAGCGTTGCAAAATTGTAACTGCCATGCCACAGTAACGTTCAGAGCGTTGTTTTTAGTTTATCATGAACAAACCCCAAAAATCGTCCGTTGAATGCAGTTCATATTTAAAAACTCGTAGAATGACTTCCGCTACTATTTAAACAACTAATTTTAGTGTAATTAAGCCGCATGTGTGCGTGTTTTGATGTTATTATCACAATTTGTGTGACAATTCACGTTTGCGTTTTTCATTGTTATTGCTAGAGAAATATGTCACGCTTTATATTTACATTTTCAAAGTCTTCTAAGCGAATAATTGTATCAACTACTTAAAAACATTGTTGACATTGACGATGATTGTTTGGTAGTCACAGTCTGTTGTCAAATAATGGAATCAGTGCAGAAAATCTAGACACATTAGATTTAGTTGATGAGTGGGCGTATTCCTATTCTGGCCGATCGAAAAGCAACAAAAGTAGACCTACCGTAACGTCTAATCACTAGTCCTAGGTAGAAGATGAAGCTAGGAATACTATTAAAACATTAAACAAATGTAAAAAGTTTTTATATGATGTTATTCTTCTTTATTTGTTTGAAAATTACGTAATGAAATATTGCATAATATTTTATTCTTATAAGGGACCACAGTAAAAACTGGTGTAAATAACACTAAATGTACTAACTGTGGCCATAATTAATGTTTTTTTACTTCGTAAATGGGTTACCTTGATGCTTGAAGACTAAAAAGAAAGTTTTATTGTCTCCAACAGTAATTTGTCTTTGGTAAGCTCGTATTCTACAGTTAACCTTTTAGTGTTTTTCAAATTTATATGCAAAATGTTTTAAGTATACCGAACTTACTTGTGTTAATACTACCAAAGACACTATATATTACAATTTACTCTATTTCCTTACAGTTTGGTATATAATAAGTACGTGTTCCCAGAAAAGATTAACATAAAATTTACACTAAAAGATAGTACACTTTGTGGTAAAGTGGGATGTTATAAATATTTATAGGGGACTTAGTGTACTGACTGAGATCAGCTGTGAAGGTATCTGTATCTAATAAGTGTGGTGTATTACAGATGACCTTACTTGCTACCACATTTTTACCTCAGTCAGAATTATTCTGGAATAGTGTGATGACTACGTTAAATGTCTAGGGTTATGAAAATGATGAAGTGTAAGTCAGAACAACAACAGACAGATAAACCATTTAATTTATTCCACAACACTTTACAACACTGTGACACTCACACACATATAACACTCTATAAGACTATCTTAAAGGAGTCAAGTGTTTAAGTTTAAAAAATATATGTATTAATTCTTGTCAATAATGGATATCCTGATTCAACTACACAGTGAACCAGGAATCACAATCAAATGTAATTACAAGTAATATGTACACAGTTTATATATATGAACCTTGTATTGACATAGTTTATTATTATTATTCTATGTGTGTAATTTGTGCAGTAGTAATATGAGGTAATACTGGTTTTGTTCAAGCTTGGTTGTTGTTTTTCATCATGACTTCAAGTGTTTGATTATCTTGGAAATAGTATTGGGAAAAGTTCACAGTTCCTGTCATTTGAACCAATTAATTGTCCCTCTGTGTTTACTAAAATGTCAATTTTTGAGGGGGCACATAATGTTGAGCTACTCTGGCCACAGAAGCTTATCTTTCGTGATGGCGGCAGGAAAAGACTCCTCTGCTCGATTGCTTCACTGTGTTCTGGAGACACCTCACTGGTCGCTATCTGGACCAAGGAGTATGCTGTCAGCCTCTGGATTCAGCAAAACTCAGACCAGGTGCTGCTTCAATAACTAGGACCACAGTCCCACAATTCATGGAAATAATAAACAAATACGTTGACTGGCGATGAATATGGCACAAAATCCGATCTGCCGCTGTCCCAGGCTTTTATTTAGAAAAATATGCACTGGAACTCAACGCACTGTTTCTGAGTAAGTTTATTTTAACATGTGGCACTGAACTGACGCTCCTAATTGCCTATATTGGCGGGTCTAACCAATCGGGCCATGTTTACACAGCTTTTCAAAAAAAGTACTCCTACTCACGTTTCCCTAACAACAAAGAATTAGTATTTGTAGCCCGACTAATCGTGTTTAGCCTTACATTTACTTTCCGCCAATCAAATAGGAGATAACATGTTGGCCTATTTCCCGTACAATGGTGGTTTCAAAACCTGCCACTGCGCAATTCTGATTTTGGTGTTGTCTGACAGCACCACCATTTTATTTTGGCTATAATTTGTTAATTCCTAGACTATTTGCGTAACGTTTAACATATTCTTTGTCAGCAAGTCCTAAGGAACCCAATTATATAAATTTAAGGGAGCTAGGTGGCTGCGTTCAAAATGTGCATTTTCTTCTACCTCCTGTTCACTTCGATACGATGTGGTGTCTGGGTACTGTCAGGCTTTCAAACGTAAACCAGTATAATGTCATGTTTCCGAATAAGCATTTTTCATGTTTTTAAACCTAACTCTCGTATGGGTAGTGTTTTTTATCACTGTCGATTTGAAAAAAGTTAGTGCTTCTGGCCTTACGCTTGGGGTGGCATTAATTGTATATCGCAAGACGCGTGTTAGTGTTGTCGGCGTTCCTGCTTTCAGCCCTCACTCTCTCTTTCTATCCTAAGTCCATCTGTCCTTTCGTTTATGTTAACGTAGTGTATAAAATGAAATTAATGGAAGTATTAATTTAGGTCATTACGCAGGGTGCCTAGCTCAAGGTTTTCTTAGAAATACAGTACACGTTTTATTGTAGAAAGCGTGTATTGATGCAGTAGGCTTTACTATCAACGTGAAACGTTACAATTTGCAGACGAAGTAGAAAACAAGGGTTTTTATTGTTCAACTAGCATGACGTTCTATTAACACAGGCGTACGCTATTGGAAAGCACAGGTCTTTAACCATTTCTCTTTCCTTTTATTGAATTTATGTGTTAGGCTTTACATTTACCTTTTAATTTATATATGTGGATTTAGAATGTCTCACGACACACTTCACCGTTTAGAATTCTTCAAAACATAATTGCGGCACAGGGTGGAAAACTATTACGGGGTCAAAGAGTTAAACATTAGTGACATAATTACATCAAATGTAGTTTTTACATTTAACCTTCTTTGCCCTCACACCTGATATTCTGCCCTCACACCTGAAATTCTGCATACTGATTTATCTTTGGTTTCAAGTATTAGTAGCCTCCTCCAGTCAATAACCCTTTACAGTCCTATTCGCCCAAAAGCGCCCGTATTTTATCTTTTCTCGTACAGTCCGATTCGCCTGAAAGCACCCGGCAACAAGTTGCTTATTTCGTTGCTAAGCGATATCGGAAGTCCTGCGTGTACGAGAATTTGCGTGTTTCCAGCGGATAGAGGTTGTTTCAAAGTTTGTTTTGATATCGATCGCATTTTTCTAAGTCGAGTGGTTGATTAAAAAAAAATTACACTGTAAAAATGGGTCTTCAAGCAATGGAAGAGATTTTCAATGAACTTTGAAAGATTAGATCTACGTTTTTGTGTTATTCTGACAGTGAAAATGATTAATCCTACTTCGATGTGGACTATGACCCAGTTATCGATGATAGTGAAAGTAGGAAAATTGATGTAGGAACTAGTAAAATTGTAGATAATATAGAGGCACATTTACTTGTATGGAATTATTTCAGATGTATGAGCTCCCAGGGATTAAACATAATTTGTCTGATGATCAGCGGCTTATTTGTTTCTTCTTGTTTATACAAGATGATGGACATGAATAAACTAACAGCACTGAAAAGGGTTGGTTACGTTGTTTTAGTGTCAGAGCGTAATTAAAACCAACATCCAACAAGCATGAACCGTCAAACTCATGAGCAGAAAAAAAAACGTTGTGTTCAATGCTGTAAGAATTAAGGAAAAACGGACACTTGTAGAGTTCTAGAGACAGTTTATGGTTGTAAATTGTGTTCTCAACGTTAGTGTAATTTGTTTGATATTCAAAGTTTTCTTTAAAAACTGTTAATAATGTATATAAAAGCTTTCCAGCACAAGACTATCATAAAGATAAAGTAATTTTTTGGGTTTTGACATTTTTTTAAACTGTGAAAAACATTTAAATGTGACATTAAAATATACAGGTATTAAAGTATGTCCATTTTACTGTACAAATAAATGTGTTTTTGTGTTATATGAACTAATATTAGTGTATAAATAATTTTTTAAATATAAGAAATTTTTAAGAAAAAGAGTTATGTCCCTTCGCTTGGTCGTTGGGGATTGAAATATTAGCAGGACTATGGACTGTAAAGGGTTAACTGCCTATGGGGGATGATGTGCCCTTGAAGTGATAACCCTCAGCTACATTTTGTTCCATTCAATGTGTTCTTTTTCTCTTCTGCTTGTTGTAGAGGTCTCTCTTCACTCAATCTGAGGTGACACCATTGGGAGGATCTCCACTGGGCATGAATGGCAGCTTTGTCCTGCCAGGATACTGGACTTATGCCCAGTGCCTTTACATCTCCCTTGCAAACATCTTTAAACCTCAGTCATGGTCGCCCGCCTGCTTTTTTTGTTGTTGCTATCAGCGCGCTGTCCACAGAAAACATCTTTGGGAATATTCAAGTATTAAGTCTGAGATATATGACAAAAATTATGCATCTATTACATGTACTTACTGCATTGTTTACAGAAAAATACTCAGCTATGGCCACCTCCAGTTTTTCTAATGCTCCCCTCTGCTCCATTGGGATTGCCTGTGGGTAGAATCACAATGAGATAACAAATCTAATAAATTAGAATCACAATGAGATAACAAATCTGATCACTTAGAATCACAATGGGATAACAAATCTGATCAATTAGCATCACAATGAGATAACAGATATGATTAATTAGAATCACAATGAGATAACAAATCCAATATAACAGATCAAATATATTATCACATATTATATGTGATAATATATTAGGAACTACAAAATGGCAGTACTTCTGTGAAAAATAAAAGATAACAAGACCATAACAACAAGAAAAAAGAAAGAATATGACAACTGCTCCCTCAGGCATGTCATAAATGACAACTAATACCAGGCAGTGCATAAGGCTGGTAACTCCATCATGTAAAACAAACAGCTACAGAAACTACAGCTACAACAGCATGTGAATGATTGGTGCAGGGTTCTAGCAAGGGGAACCAGCTACAGTGATAGCTCCTTGCTTCATAATGAGCAATATAAAAAAAAAGAGAAGAAAATGATCATGATGGTAACAACAAAAACATAACAACTGGATCTTATTTATTAAAATTCTACATAGAAAAATGCATCTATCAAGCAAAAACAATGTCACCAACATAGACCTCAGAAGAAACATGGCTAAGGAAATGGCTGAAAATGAAAATTCTTGGGAGACAATAGAATGAGAGAGGGGCTGACCACACTCTCTGGAAACCTCTGTCTAACATTAGTAGACTGCCCATGAAGTGTAAATAACATTGAAAATGAAAATGATGACAATGAGACAGCCAGATAAGAAACAGAGAGACATATGAAAACCATGGGGCCTTTGCAGAAGGGTTTAAAGAATGCTGTCTGGGGCATGGCATGCTGGGAAAGAAACTGTGACAGTCTATGGTGCAGAAGGGTGGCATATCTTCTGAAACAATTAACTTGCTCATGACAACTTGACCATAAATTATATATTTTTAAAATAACAACTGTGGGAAACAGTGAAACAGATGTGGAATTACAAACATGGATTATAGACAGGATGACAAAACATACATGCAGGAAGTCATCAACTACCGTAACAAGACAGTTCTTGCTCAGGAACCCGCCCGACAAAAGAAAGGAAGACCTCAAAATGCATGCAGAAGAGCTTGTTAAAATGTGAGATAGAAAACAGACTAAACGAAGTAATAAAAATTATTTATTTCATCAAGATGATGAAATAGCCACTACTGCCCTCTGTACATTTCTGACCTGCACTTGTTCAGTTTAGTTAATTAACAAAATTATTATTAATATATGTTGGAAGAAAGAAAACAATTCAGTGCAAAAAATGGAGCACTGAAGAAAATTAAAGTGGTTGCAAATTATTAATATTTTAAACTAAAATCCTGGGACAGGTTAATTTTACCCTACTGATCTTCTTCTTCTTCTTCGATCCTTAACCACCGACCGTCAAAGCAGTCAGTGGCCATCACGCCTAGTGGCGTCTTGTAGGGCAACAACAAATTGATTCCACTTTGCACGGTCGGTGGCCATCCTTCGTACAGTGCCCCAACTCTGGTTCATTCTTTGCATCTCAGCCTCCACAGTCCTCCGCCAAGTTGTTTTTGGTCGGCCTCTCTTTCGCTTTCCTTCAGGGGTCCAAAGCATAGCTGTTCTTGTGATGGCATCGGGGTCTCTTCTGAGGACATGACCAACCCAGCTCCAGCGTCTGCCAGCTATGATGGTATGCATGTCCTCTTGCTTGCTACGAGTAAGCAGATCTTGGTTGGTGATGGTATTTGGCCAAAAGATTCGGTGAATTTTTCTTAGGCATGTTGTGTGAAAAGAGGACAATTTTGACATTTCCTTCTCTGTGACTCTCCAGCATTCCGCACCATAGAGAAGCACAGAAAGCACGCAACTCTGGTATAATCTTAATTTTATGCTTGTGCTGTATTGGGAGGACTTCCAGATGTTATTTAGGCTAAAGAAGGCTGTTCTTGCCTTATTCATTCTGATGTTGATGTCTTTGCCTGCCCCACCGTCTGGTGTTACTATGCTTCCTAGGTATGTGAAGGTATCTGTCTGTACCAGTTGCTGATTCTTTACTGATATGGGCTCAGGGTTGCTCACATTGAGCGTCATGACCTCAGACTTCTTTAAATTGATGTTCAAGCCCACCTGCTGGCTAAATTTATTAAGTCTATCCGTTTTTTCCTGGATGTGTTGATGTGAATGTACCAGCAGTGCAATGTCATCTGCATATTCCAGATCTTCCAATGTTGAAAATGTAGTCCATCTTATTCCACTTGGACTGCCCTCTGTTGTCTGGCGCATCACGTGCAGTCTTTGATATCTTACAATATAATACATTTGTATGCTTGTTATGTTCGCAAATATTTTGTAAACAAAATAGATACTTTTTAGTGCTTAAGGAAAAGTCATTATTGAGTTACTTCCCTTGAAAGGAGTGTCGTCACGTTCGATCGAACTCCGCGGATGAATCCAGTTTTACTGCGATTTATTCTTTGTTTGGGTAGGAATAGATTGTTCTTACTTCAGTGTATCTATGGCCTGAATTTATGTGTATTGTTTGTCTGGGTAGGACGAGTCTGTCTTATATCTGAATATCTTTGCATGTCTAAGTCGAACTATATGGTCTTTTGTCGCGAGAAAGGTCAAAGGGCTGTTCGGCGGATGTGTCGCTAGAGAGGTGTGATTTGGCTTCGCCCTGATGATGGGGGCTGTGGTTTTTTGAATCGGCTTGTCGCGGAAAAAGTGATCGATATATGTGTAGGGGAAAGTGATAGTAGTTTTAGACCTATTGTGTATGCTTTACCCCAGTGTTTATTCTTATTGCAAAGAAATGGCAGAATCATATTTCTGATACCAAGGTAAAACAAACGCACTTCTTATGAACTCTTACGAAGCCATCGTTTTTCAATAAGGGAAGATTTAACTATATGAAGATGACATTCATTCATAGCAGCACCATATTGTAAAGTGAAGTCAATTGTCTCATGATAGAATCTACAAAGTAATGAGAACATTTAATGTATGATTAACTTTGATACAGATTCCTAGTTGTATCCAAACGTGAGTTACAGCTCACGAGAGAAGCCATCTTGTATTCACATATTTAAGGACTATCAGGAAGAGAAAGGGATGCCCCGTATTATCGCTTGATGAGTCCAGAGATCACTGCTACACATGAGAACCCATTACTAGCGGTTCAATATGATTACATGAAAAAAATATGTGCTGATCATTATTTAAAGGAATCTTCGCTAGACGAGGTTAGGTCTAGAAGCCATCTTGAATATTGTTTATAAACTGACGTGCTTTTGTCAGTAAACTCAGATGATATATATATATGGGCAATACTGAGTGCTTGTCGACTGACAGTCCGTTATGCTATTATTCTACATGAGTGCCCATGTATCATTGCAAGACCATTTATCCACTGTACCATGATGTATTATGCCAACCTGTGATTTGTCAATGTATCCGTGCTGTCGAGTGTGTACGTCCAATTAAACTGTAGCAAAGGTACACAGTCGTTGGTGTCGATGACTTCCAGCCATACATGAGTGAAAGAGAAAGACCAATTGTCAACACCACGAACTCTTCTTATCATTCGCGTATTACACTCTCACTTCATGCTTACACACCCCTGTGTAGGTCGAGTTGACATTCCATATTCAAACCACGAACACTGATGTCCTAACACAGCCATTCAACACTGGTGGACATCATTAATCAAAAAAGAGGTTTATCATCTGGTGGACCAGCTTTATGGGTTTGACCTCGCAGAAGTTGAGAAGTCAACAGACTACCGATACCAGACCGTTTCCTGTGGCTGATACGACACACTTGCAGTATTAGTTTGCTCTTTGTCAACACTTTGTCACGTGACCTATCAAGGGAATGCAGTAACTAGGTCAGCGTTGTTGACATTTTTACATTAGACATTACAGAGTTTCACAGAACAGTTGGATCAATTCTTGTCAATATTAACAGGAAGACAGTATTATTGAACTAAGAAGTCCTATTTTCATCGATGGATCTTCTTGTTTTCTATATATGAACTTTGATATTTAAGGCCAGAATTTGTAATTCAATAAAGTGGCAGTTTATTTATTTGCATAAGAATAACTTTGCCATTACTGTAAAACTGAGCCTATTTTGCAACACATACTATCATACACATAATTTATATATTTATGTTTACATGTTATTTGTTTGTATAACTTATTAGTTTATATGTCAGCGGGTTGTGTTTACGTTGGGCGGTGTCCCACAACAGAATATCCCACGTCATAGAGGGTCCGTTGTGGGCGTTTTCTTTAGGTGCAATTTCCTTAATTGGAAATTTGCTTGCAACAACTAGTTGCTATTTGTGTTAGCTGTGATGACCTGTACCCATCATTGTTGTTGAAACATTTTTCTGTTCTTTAGTTTTGTTCGATTTCTTTGTATTTGTAGGTCTCCCCTTTCCTTTTATTTAGTTGTATACACAATTTATATTCATATACTGTGACGTCATTTGTGTTGTTATTCCTTTGCAGATTCAGTGATTATTTTCATTGATTTCCCTATTTGATTTATTTGATTTCTGCAAACGTTTTCGTATTGTCAGTCTTATTTGTACTTTATGTATTCTGTTGGTTGACATATGTTTTATATAGGTACATTTCATAAGACACTATTGCCTGTGCACTGCACTTGGATTATGGTAAAAACCAGTACTTGATTATTATTACTGTTATACAAGACCTTATTAAGGCTTGTGACCCACAGATATTGGGATACTGTGCTGATTAATCAAGTCATTAAGAACTTGTGGTATTATTATTGTTTCAAGTGAATAGTATTATTGTTAGACATCATGTCTACATTAGAATACTTCATTATACAAGGGAAAGCCCTTGATAAGACTGGTCAACAATTAGAAGAATGGACAGTTGCTCAATATGACAAGACATTAGCTGCTGCTGCAGAGGAAAGAAAAGCTGCTGCAGAGGAGAGAAAACTTCAAATAGAAGAGAAAAAAGCTGCTGCAGAAGAGAGAAAAGCTCTGGCTGAAGAGAAAAGATTAGAAAAAGAAGCTGATGCTGCTGCTGAACAAAAGAAATTGCAGATGCAGGTGGAGGAAAGGAGATTTGAAGCTGAACAAAAAAAATTAGAAAGAGAAGCTGCTGCTGAACAAAAAAAAAAAAGACAGTGAAGCTGAACAAAAAAGATTAGACAGGGAAGCTGAACAAAAAAAATTAGACAGAGAAGCTGAACAAAGAAGATTAGAAGCGGAAGAAAAAAAAGCAATAAGAGAACATGAATTTGAGTTAGAGAAATTGAGATTGACAATTATGAGTAATGTTAATCAGGCATCTAGTGGTAATGGTAAACCTTCTACTTACAAGGTTAAGGTTCCACCGTTCAATCAGTCCAGTGACGATATTACATTCTGGCTGGATAGATATAACGTTCTTGTCGTACACATAATGTGGATAAATCACAATACGCTAATCAATTAGCATTAAACTTGAAAGGTGAATCTCTGACTAGATTATGCCTTGTAGGAGAAGCAGATAAGGATAATTATGATGTCATTAGGGCGGCTTTGATAAAAAAAATACCAGCTAAGTGAGGAAGGCTATCGCCTTTTGTTTAAGACGATGGTGCCTGAGACAGGTGTAGAATTCTCAGAATTCATTGCAAAGGCACGTCTCACAGTTGATCGTTGGATTGAGCTTTCCAAAACAGAAAAAACGTATGAAGGACTTATGGATTTGTTGCTCAGAGATAAGATTATGTCATGTGTTAACAAACCATTCCTTGAATTTATACATGAGCGTAAACCCAAATCTCTAAAGGAAATGGAAGAATATTGTTCCCAATATGTCACTGCACACCCCGACGTGACTTTTGGCAACACTAAGATTAAGGAGAGTATGCCAGTTGCTTCAGCAACACCATACAATCCCAATTATTCACACAGATTTCAGGGACCTCAAAACAGATTTGATAAAAAAGGTAACCATAATAGTTATCAAAACCAAGGTAACCAATCATTTCAGGGTTCTTCTTCAAAGAACTGGAGACGAGCTGATAGCTCTCGACACAGGGGTGGTCACAATTATAGCAATTTCCATAGAGGAAGTAATTATAGAAACTATCCGAGGTATCCGCCTTGGAGTCAACAAGATCGCAATTACAGAGATACTCATTATAATGAATATGATAATGGTAACCAAGAGAACTATGACTCAAACCCATACAGGGGTTACAATAGAGGTAACAATAACTACAGAGGTGATAATAACCGAGGTAGATCTCAAAACAGAAGACATAAACCACATTTTCAGGCAAACTCTGCACAACAAGAGTCCCATGAAGCCTATAAACTGAGTAAAGACAATAATGACGCTAATAATATGGCATGTTCCGCTTTTGATTTTTAGAGAGCATCTCAGTGCTCCCAATGCAAAACATTATTTGAGCCAACCACAGTGTCTACTTTAAGCTGCGGCCATCCTCTTCCTGCTCTTCCTGCATCAGTCGCGCATGATGGAAGAGGTTCTCTTGTCTTACATAAGGGTTTAGTAAATAACAATCCAGTCTCCGTGCTATTTGATTCTGGATGCACCACAATTGGTGTTAGGCAGTCACTCGTAGATCCTTCCTGTGCCACTGGACAAGTAGTCAAATGTGTAACATTTGGCGGCACATTAGAGAAATACTCTACTGCTATCATTAGGATTGCTACTCCTTTCTTTACAGGAGATGTACACGCATGTCTTCTTCCGAATCCGATCGCTGACCTCATCATCGGTCGCATTCATGGAGTCAAAGAATGCACTCCGCAACAAATTTCCGCGTGGGAAAGGCAAAACATGCAGATTGCTAACGCTGTAGTCACTAGAGCTCAGGCTCTTAATATGCCTCAAACTTCATCTACTGAAGATAATGAAGTGCATAACCAAGATGATCCCTTGGTAATTTCTCGTGACTCGTTTATAAAACAGCAAGAAGATGATCCCACTCTGAAGAAATTCTTCATTCTTGCAACTAAAGGTGATCCGAATAAAGACACAAGTCGTAAATTGTGGATTACAAAGAAGAATGGCGTACTTGTACGTATGGTTCAAGACTCCATTACGTCAAGTCATTCTCAAATCCTGGTTCCCAAGAATTTGAGAGTTAAAATTTTGCAGCACGCTCACGACTCTCAGTGTGCTGGACACATGGGTTTTTCCCGTACTAAGTCAAGAGTCCTTGCGGCTTTCTTTTGGCCATTGGTAAACAAGGACATACGGATTTATTGTCGATCTTGTAAAGTATGTCAGGAAGTTAAATCCAAAGGTCCACGGCATGCTGCACCCATTCAGGCGGCAGACATTCCTATTCGGCCGTTTCAAAAAATGGCCATAGACATTATTGGTCCATTTAAGATCAAGTCTGCCAGAGGACATCAGTTTATCTTGACGTGTGTTGATATGTGCACACGTTGGCCAGAGGCTATTCCTCTGAAGAGCATTACTACTGCTGATATTGCAGATGCTCTTTGGCTTATATTTTCTCGTCTGGGGTTCCCCGGAGAGATATTGTCAGACCATGGCACCCAACTAATATCAGATACCATGTCTCAAGTAATGTCTACTCTGCAGATAGATAGATCTTTAAGTAGTATCTATCATCCAATGTCTAATGGGATGGTCGAACGCCTTAATAGAACACTTAAAAACTTACTAGGAAAGATAACTGAGGATCATCCTCAAGATTGGGACAGAGTTTTACCTGCGGCCCTCTTCGCTTACAGAGAGGTCCCCAATGAACATACAGGATTTTCTCCCTTTGAACTCGTCTTTGGCGCGTCCGCGCGGCCCTATGTCGTTGCTTCATGATCTCATAACAGCTGACAATATTGACGATGACACAAAGTCATCCTACGAATATTCATCGCGTTGAGACAAAAGATTATCGAAGCATGCAAATTAGCAACTTCTTCTTCTGAATTTGCGAAACAGAAGGCAAGGCAATTTGCCAATAAGAAGAGATGCTTACGACAACTTTGTCCTGGTGACAAAGCATTTGTATTACTACCTTGTAGGGAAAACAGACTACTTATTTCTTGGAAAGGTCCGTACGATATAATATCGAAAATTTCCGATGTCGACTATATTGTCGATATTGATGGGAAGCATAAAACCTTCCACATCAATATGCTTACTGAATTCCATGAACGTCCGGATTATTTACAACCCATTTTCCAAGCAACGGACGATTCTCCAGTACAACATGGTCATTACTCATCACTGTCCGTGATACAGGATGAGGAAACGAGTTTTTCAGATGTAAATCTTCCTCTTCCAATGATCCCACTTCATTCTAGTGAATCATGGAAGAACGTTACTGTCTCTCCTGATTTGTCTCTAGGAGAACAGCGACAAGTTTCAACTATGTTGCAAACATTTCAGGATGTACTCACTGACATCCCTGGACAAACTCATGTCATTGAACATGACATTGTTCTAACTGACCATACTCCTATTAGGGTTAGACCTTATCCTATCCCTATACATTTTCAAGCACAGGTCGAGAAAGAGATGGATGAGATGATAGATTTGGAAATAATCGAACCATCCACCTCTGCATATTCTTCGCCGATGGTTATTGTTCGGAAAAAAGACAATAACATACGTCTTTGCGTTGACTATCGCAAATTGAATCAAGTAACGAAGTTCGATGCCGAACCTATGCCTTTACTGGAAGAGCTACTTACTCGACTCTCCAAATCTCATTTTTTCACTAAACTTGATTTGTCTAAAGGATATTGGCAAGTTCCTTTATCTGAACGCGAAAAACCTCTCACGGCTTTTTCAACACCTAGAGGTTTGTTCCAATGGAATTTTATGCCTTTCGGTCTTATGAACGCACCAGCTACATTTGTACGCATGATGCGCCGAATCCTATCTTATCGGTCAGATGTCATTGCATATCTAGACGACATCTGTCTTTTCAGCGATACTTGGGAAGATCACTATTCAGGGTTAGATGAATTGCTGTCTACTTTGCGCGAGCACAACCTGACAGCGAAACCCTCTAAAGCCTATATTGGTTTTAGCGAAATTTCTTTCCTAGGCCACCGAGTTGGTCATGGTTTCCTAAAGACAGAGGACCATAATACTAGTAAGATACTTAACATCTCTATCCCTAAGACTAAAAAACAGGTGAGAAGTCTGTTAGGTCTTATTTATTTTATGGCAGATTCATTCAGAATCTATCGTCTATCATGGCACCTCTTTCTACACTTTTAAAGAAAGGTTCGCCTAATATGGTCCACTGGTCTCAGGAATGCCAATGCTCTTTGGATAAGATTAAAACATTGTTTTCAACACCACCTATTTTAGTGTTACCTACTAAAGATAAGACATTTGTTCTTCGTAGTGATGCTTCATCCACTGGGATTGGAGCGGCACTAATGCAAGAGTACTCTGGAACTCTGCATCCTGTAATGTATATTTCCAGAAAACTTAATGCGGCAGAAAGGAATTATTCGGTTTTAGACCATGAGCTATTAGCTATGGTTTGGTCGATCCTCAAACTACAGAGATTCCTTCTAGGCGCACATTTCATAGTAGAAACCGACCAAAAAGCTCTTACTGCTATACAGAGTAAGAATTTGAAGAGCTCGAGGTCTACTCGATATGCAATTGCTCTTCAACCTTTTCATTTCTCTGTGCGAGCTATTCGTGGATCAGATAATGTGATGGCAGACATTCTGTCAAGATGCCCACATGATTCCACATAACTATTAGGTCTTAGACTTCTTGGTATGTCTAGTTTATAATAGTTCCTTTCTATATCAAGATAGATACACATTTGTAATTTAATAATATAATGATTGTATCACTACTTAGCGGTTCATTGATGTTTATTCACCGCTGTGCTTTGATTTTTCTTCATAAATCATAAATTTAAGATATCTAATACGAAATTATGGTATGAATTTTTTAGGCATTGTGTAATTGCCAGAATTGTATTATACTTTGATGACACCTTCCTGGAAAAATTTACTAGTAGAGAAATAATTTTTCTCAGTTTATGAGATACATTCTCACCAGTCGCTCCATAAGTCGACTTAGCCTCATATTAGGCGTTATATTTATTCCTGATATTTTCATCTGCGCATTATTCATGTGTTGTGAGCCTATTGTACGTTGCTCCTAGATGTATTTCAAAAAAAAAAAATGTTGCATTTTTTTTTTTTTCCCCGGGAGGTGTGGTAAGACTTTTACGTGCAGTCTTTGATATCTTACAATATAATACATTTGTATGCTTGTTATGTTCGCAAATATTTTGTAAACAAAATAGATACTTTTTAGTGCTTAAGGAAAAGTCATTATTGAGTTACTTCCCTTGAAAGGAGTGTCGTCACGTTCGATCGAACTCCGCGGATGAATCCAGTTTTACTGCGATTTATTCTTTGTTTGGGTAGGAATAGATTGTTCTTACTTCAGTGTATCTATGGCCTGAATTTATGTGTATTGTTTGTCTGGGTAGGACGAGTCTGTCTTATATCTGAATATCTTTGCATGTCTAAGTCGAACTATATGGTCTTTTGTCGCGAGAAAGGTCAAAGGGCTGTTCGGCGGATGTGTCGCTAGAGAGGTGTGATTTGGCTTCGCCCTGATGATGGGGGCTGTGGTTTTTTGAATCGGCTTGTCGCCGGAAAAAGTGATCGATATATGTGTAGGGGAAAGTGATAGTAGTTTTAGACCTATTGTGTATGCTTTACCCCAGTGTTTATTCTTATTGCCAAGGAATGGCAGAATCATATTTCTGATACCAAGGTAAAACAAACGCACTTCTTATGAACTCTTACGAAGCCATCGTTTTTCAATAAGGGAAGATTTAACTATATGAAGATGACATTCATTCATAGCAGCACCATATTGTAAAGTGAAGTCAATTGTCTCATGATAGAATCTACAAAGTAATGAGAACATTTAATGTATGATTAACTTTGATACAGATTCCTAGTTGTATCCAAACATGAGTTACAGCTCACGAGAGAAGCCATCTTGTATTCACATATTTAAGGACTATCAGGAAGAGAAAGGGATGCCCCGTATTATCGCTTGATGAGTCCAGAGATCACTGCTACACATGAGAACCCATTACTAGCGGTTCAATATGATTACATGAAAAAAATATGTGCTGATCATTATTTAAAGGAATCTTCGCTAGACGAGGTTAGGTCTAGAAGCCATCTTGAATATTGTTTATAAACTGACGTGCTTTTGTCAGTAAACTCAGATGATATATATATATGGGCAATACTGAGTGCTTGTCGACTGACAGTCCGTTATGCTATTATTCTACATGAGTGCCCATGTATCATTGCAAGACCATTTATCCACTGTACCATGATGTATTATGCCAACCTGTGATTTGTCAATGTATCCGTGCTGTCGAGTGTGTACGTCCAATTAAACTGTAGCAAAGGTACACAGTCGTTGGTGTCGATGATTTCCAGCCATACATGAGTGAAAGAGAAAGACCAATTGTCAACACCACGAACTCTTCTTATCATTCGCGTATTACACTCTCACTTCATGCTTACACACCCCTGCGTAGGTCGAGTTGACATTCCATATTCAAACCACTGGTCAACAATTAGAAGAATGGGCAGTTGCTCAATATGACAAAGCATTAGCTGCAGAAGAGAAAAAAGCTGCTGCTGCTGCTGCTGAAGAGAGAAAAGCTGCTGCAGAGGAGAGAAAAGCTGCTGCTGTAGAGAAAAAAGCTGCTGCTGCTGCTGAAGAGAGAAAAGCTGCTGCTGAAGAGAAAAAAGCTGCTGCTGCTGCTGAAGAGAGAAAAGCTGCTGCAGAAGAGAGAAAAGCTCTGGCTGAAGAGAAAAGATTAGAAAAAGAAGCTGATGCTGCTGCTGAACTAAAGAAATTGCAGATGCAGGTGGAGGAAAGGAGATTTGAAGCTGAACAAAAAAAATTAGAAAGAGAAGCTGCTGCTGAACAAAAAAGATTAGACAGGGAAGCTGAACTAAAAAGATTAGACAGAGAAGCTGAAGAAAAAAAAGCAATAAGAGAACATGAATTTGAGTTAGAGAAATTGAGATTGACAAGTATGAGTAATGTTAATCAGGCATCTAGTGGTAATGGTAAACCTTCTACTTACAAGGTTAAGGTTCCACCGTTCAATTAGTCCAGTGACGATATTACATTCTGGCTGGATAGATTTGAACGTTCTTGTCGTACACATAATGTGGATAAATCACAATATGCTAACCAATTAGCAGAAAACTTGAAAGGTGAATCTCTGACTAGGTTATGCCTTGTAGGAGAGGCAGATAAGGATAATTATGATGTCATTAGGGCGGCTTTGATAAAAAAAATACCAGCTAAGTGAGGAAGGCTATCGCCTTTTGTTTAAGACGATGGTGCCTGAGACAGGTGTAGAATTCTCAGAATTCATTGCAAAGGCACGTCTCACAGTTGATCGTTGGATTGAGCTTTCCAAAACAGAAAAAACGTATGAAGGACTTATGGATTTGTTGCTCAGAGATAAGATTATGTCATGTGTTAACAAACCATTCCTTGAATTTATACATGAGCGTAAACCCAAATCTCTAAAGGAAATGGAAGAATAATGTTCCCAATATGTCACTGCACACCCCGACGTGACTTTTGGCAACACTAAGATTAAGGAGAGTATGCCAGTTGCTTCAGCAACACCATACAATCCCAATTATTCACACAGATTTCAGGGACCTCAAAACAGATTTGATAAAAATGGTAACCATAATAGTTATCAAAACCAAGGTAACCAATCATTTCAGGGTTCTTCTTCAAAGAACTGGAGACGAGCTGATAGCTCTCGACACAGGGGTGGTCACAATTATAGTAATTTCCATAGAGGAAGTAATTATAGAAACTATCCGAGGTATCCGTCTTGGAGTCAACAAGATCGCAATTACAGAGATACTCATTATAATGAATATGATAATGGTAACCAAGAGAACTATGACTCAAACCCAAATAGGGGTTACAATAGAGGTAACAATAACTACAGAGGTAATAATAACCGAGGTAGATCTCAAAACAGAAGACATAAACCACATTTTCAGGCAAACTCTGCACAACAAGAGTCCCATGAAGCCTATAAACAGAGTAAAGACAATAATGACGCTAATCATATGGCATGTGCCGCTTTTGATTTTGGGAGAGCATCTCAGTGCCCCCAATGCAAAACATTATTTGAGCCAACCACAGTGTCTACTTTAAGCTGCGGCCATCCTCTTCCTGCTCTTCCTGCATCAGTCGCGCATGATGGAAGAGGTTCTCTTGTCTTACATAAGGGTTTAGTAAATAACAATCCAGTCTCCGTGCTATTTGATTCTGGATGCACCACAATTGGTGTTAGGCAGTCACTCGTAGATCCTTCCCGTGCCACTGGACAAGTAGTCAAATGTGTAACATTTGGCGGCACATTAGAGAAATACTCTACTGCTATCATTAGGATTGCTACTCCTTTCTTTACAGGAGATGTACATGCATGTCTTCTTCCGAATCCGATCGCTGACCTCATCATCGGTCGCATTCATGGAGTCAAAGAATGCACTCCGCAACAAATTTCCGCGTGGGAAAGGCAAAACATGCAGATTGCTAACGCTGTAGTCACTAGAGCTCAGGCTCTTAATATGCCTCAAACTTCATCTACTGAAGATAATGAAGTGCATAACCAAGATGATCCCTTGGTAATTTCTCGTGACTCGTTTATAAAACAGCAAGAAGATGATCCCACTCTGAAGAAATTCTTCATTCTTGCAACTAAAGGTGATCCGAATAAAGACACAAGTCGTAAATCGTGGATTACAAAGAAGAATGGTGTACTTGTACGTATGGTTCAAGACTCCATTACGTCAAGTCATTCTCAAATCCTGGTTCCCAAGAATTTGAGAGTTAAAATTTTGCAGCACGCTCACGACTCTCAGTGTGCTGGACACATGGGTTTTTCCCGTACTAAGTCAAGAGTCCTTGCGGCTTTCTTTTGGCCATTGGTAAACAAGGACATACGGATTTATTGTCGATCTAGTAAAGTATGTCAGGAAGTTAAATCCAAAGGTCCACGGCATGCTGCACCCATTCAGGCGGCAGACATTCCTATTCGGCCGTTTCAAAAAATGGCCATAGACATTATTGGTCCATTTAAGATCAAGTCTGCCAGAGGACATCAGTTTATCTTGACGTGTGTTGATATGTGCACACGTTGGCCAGAGGCTATTCCTCTGAAGAGCATTACTACTGCTGATATTGCAGATGCTCTTTGGCTTATATTTTCTCATCTGGGGTTCCCCGGAGAGATATTGTCAGACCATGGCACCCAACTAATATCAGATACCATGTCTCAAGTAATGTCTACTCTGCAGATAGATAGATCTTTAAGTAGTATCTATCATCCAATGTCTAATGGGATGGTCAAACGCCTTAATAGAACGCTTAAAAACTTACTAGGAAAGATAACTGAGGATCATCCTCAAGACTGGGATAGAGTTTTACCTGCGGCCCTCTTCGCTTACAGAGAGGTCCCTGATAAAGGTTGTTATTTTATTCCAGTTAGTGGTATCCACCAAAAGATAAATATAAGTGGATGGAAGCAGACATCATCATCATCAGTTGATAAGATCTCTATGGTGTTGTTTGCTCCACTGGAGTGTATGGAATGTCAACTTGACCTACGCAGTGGTGTGTAGACATGGATTGAGTGTATAATGTGCGAATGATAATAAGGGTTCGTGGTGTTGACAAATGTTCTTTTCTCACACTCATGTATGGCTGGAAGTCATCGACACCAACGACTGTGTACCTTTCTACAGTTTAATTGGACATATACACTCGACAGCACAGATAGTGACAAATCACAGGTTGGCATAATACATCATAGTACAGTGGATAAATGGTCTTGCAATGTTACATGGGCACTCATGTAGAATAATTGTATAATGGACTGTCAGTAGCCAAGCACTCAGTATCGCCCATACATATATATCAACTGACTTCACTGACTGAGCACGTCAGCTTATAAATAATATTTCAGATGGCCTCTAGACCTAATCTCGTCTAGCGACGATTCTCCAACTTAATGTTCAGCACATATTTTTCCATATAATAATATTGAACCGCTAGCAATGGGTTCTCATGTGTAGCAGTGATCTCTGGACTAAACAAGCGATAATACGGGCATCCCTTTTCTCTTCTTGAAAGTCACTACATGTTTTGGTTCCAAGATGGCTTCACTCGTGAGCTGTCACTCACGTTTGGATACAGATAATGAATCTGTCCTAAAGTTAGTCATTCATTAAATTTTTCATTGCTCTGTAGATTTGGTCATGAACAATTGACTGCATTCTACAGGGTATAGTGCTGCTAGGAATCGAAGTCGTTTTCATCGAGTCAAATATATTCTCTTAGACATTCAAATCGTACCTATCGAAAATGGTGGCTTCGTACGAGAGTTCAAAGAGTATCTTTTATTACCTTGGTTTTTTCAGAAATATGAATTTGCCATTCCTTGGTAATAAGAATGAACACTGGGGTAAAGCATAAACGATAGGTCTAGACGACTATCACTTTCCCCACAAATACTGAGATCACTTTTTCCCAGGCGACAAGCCGACATAGAAAACACAGTCCCTATCGGGACGAAGCCAAATCACACCACACTCTAGCGACACATCCGCCGAATAGCCTTTGACCTCCCTAGAGACAACAGAACATATAGTTCGACTTAGATATGTAAAGATATACAGATATAAGACAGACTCGTCCTACTCAGACAAACAATACACATAAATTCAGGCCATAGATATTCTGAAGCAAGAACAATCTATTACTACCCAAACAAAGAATAAATCGCAGAAAACTGGATTTATCAGCGGAGTTCGATCGAAGGAGCCGACACAACTTTCAAGGGAAGTAACTCAATAATGACTTTTCCTTAAGCACCATTTTGTTTACAAAATATTTGCGAACATAAACAAGTATACCAATGTATAATATTGTAAGATATCAAAGACTGCACGTAACAGTCCCCAATGAACATACAGGATTTTCTCCCTTTGAACTCGTCTTTGGCGCGCGTCTGCGTGGCCCTATGTCGTTGCTTCATGACCTCATAACAGCTGACAATATTGACGATGACACAAAGTCATCCTACGAATATGTCATCGCGTTGAGACAAAAGATTATCGAAGCATGCAAATTAGCAACTTCTTCTTCTGAATTTGCGAAACAGAAGGCAAGGCAATTTGCCAATAAGAAGAGATGCTTACGACAACTTTGTCCTGGGGACTAAGCATTTGTATTACAACCTTGTAGGGAAAACAGACTACTTATTTCTTGGAAAGGTCCGTACGATATAATATCGAAAATTTCCGATGTCGACTATATTGTCGATATTGATGGGAAGCATAAAACCTTCCACATCAATATGCTTACTGAATTCCATGAACGTCCGGATTATTTACAACCCATTTTCCAAGCAACGGACGATTCTCCAGTACAACATGGTCATTACTCATCACTGTCCGTGATACAGGATGAGGAAACGAGTTTTTCAGATGTAAATCTTCCTCTTCCAATGATCCCACTTCATTCTAGTGAATCATGGAAGAACGTTACTGTCTCTCCTGATTTGTCTCTAGGAGAACAGCGACAAGTTTCAACTATGTTGCAAACATTTCAGGATGTACTCACTGACATCCCTGGACAAACTCATGTCATTGAACATGACATTGTTCTAACTGACCATACTCCTATTAGGGTTAGACCTTATCCTATACCTATACATTTTCAAGCACAAGTCGAGAAAGAGTTGGATGAGATGATAGATTTGAAAATAATCGAACCATCCACCTCTGCATATTCTTCGCCGATGGTTATTGTTCGGAAAAAAAGACAATAACATACGTCTTTGCGTCGACTATCGCAAATTGAATCAAGTAACGAAGTTCGATGCCGAACCTATGCCTTTACTGGAAGAGCTACTTACTCGACTCTCCAAATCTCATTTTTTCACTAAACTTGATTTGTCTAAAGGATATTGGCAAGTTCCTTTATCTGAATGCGCCAAACCTCTCACGGCTTTTTCAACACCTAGAGGTTTGTTCCAATGGAATTTTATGCCTTTCGGTCTTATGAACGCACCAGCTACATTCGTACGCATGATGCGCCAAATCCTATCTTATCGGTCAGATGTCATTGCATATCTGGACGACATCTGTCTTTTCAGCGATACTTGGGAAGATCACTATTCACGTAACACCAGTCTATAACTGTTAAAAATAGAGTGGTTGATAAGGGGCATCCCTGTCGTACTCCTGTCTTCACCTCGAAGGTTAGGTTGCTCTGCCCAACACTACACGTAAAGTTGGCATAGAGGCTTTTTATGATTGACACTATGCAGCTTGGAGTTCCATAAGCCCTCAGTATTTTCCATAAACTGTCCCTATGTATGCTGTCAAAAGCCTTTTCAAAATCAACAAAATTTATGTAAAGCTGTCTTTGCCATTCTGAGCACTGCTCTATAATGTTCCTGAGAGTGAATATATGGTCTACACATCTTGTTCTTTCTAAATCCTGCTTGTTCTTTCCTCAGTTTGTAGTCTACTGCCTTTGAAATTCTCTGTATAATTATCCTGCCTAGTATTTTGCTGGGAACTGAGAGAAGAGTGATTCCTCTCCAATTATTGCAGTCTGAAAGATCTCCCTTCTTGGGCAATTTGACAATTATTCCTTTGTTCCACTCTGATGGTGTTGTCCCCGTTTTCCCCACTTGTGCAAATAGTGGTTCTAATAGTTTTGCTGCTAGCTCAGGGTCTGTCTTAAATAGCTCTGCATTTAAGTTATCATGGCCCGGAGCTTTACCGTTCTTTAACCCTTTGATTGCTGTGATGATTTCTTCTTTTCGTGGAATGTCTGTATTTACATCTAGATCGTTTTCAGCCTCAGGAACATTCAATTGTGTCTCTGGTATTTCCTTGTTCAGAGTTTCTCTGAAGTGCTCTGCCCATCTTGTTTCCTGTCCCTCTGCTGTCGTGATGAGATTTCCTTGCTTATCTCTTACTAATGTAATATTGTTTGCACCTTGTTTTCCGCTGATGAATTTAGTTATTTTGTATACTGTGCTTTGTTCATTTCTCAGTGCTGCCTCTTCTGCCTGTATTGCAAGATCATCTAGGAAATTCCTTTTGTTGGCTCGGGTTTGGCGTTTAACTTCCCTGTCCAGTTGACTGTACTGTTCACTATATAGTTGCTTTAACCTGGGGGACTTCGCTTCTGTTTTCTTTCTTTTCATTTCCTTTCTCATCTTTATGGTGTTTAGTGTTTCTGGTGTTATCCAGTCTTGCTTCTTCCTTTCCTGGAATCCTAAGCATGATTTGCTACTTTCCTTATATATTGTTGAAATGGTGTTGAAATTCTGGTCTATATCATCAGTCAATGTCTTTTCCTGGCTTTTGGCAAATTGATATCGTTTCTTAATGTCGGCCGCAAAAGCTTTTCTGGTAAGGGGGTCCTTCAATTTGCTGATGTCAAACCTTTTCTGTGTAGTTACAGTTGGTCCAGCCCTTCTTAGTTTCACTTTCAGTTTTGCTACTACTAAATGGTGATCGCTTCCCACATCTGCACCTCTTCTTACCTTCACATCTTGTAATGCATGTCTCCATCTACCGTTAACCATGATGTGGTCTATCTGGTTTCTGTCCCGACCATTTGGTGATTCCCATGTTAACTTGTGAATTTCCTTATGTGGGAAAAGTGTTCCTCCAATGACCAGGTTGTTAATGCTACAGAAACTTATTAGCTTATCCCCATTTTCGTTTGCTATTCCGCTGCCGCATTTCCCCATTGTTCTTTCATTATATGCATTGTGTGTACCAACTTTCGCATTGAGGTCTCCCATTACTATAACAAGATCATATCTAGGTATGTCCTCCATTTCTTTCTGCAGTTGTTGATAGAATTCATCCTTGACCTCCTCATCGCTATCATTCGTTGGTGCGTAGCATTGTATTATTGTAGTGTTGGTGAATCTCCCTCTCAATCTCAATCGTATCAGTCTGTTGTTGATGGGTTTCCATTCCAGTAATGTCCTTTCTATCCCTTTCTGTAGAATAATGGCTACGCCTTCACTGTGCTGTCCATCCTCTCTTCCAGAGTTAAGTACTGTTTCTCCTGTTGCTGTTTTAACTTTTCCTGCCCCTGTCCATCTGCTCTCGCTTATCCCCAGGTTGTGTAACCTATAGTTTCTCATTTCTGCCGTGACCTGTCTTAGTTTACCTGTCTCGTACATTGTCCTGACATTCCAAAATCCTATTCTTGTATCCTGTATTGCGGTCAGGACATCCGTTTTCATGTCAGTGGCTTCCTTTCGGCTTTCACCACTGACAGTCATACGAGCCACAGACTCCGAATGTCCATCCCGCAGCAAAGTTTGTTCATTTGATGTTGTTTCCGTAACTTCATTATTTTTTTTACATAGACAGGGGTGTCAGCCCTATGCTAAAACCCCCAACCTGGAGGACCAGGGTACCAGCTTTTGTCTGACCCCTACCCACACAGACCAGTCCAGCTTGGTTGAACCTACCAGGAGTAAAACTCCCACTGGCATAGCTCTGGGGATTGTCAGGGTACGCAAGCTGCCATACCGCTACAAGGTATAGGTACCATTGATGGCAGACCCTACTGATGACAGGATATATTACATTTTTCTACTGATGACAACTGTTGCTATGTTTGATGTGCTCGTCACCAAGGGATTACAAAAAGATTTTTTGATGCGGCTGGTAACCCTATTATGTAAGAGATTGCCTATGCTTGGTCAAGGCTTCATGGAGACAATGCTGTAATGTTGACTCCATGCTCTGTAAGAAGCACATGAGTTAGTGCAGGCTCCCTATGAACAACTACAGTGCTGGCTCCATGCTCCATTAGGAGCGACAAGGAGAAAGAAGAATACAAAGAAGAAACTACAATAGTAAACAGTTAATATTAGTAATGCATTCAGTAATGTAACACCATTAAAAAAAACAGAAGAAGAGAGAGGTGGAAGACAGGAAGCAGTGAGGCTGTAAAAAATGTGAGCAATATTAAATATTCAAATGTAAAGTAATAACAATATAAGTAAATACCCATGTAGGCACGGGGTACATGGAAATGTCACAGTGTGGGCTGAGAAACTGGTTATAAGGCACCAATTAGGTAATATGTCACCCGCACCAAAGGGTGTGAACTGAGAACTGGTCCAAAGGCCTCAATTAGGTAATATGTGACCGCGCCTGCGTCCTAGGTGGTGGTGTTATTAACTTTCTACAAAGTACTTTCTTTTAACTAGGTGGCAGGCCTAGTTAAGTAACTCACACCAGTCTCTTTTCTTGTTTGTTTATCTTCCAAGTTAAGGTAATAATATATGAGTACTGGCCCTCTCCGCCAGAGTTGGTAATTCTTGGATGAACTACTTTCCTTCCTTCATTCAACCCTTGACTCGTTCGTTCCCTTCTCCGTTGTTATATACAGTGACTGATCGTATAGTGGATTTATATAAAGGCTAATAGTCTGGCATACACCAACCTCTCCCAAGGATCGACTCAAGCATTTGTTTTTCCTCTTGCAAAAACATATTTATTTACATGAAATATATTTCAATGATGTAGATACCTCTTCATAGAGCATACCTACAGTTGTAGCATAGTTGCTTCATGTATATTTTCTTTATCTCATATATATGTAGACACTTAATCTCCCTTTGTTCCTCTATCAACTCCATGTACTTATTTAACCTCTTTAAATTCTGTTTCAGTATACCTCAATACAACTGATCAGCATTATGCAATTCATTATTTTGTACTTTTATTCTTCCTGTACAAAACTTGGTCAGACCTGCCTGTATCCGCTACTGGGAAAAAAACATCCTATAGTTCTATGCATGAAGTAAACCTTATATATTCCTTACTTACATGTGAGAGCATTCAAGTAGTTCTTAAAGAAGTCGACCATTGCCGTCACTTACTTGTCGTAACTAATTCCGTGTACAACTCATTGTTTCACTCACTGTGAACTCTCTCTCTCTCTGATGAAAAATATGTAGCTCCCTTCTTGGGATTCATTCATATCATCCATTTAATAGATGACGGTACCAAGCTTGACCTTCAATATTTAATTCAATTCCTGCTCTGGTTTGCTTGGTCATTAAAGTTCTCATTGCTCATATGGCTTGTCGACCTGGGAGTTCAGTTTAATTTCTCCTGTAAAACTTTCATCAATGTACATAATAATTCAAAAACCAATACTTACAGGTGATTCCCTGAATCTCTCCTGAAAATTCACTCACTACTGTCACTATTAAAGCTCTCTTAATCATCTTCCACTCTATCTATGTGACACTTCTTAGTTATATCATATTGTTACTGACTAGTCACTATCACGTCCTCTGAACTTCCTAGAACTAATGTCACTTCTCGTTAACCACTGACTTCTTTTAAACTTCTGAGTTTTTCTATACAGCTTATGCATCTTCTGTATAACTGTTAAAACTATCTGTAATACCACAGAACTTATTAAAACTGGTGGCAACCGCACAACAGCATCTCTTGTTCCTTCGCTTTCGGAAACACGATTGCCCTCTAGCAAGCCGTGAGCTGTTCTGACCTCTGGCCATCGTCAGCTGATGTTTTTTCCTCCACCCTACTTCTGATTCGTTCTTTCACCTGTTTACCAGCTGAAACCATTGGTCGGCTTTATTTACTACTCACTAGAAAAATACTCACGCTTTACCGACACAAGCGAATTCAGTGAACCATCGTCTGTTATTTTTAATCTTCCCTCTATCTGTTTTTCTCGTGAGCCGTTTTCAACGCTCATGCAACCTTGGCAAATATTTACAATGCCTGGGCAAACCCTACGGCACCCTACTTTAAGCATTCATATTAACCCTGCCAGAAGCATAAACAATGCCTGGGCAAACCCTACGGTGACAGAAACAAAAATGTACTCACTCAATGAAATGAAAGACATGAAAATTTGTGTAACTGACAAGTAAACATACTGAGATTAAAACACAGATAAACAAAACATTTGTGACTAATGCCGAGTTCAAGAAAAACATTGGCCAATACATAATACAGATAACAAGACAAAGACCATGACTGATGCTTAAGTCAAGAAAAACATTGGCCAATACAGATTACAGATAACAAGACAAAGATCATGACTGATGCTCAAGTCAAGAAAAACATTGGCCAATACAGATTACAGATAACAAGACAAAGACCATGACTGATGCTCAAGTCAAGAAAAACATTGGCCAATACAGATTACAGATAACAAGACAAAGATCATGACTGATGCTCAAGTCAAGAAAAACATTGGCCAATACAGATTACAGATAACAAGACAATGATCATGACTGATGTTCAGATCAAGAAAAACATTGGCCAATACAGATTACAGATAACAAGACAAAGACCATGACTGATGTTCAGATCAAGAAAAATATTGGCCAATACAGATTACAGATAACAAGACAAAGACCATGACTGATGCTCAAGTCAAGAAAAACATTGGCCAATACAGATTACAGATAACAAGACAAAGACCATGACTGATGCTCAAGTCAAGAAAAACATTGGCCAATACAGATTACAGATAACAAGACAAAGATCATGACTGATGTTCAGATCAAGAAAAACATTGGCCAATACAGATTACAGAACAAGACAAAGACCACGACTGATGTTCAGATCAAGAAAAAGAAAAGACTCACAAGAGATGCAGCAAAACCAATATAATTTATGCCAAAATAAAGAAATACACTATAGTTAAACTAGAAATCAAGAAATACAATACAGTTAAACAAGAAATAAAAATATACAATACAGACAATAGAAATGAGATGTCACAGAATGATCCTTAGAATATTATATACAATATGGGCCTATCTCAAAGAATGCATGTCCTTGCTGTTGTTGAACTATGGCTGCCGAGCTTGTCGCTATTTCACAGCCAGCGCCTAGCTGAAGAATGAGCAGGTGTTATGTAGGTGTACAGAGCATTTGTGATTGTTGGGGAGCCTGGTAATAGATTTCTTCCTTCTGTGGCAAGTACTGGGCATGCAACCAGCACAGGTTGAACTGTCTCATATGAATGGGTACAGCTGTGGCAAATAGGCTCATGTGAGGGTTTAATTATTAAAGTGCTTGTCGAGTCTGATGTGTTCTGATCTCAGCTGCAAGATGATCTCATTTTTTTGGTTTATTTTTTGCTTGGCTGGATGACTGCATTATACGTCACATTCAGTAGACCATGTTGCCCAATGGTTCAGGAATTTCTATCTGAAGTTGTTTTGGTGCATTAGTTTAGCCGTCTGCATGTTGGCTGGAGCCCCCGTGTAGTTTCCTGGGGGGGAGTCTCTGATGAGACAAAGAAAGAACAGAGCTGCTACACACTCCAGACATTTCATACAAGGTGACTACTGTGAGGTTGTGCAGGGGGCTGGCAACCTCTTCATGTCAAACAAATTACTACATAAACCCTTCCTGCAACAATGTGTTAATGCAATGGTGGCTCCATGCTCTGCAGGGAACGCAATGGAAAATGCTGATGATGTTCACTGAACCATGCTTGATCCTAGTTTTGCTAATCTATCTGCCTTTTTCATTGCCTGGTATGTCTGTGTGTCCTGGTATCCACTGGAGGATGACGCTGTACAGTCGACCGAATATCGATTTAGCCAGCTAATTTATTCCTCTGCCCTGTGTAGTTTCCAAGAGGTCTCGGAGGAGAAAGAACAGGAATACTGCTCCCCTAGGCATGTCGTAAAAAGCAACTAATACAAGGTTGTGCATGGGATTGGCAACCTCAACGAACTGCGACAGAAACTACCGCTGCAAGAGTTTGTTTTTGATGTAGGCTTTCTCAAGAAGGCCATCTGCAGCGGTGGCTCCATGTTCCATAAGGAGTGAACAAGAGATGATGATGAATTTCTTCGTTTTCAGTTTGGAGGTAATCTTTAAAAGCCTGCAGTGTTGATTTTGAATTTATGAAGATGACGATATCTCAGGATTTACAGATTTCTTGCTCCAATTGGTTAATGTTGTGAGGGTAGTGTGTACTGCTGTGATGTCTACTTGGTTTTTAAGTACAGTACCTCATCATGTAAAACAAAATACTATAAAAACCACTACTGCAATATCAATAGAATGCTGTGTCACTACAACTGAAGGAGGGGGAAAACATGCATCATCTAGTGTTTCCATTGTATTGTTCATTTGTAAAACTTGACTCCAAAACCATCTTTCATTGTTTGTTTTTTTTTAACTTCTATTGTTGCCATGTTTGACTTGATGTCACAAAGGCTAACTGGCAGTTTTTTTCTTATGACTCCACAAAATTATCGATGCATTTTTGTGTGCTTTATTTCAATAAAGATCACTGAAGGCACAAAACCAAAAAAAAAAATAAAATTACAAAATGTGAAGAAAACGTAGTAAGGAATATCACTAATATTTTTGTTACATAATGTGGAACTAATGACAAGAACAAGATTAGTGCCAGTGGAACAATAGATGGGAAGAAGACGCTGGCGATGGATAGGACACACATTGAGGAAACTTGTTGATAGCATTACAAGGCAGTCCTTGTTCTGGAATCCCCAGGGAAAGAGAGGCAGAGGTAGACCAAAAAACACATGGAGAAGAAAACTGCAGACAGAAAATGAAAACATGGAAAGACCTTGAGCTGATGACACGTGACAGGAGGACTTGCATACGTTTGTTGAAGGCGTATGTTCCTTAGGGAGCAGTCGGGTAATAATGATGAAGCTTCTTGTTAAATCTCTTGTGCAATAACATTTTAAAAAGATATTCCCCCAACACTCTTGTATAAGAAATTCTTTAAAAAAATTTTTTTTTTAAAGTTATCACCCAAATGATCTCGTTACCTTCAGTAAGTACTCACCACAAAATCTGATGGATTCTCCACTCTGATTATTTGCAATGACACTAGCCTGAGCAAAGGGTATGCCCAAAACTTTGGCAAACGGGAAGTATCACAGATAGAAGGTGCTGATGATGTAGGTGGAGAGGTAGTTGGAGTATGACAGCAAGCAGTAGTACCATCCTGAGCCTCAGGTTTTGTATTCCACGTATATAAAGCCGTGCCAGAGGCCGACTTAACGCTATCACCTTGTCTGGTTGATCCTGGCAGGTCATGAACATAGTCCCTGACACGGTTGAGTTTTGAGGTGTCATTCATGATGTTCTCACCTGCATCAAGTTTGTTTAGAGCATCCTGAAGTCTCTCATTACCTGCACAACTGTCTGGTCCTTCATGCATACTCTCACTATCCGTGTCTGCCTGAGATGTGTTTGAACTGAACATATCTCGCCACACATCCTCAGCCTTGCCACCTTGGGACTGCACTTTATCCATCTCTTCAACTGCAGCCAACACTGATTCATTTACGTTAACATCATTATCCTCTTGGCTTGTGTCAATAAGGTCCACCTCCAAGCATCTGAATGTGGAAACATTATTAAAAGTGTTACTTGGTGTGGAAACAAAATCAAGAATATTATAAAAAGAGTGTTATTTGCTCTAGAAACAAAGTCAAGAATATTACAAAAAGAGTGTTATTTGCTCTAGAAACAAAGTCAAGAATATTACAAAAAGAGTGTTATTTGCTCTAGAAACAAAGTCAAGAATATTACAAAAAGAGTGTTATTTGCTCTAGAAACAAAGTCAAGATACCACATCATAAAAATAACACTATTTTTGTTATTACCAAGGTCAAGATGCCACATTGTAAAAATAGTTTTTTTTAGAGTAATAACAAGGTCAAGATACCATATTATAAAAAGAGTGTTACTTGGCATAGAAACAAGGTCAAGATACCACACTTTAAAACAGTTTTTTTTTGGCATAGAAACAAGGTCAAGATACATTATAAAAAGAGTTGTTTTTTGGCATTGAAACAAGGTCAAGGTATATCACCTAAACATAAAAAAGTGTTATTTGGCATAAAACAAGGTCAATATACCACGCTATGAAAAGAGTGTTATTTGGCGTAGAACAGGGTCAAGATATACTACAGTAGAAAAATAGTGTTATTTGGCAAAGAAAAAAATATACCAATATACCACATTATAAAGTGTTATTTGCATAGAAACAAGGTCAAGATACCACTTTTAAAAAGTGTTATTTGGCATAGAAACAAAGTCAAGATACCACTTTAAAAAAGTGTTATTTGGCATAGAAACAAGGTCAATATACCAAATTAGAAAAAGTGTTATTTGCATAGAAACAAATCCAAGTTACCACTTTAAAAACGTGTATTTTTGGCATAAAAACAAGGTCAAGATACCACATTATAAAAAGAGTGTTATTTGGCGTGGAAACAAGGTCAATATACTATATTTAAAAAAGCAGCATTGTTAATCTCTCTAATTAATTATACCTACTACTGTAAATATGCACTGGCTTCCTAGCTCGGTGGTCCATGGTTCGATCCCCAGTTGAAGTGGGATTTTTTAGACCGCAAACGGCTCCGGGGGTCGACCCAGCCTCATGAACTGGGTACCAGAGCAACTCTGGGAAGGATAAGGCGGCCGGCGTGATGCTGACCACATCACCCCTAGTGTGCCGATGGTTAAGAAAATATGGGCCTAACACCATATTCCCAATATGCCTCAATGGGCATGTAACGGGATCCTTTACTTTTTTTTTACTACTGTAAATATCCCATACAGTTCCTGGGGTGTCTGTAATGAGATAAAGATTGACTATGGTTACTGCTCCCTCAAGAATGTCATAAGAGACGACTAATATCAGGTTGTGCATGACGCTGGAAACTTTATTTATTAGACCAACTGTTACAGAAACCATGGCTGTAAGAGTACAAGAATGCATTGGTGCTGGTGTCTTGCAAATGGAACAGCAGGTAGCAGTGGCCCCGAGCTTCACAGGGCGTGAAAAGGAGAATGAATGAATGGATACTGTCAGTACTGTCTGGTCAACTAAATTCTTGCCCAGAGTTCTGTGTAGCAGTAAAATCTGACTTTAAACTCTGGCAACTGAACAAAACTTTTTGCTGAGTAAAAGCTTGTTCTTACATTACAGAACTGAAGATTATCTGTTATTACAAAGTTAACATAAATTTGACTTGGTAAATATATATACTATTCTAAAACTGCCAGAATCACGACTGGATTGATACGGCTATGTTGTTAGACAGAAGATCACTTGGTTAATTTTAAAAATGAGTTTGCATTAAATCTACTTGAGTTGTTGTGAGTAAATGGTTTAGTGTATTCTGTCAACATCATCATCCTGTGCTTTCCTCATGGAGAACAACTAAATTGCTGTAATAACTTCTAATCAGCACTGGCTTTACTTCACACCATAGCCAGAAACTACTGAGATCTTAACAGTAAAATCTTAAAAGTTTGAATGTAGACTCTTGCACTAATCAAGACGAATGCCAGAAAAATCAGCAGGAAACCAGACACACCCTCTTGTCTTCATGACAGAACATACAACCTCCTCATCCAACTTTCATCTTTCTACTAACACGTTCACATCTTAGAGACTGCTCTCAAACTCAGTCATTGTCTGAAATCAAGCTCATCTACCTAAAATGTGTTCCCATGTTACAACAATTAGACTCAATTATGATATATACCTAAAAATAAAATAAACAACTGTCACAGAAATCACCACTGCAAGAGCATGTGAATGCTTGGTGCAGGCTTCCTGCAAGGGACCAGTTTGCAATGGTGACTCCATGCTCCAAATGAAGGGTACTAAAAAATGATGATGATGTATATCACAGATACATAAAGTTGACCAACTACACAAACAGTGACTTACTCTCTCCAGTAACCATAACCAGGTATGTTTTTGATGACCTCCTCCACATTTTTCAATGGCTCACCAAAGACATCCTGATAGACCTTGGCCACGGTGGCTGGCTGTATATCTCTCATGCAGCTGATGATCTGGCAATGTAGACATGTTTAAACATATTACTGAAAGAAGACAGAAAGATTGACAAGCGGATGTATGGCAGAAATGTGAAGAAAAAGAATAAATCACAAATCCTGCTATCTCATGTCAAAGCATATTATAACCTTTAACCATTTCAGTATACAGTTACAACCAGATGACAAAGGCAAGAAATGTAGACAGGTCAAGAGAAAAAGACAACAGACACTGCAAATACATAGAAAAAATGATGAATAAATTAAACAACGATATTATGAGTGATGCAAAAAAAAAGATTTTAAAAAAGTAAACAACGCAAGTAACTGGGGCTGATGAGGGTGAACCCTGAACATCCCGTGTATCCAATGTACCGTCTATTGTAAAACTGATTCCATACACAGAATACATACAGAAACATTACCCAAGCAACACCTGGACCTATGCCTACACAGATGGATCAGCAACAAATGTAACAGAAGATGGAGGCAGAGGAGTGTTGCTGAACTTAACTCTTGCAGGCCGGAATTTTTTCATCAGTTTTGCCAGAATTATTTTTGTACCTTAAAGCAGTACCTTTATAAATTCTAAAGTTACTGAGTTATTACACAACAAAGACACACATATTATACATCACAGTAAAGATAAATGAATGTAGAATTAGAATATGAAAGGTTTTTAGTGATATTCTACATATAGTATTCAGTTATGAGTCATAATATAGACCACTTTCAAGAAAAGACTCATTTTAGTGAATGAAAAATGTACTCACCAACCCATGCATAAACACTGAAATATTATCCAGAGAGCTCCAGCATCTTTTAAAATATCACTAATCCATATATGAATATTATTTACAAGTGTCGGCTTCCTGTGATATTTTGTTAATGTTTTACTGACCATCCAGTGAACCATATAAACATTAAAGACATTTGGAAAGAAAAAGGACATTAGAGGCCGCGTAAAGCTTTTAAATTAAATCATACATTGTATTGTTATTATACAACAAAGACACACATATTATACATCACAGTAAAGATAAATGAATGTAGAGTTAGAATATGAAGGACGTTTAGTGAAATTCCACATATAGTAATCAGTGATGAGTAATAATATAGACCACTTTCAAGAAAAAAATAATTTTAGTCTATTAAAAATGTATTTACCAACCCATGCAATAGACTGAAATATTATCCAGAGTGCTCTAATGTCTTTTAAAATATCACTAATCCATATATGAATATTATTTACAAGTGTCAGCTTCCTGTGATATTTAGTTAATGTTTTACAGACCATCCAGCGAACCATATAAACATTATAGACATTTGGAAAGAAAAAGGACATTAGAGGCCGCGTGAAGCTTTTAAATTAAATCATACATTGTATTGTTATTATACAACAAAGACACACATATTATACATCACAGTAAAGATAAATGAATGTAGAGTTAGTATATGAAGGACTTTTAGTGATATCCTACATATAGTAATCAGTGATGAATCATAATATAGACCACTTTCAAGAAAAGACTCATTTTAGTGAATGAAAAATGTACTCACCAACCCATGCATAAACACTGAAATATTATCCAGAGAGCTCCAGCATCTTTTAAAATATCACTAATCCATATATGAATATTATTTACAAGTGTCAGCTTCCTGTGATATTTTGTTAATGTTTTACAGACCATCCAGCGAACCATATAAACATTATAGACATTTGGAAAGAAAAAGGACATTAGAGGCCGCGTGAAGCTTTTAAATTAAATCATACATTGTATTGTTATTATACAACAAAGACACACATATTATACATCACAGTAAAGATAAATGAATGTAGAGTTAGTATATGAAGGACGTTTAGTCATATTCTACATATAGTAATCAGTTATGAGTAATAATATAGACCACTTTCAAGAAAAAAATAATTTTAGTCTATCAAAAATGTATTTACCAACCCATGCAATAGACTGAAATATTATCCAGAGTGCTCTAGGGTCTTTTAAAATATCACTAATCCATACATGAATATTACTTACAAGTGTCAGCTTTCTGTGATATTTTGTTAATGTTTTACAGACCATCCAGCGAACCATAAAAACATTATAGACATTTGGAAAGAAATAGGACATTATAGGCCGCGTGAAGCTTTTAAATTAAATCATATATTGTATTGTTTTTATACAACAAAGACACACAAATTATGTTTCACAGTAAAGATAAATATATTTAGAATTATAATATTGGGGCTTTTAAGTGCTATTCTTCATATTATATTCAATTATCAGTAATAATGTAAACAATTTTTTTTTTAAATTCATTTTAGTGAATGAAAAATGTACCCACCAACAGATGCATAAAGACTGAAATATTATCCAAAGTGCTCCATAGTTTTTTTTAAATAACACTAATCCATATATGAATATTAATTACAAGTTTCAGCTTTCTGTGATATTTTGTTAATGTTTTACAGACCATCCAGCAGACCGTACCATCATCATTAAAATAAAAAAGAAGATATTCAAGGCCGCGTGAACTTTTAAATTAAATCATATATTGTGTTGATATTACACAACAAAAGACACACAAATTATGTTTCACAGTAAAGATAAATATATTTAGAATTATAATATTGGGGCTTTTAAGTGCTATTCTTCATATTATATTCAATTATCAGTAATAATGTAAACAATTTTTTTTTTAAATTCATTTTAGTGAATGAAAAATGTACCCACCAACCCATGCATAAAGACTGAAATATTATCCAAAGTGCCCCATTCTTCTTCTTCTTCTTCCGTCCTTAGCCAAAGACTGACCAAGCAGTCAGAGGCCATCACGCCTTGTGGCGTCTTAAGGGCAACAGCAGATGATCTTCTCTGTTGTAGTTTCCCATCACGCCTAGCGGCGTCTTTAGGGCAACAACAAATAGATCCATCCGCCGTTGTTTCCGTAATCGGTGTGACAAGCCAACGGGTGAAAGTGCCCCATGGTTTTTTTTAAATAACACTAATCCATATATGAATATTAATTACAAGTTTCAGCTTTCTGTGATGTTTTGTTAATGTTTAAGAGACTCTCCAGCGGACCGTACTATCATTATTAAAATTTGGAAACAAAAAGGTCATATTCAAAGTAAATCATATATTGTATTGTACTTACATTATTATGCATAAACAATATGTACACAATTTTATCTGAAAGGATATTTACATTTTAGTCAATGGTGGCTTGCGTATGCCATATCTTGAAGCAGTGTTTTGGGTGGAGGTGAGGATAATCATCGCAACCCTCACAAATAAAATTTGTTCTTTTTGGAGAATCTGGTTTGCTGCAGACTCTACATCTTCTGTCTTTTTCTGTGTAAGCTATCATATGCTTAGCTCCTTCAAGAATCTGAATTGGGTTGGCTGTCCTTGGTCTTCCCGGGGTTGCCTTGATACTCCTCTGTGGCTCGGGCATTAGATCTGCAGCCCACTGAAGCAAAGCATCAATCAGAGATATTTTGAACTGTTTTAATGTCATTTTTCTACTGCCTGTGAGCCTATAGAGGATGAAAGCATTGGTACAAGTAATTTCCATTATCCAGTAGAATATTTTTTTCCACCACTTGTTGCTGCGTCGTTTGTGAATGCCATAATACCCAAGCATTTGATCAGCACGGTCACATCCATTCATGCTCTGATTATAGTCATGGACTGTTATTGGCTTTGGTTTTGTCGTGGTAGTCATTCCTGTATTTGTTTTGGTGGAAACAATGATTACTGGCTTTTTTGCTTTCTTATCCCTCCATCCAATACAAAGCAAAGATGAATCTTTAGTTTGCCAGCATTTCCGTTCCATGTGTGGTATGGAAAGTGCTTTTATTTCTAATGGAAAGCCAATTCGGTTTGACTGGAGGGTGCCAGTATAGTATTGCTTTTGCTGAAGCAAATACTCAATGAGTGCCCTGGTGGTGTAGAACCTGTCTGCAAATATATGATAACCAGTTCCAATTTGCTGTAATAGAGTTCCAAAGACTTTTATTGCCATCCCACTATTGGTGTCTGTGCTTGGATCATGAGGTATTCGCTCCATAATACGTAAGCAGGGATAAAACATACCCAGTGGTACTGTCAACAAGACCAAAACTCTTTATATGATACTTACTAGGTTTAGTTGCATTAAATTGCTTGTATTTCCATCTCCCTTTAAATCCTACAATCATTTCATCAACCGAAACATTTTCAAAGGGCGTAAAGGCATTATTGAAATTTTCAATCAAAGAGTTGATGAATGGCTCCACTTTACTTTTTCCCTCAGCATCAGGCTGTCCCACATGCAACATTGTTTGATAGATAGACAAAAATCTATCTCTTTCAAAGTTTTTGTGATAAAATGGAGCATAAAGGCAATCAGTTTCTGATGAATAATAGTCTCTAATAGAAGGTCTGGGATCAATGCCCATAGCATTTATTGTAGCCATAAATTTTAACAACTCATAGTTTGATAGTGCTGTCCAGCTGCAAAATCTAGATCTTTTTAGGGATGGATTATTTTTAAGAACTTTAAGTTTTGCATACTCATTTACAGAATGTACTATTGAATTTGCAATGTCATCAGTAAACAATGTCCTATAGCAGTCAAAAGGAGTTGATGCCTCACTAAGACCTAAGTCATCGTGTACTCCTGGTTTGCTACCATATTTGGGAAGAAATCTGAATGCAATTTGGGTCTCTGTAATACTGATGTTTGGTACTGAAATCCATTCATTACTAATTGCCCCTTGTTGCTCCTTGGTACTAATGCTTTTCCCCCTTTTTGTCGATGATTTGGTCAAAACTTTTTATCGTTTTGTAGCACTAGGGCCTGGCTGTGACCACGCCCCCTCCTCATTAGAACTAGCTTCTTCGTTAAGTTCAAATTCGAAATCATCATTTTCAATTTCAAAATCATCATTCTCGTTAAACTCGTCAAAGATACACAGTTCCCTAGCTTTTTCTACAGATAAAAAAGACCTACGTTTTGATAAACATGATGTGGTTGGTTCGCTAGACATTGTCTGTATAAACAACAATAATCGCCGATCGAAAGCTGACAGATTTACCGTTTTTTCACAGTGATATTAGCTAGAACAAGCGTGTTTCCGAATCACAACTCAAAGATAGCGCTCTTCTGAATAAAAAAATAGTAACTTCCGTTATGTTAAAATACCAAATTACTAAAATATGGAACACATTTCACGGAACACAAAAACGATGTTGGCATCGTCGTTTTGGCTTCTAGGGGTTTTGCGGATGTACGTTAGTAGCGTCGTTTCAGCCTCTAAGAGTTAAGAACACAAAAAAGGCTGTCAGTGGCAACAGGAAAATTCTCAAGCAACTTTAGAGGCAGAGGCCTTGAAAACTGCAGCAGAGGTCCTAATGACATAGGAAAGCACAGAGAGATGAGTTGCTTTCTTTACAGATGCTCTGTCAGTAATTGCAACACTGAAGAGTCAGAACAATGCAGATCTGGATGACTTAAGATTAGTACTCCACAAACTGAACCACCAATTCAAACGAGTTGTAGAACAGTGGATCCCATCTCATTGCAACATCTCTGGCAATGAAGAAGCTGACAGACTGGCAAAGGAAGGTGGAAAGCTACCTCAGCCTGATACAAGTGTGCCCGCGTCAGCTGAATGCGGCACTAGTAGTTATATTGATTTTATGTAGTCAGAGTTAATCCTTCATATGTTGTGGTGGTTCAAGTTCTAACTGGCCTTCCGCCAGAGGTGGTAATACTTGACCTTTACTTAGTTTTTCAACCCAGGAATGTTCTTCCCTTTGAGTTTGGTGATAAGCAAAACAGTTTCAGCACAACAACGTATATCCACAAGAAATTATTGTAAAGTTCCACAAACAGCAATGTAGAAAAATGCAATTAGAGTTTATTGATGTAATTAGACAAACACTGTAAATTTCACAATGATGATTGGTTATCCGATATGAAAAAATATGTAATCCAACTGAATAATATATGTACATCCAAATAGAAATATATATGTATATCTACAAGAAATAATTTACTGATTTGTTTACTCAAAAACTTGTCTTGGTATCCTCAAAGACGAAGTTCTCCTAACGCTATCAGTAAAAATCCTCTAGTCTAAAATCATGGTATCCTTGGAATCATAAGTCCTGAAATCGCTACCTATCGCCCACAACTCTTCTATTTATACTATTTCTTCTTTTTTCCCGCCTTTTTTCACACGACCCATCCTTTTTTCACACGACACAATAATTAACATTTGCACTCCGTTCCTCAGCTTTTCGACCTTTTTGCACACGACAATCTGTTATTTCGACTTTATTTTCACATGTGTGATCTTTTCCAACTTAACAATAGGATAAAAAAAAAACCAGATCACACAAACATTCATTTCCCACTTTCGCGCTTATAAAACCCATTCATTATTATCTGGGACTGACCTACGTTTACCCTGTCAGAGCAGTAACTGCCAACTGAACTCTGAATGAACACTGCGTTTTGTGTAAAAATGTCTTATTTGCTTTTAAGGTCTGTCATTATTACCTGTAGCATTTTCTAGCACATATAAATGCTTATCGTGAAGTAGGAGGGACAAAGCTAGCGTGAAAGGTCAAGCGGTCACATACGACCCTGGCCACACAAATGTATCCCAGAGGGAGACATTTGCGTACTATCAACTAAGTACCTCATGCTAGTGACTGTTATAAACGACTAGGTCTAACCTATTGGTAGAGTCTTTCAGAGAAAAAAAAATAAAAATTAAAAAATAATGATAAATATTTTGTTCGTAAAACGAGGGATCCAAGTATATTTATAATGCGTAAAACGGGGGATACATAAAATTTGTTAATACACTTCGCCATTGAACAGTATTGATGTACACTACTTCTTAACAATATCAATATGAACAACGCTGTGCGTTAGTCATCACCATAATGATAACATACTTAATGATAACATTTAAATAAAAAAAATAAAAAATAAAAACAAAAAAATAATCGCATACGATTTTCATGGGTTGTGCAAACAACACAAATAAAAACAAAAAAAAATACTTTGGCAATATTTAACAGAATTGACTAATATTCATTTAGTATTTAACAATCTTAAAATGTAGTAGCTGCAACGAACATCAGCCTAACAGCATAGAACTAATGGTCAAACATCAGACCTTGGGACGCAAAACAAAATGTAATATACGAGCTCGTATATATATTATGACATGGGAATATACATACATGGCAATGTTAATCTATAAATTTATTATTTAAAAAATATGAACTGGAGCTGTACGCTCTCGTAACTGTCAATATAGAACGTGGTAAATATAATACAATCATATGATACAGGCGACCCCAATCCTGCCACTGCGGTCAGTGATTTATCAGGATGTATATGGGTCTTAAACACCAAAAATCTGGACAAGTTTGGTGAACTGTCTATGTGTTCGTCGCACAATATAAATATAGCATTATTAATCTGGTTACATGGAGTTACAAAGTATTTATTTTAAAATGTCTCTAATCTCCAACCTATGTAATAGTCGTTACTATGAGGGAGGACAACTATACCGATCCAAATAACTATCGGGTGTTGGAGTATGAACTATCTCAGTTACCCTGAACCAAGTACCAAACTGTTTATAGGTTCGTCATCAAATATAAAATCTGCATACAAATGCAAGTTCATAATAATGGACAACAATTTTTCAAGAAAATATACTGTAGCGTTCCGCTTACAACGTGACAAATGGTCAGAAAAATACAGATACATCAATATATGATGTTTATTTCTCAATTCAAGGTTTATCAACATGTGAACATATCCGTTACCATGTTAGCGATTTCTCATGGAATCGTCATGGTGTGCATGTAACAATGTAGTATTTCGGCAATCCGCGAACTGTGTTGATTAGCATATAAGTTTTACCCAACTTGCAAAATACTTGCATATCACCTAGTCAAATTTAGGTGAAAATATATATATATGTCTCAGTTATTTAGTGGAGTGGAGGGGGGGTGTATATTGGGATAAATGACGGAGTATGGTTTATCACAGTGGGAGGGTATTGAGGATTGTGCGCGATTTTCCAGTACTCATTCAGCTGAGGTGGTTGTGGTGCAACTATGCAAATGCTGCAGACATTCACATGCTTGCAAACCCCAAAACAATCCTAAACAGAAGGGAACGAATTGTCAGTCATGAGAATGTACTCGGGGTCTTAGGGGCATTAACTGTGTCCGGGGGGGGGGTAACAATGTCCTCATTATCTTTTACCGATGTCCGCTGTGGACATTTCATCTTCTTGTACACATGGTATTTATACACAAAACCGCTTAAAATTTAAAACACCAACTATGCTAGGCACAATCAATAGTCCTGACACTCTAGTTCGTCGGGTCATGACCTCTGGTGTGTCTCACTGGATTCAGGAATGCGAGAAGGGGTGTTTCCCAGACTACGAAGAAGTATTTATAGAATTTGATAGACACGTCAACATAGGTAAATTCGTTTTGAAGTGGGGGATGCTCGGAATAGTGCGTCGATTTAGAAACGGTCCGTCTGTGATGAAGCATGTCGGAGAAGGTGACAGGAAATGAAAAGGCGTTTGGATGTGTAGGGAAGAATAAATTTGACGTCTGATTCGTCGTATATCTGTGAGAAATGGTCGTTGGCTTGAATAATGTGAGAAGCCATAAACGATCATTCAGGTTTTAAACAGCATCATTAAGAAAAAATCGCCAAAATACATTCTCGATGCGATTGAACATTATAAAACGGCCTTTCCATAACACAAAAGGAAAACTGTGAGTTAACACATTAAAAAAGAAACTCTCATGTGTCACAAAGGAAAAATATGTGTGTGCGTATAGTATGTTTGCTTTTGTCACTAAATTTATCAAGAAGGGAAAAAGAACAAAAAAATAAAAACCGTTGTAAAGCATAAGTCATTTATAAAGATTTTCAAAGGCAAAAGTGGTGTAATTTGTACAGTGGGTACTCTTCTAATCATAAAGATTTCGTACCTAACACTTGTAAAAAAAATTTTTTGTATAACTAGAGAACTGTGATAATTTAAAGTTCTGTTTAACCGGGATAATATAGTGTTATAGAATGTTTGCAAATGTTCTTCAATTTCTTGACGTAGCGGTGTAAAAGATGTAGTCCTAATGACAGTCCATGTCGACGACGAAGAATCTGAAATAATTGTATAAAATTAAAACACAGTGGTGTGACGCCATAATAACTTGTTAGTATATGTGGGTGTTGCAGACGTCGTAACTGTCAATATCGTCAGTATCATCAGCAGGATCTTGACTGAGGCTGACATCTTTCTGAAAAAATAAAATTTCCTAGCAAAAAAAAAAATGGACACTAGTGACTTTAGATGATGGGGGTAACGAGGGAGAGTGCTATTTGTAGAGAGAGCACTCGTTGGGTACTTCAGCTGGGGTAGTACCTTTTGTTATTAGAGAAGATTGATTCTCCAATAAACTAATAATCATTGAACTGGACGTTTACGAATGTTGACATGAGGAACTTGGCGATTTCCCTCAAGGTAGCTTTTGTCAATCGTTGATCACAAGAGGATGGCGTATTTCACACTGTCGAGTGGGTGGTGGCTGCAGTTGTCGAGGGTAAGGATGAAGTAGTGTTGAAATGGTGCACCTCATGCTGCGTTTTGTGTGGCTGTCTGCGTTTTCCACGCAATCTCTTACGTATGTGCTCCTGAGGCAACAGGACAAATCCCGTTAACAGTGGGGAGTCATCTGCTGCACCAGAATGTGGGCACCCCGTTGCCGTGTGAAATTCAGTGTTGTCTGGACTGATCACACTTTCGTGGTCATTCTCGGGATCTGCTGTATCTAGGTCAGATTCGTGTCGGAATGGAGGTGATGGAAGAATGATATCTTCCACAAGTGTGCATGTAGCGCTGTCTGCGTTTTCATCATTAGGCGGTGCTGTGTGTCGAGTATCATTATCTTGTTCAGATGTGTGCCGTTCTGCTTGTGAAACAGCGTTGTCTGTGTGTTCGTCGCAATTTCTATTGTTGCTCTCTGATTCTCTGCGGCAATATGTATTTATGTTCTCAGATTCTCTGTGTGAGGTTTTTGACGTATCTGTAAAATGAAAGTGGTTCAATGTGGCTTTATGCATGGGTCTGCCATTAGATAAAACTGGTGGTGCTATCGGGCGACGAGTAGCTTTCTTAATTTGTGCTGCATCAGCTTTGGTGACTATGTTCTTCTCGTCATCTTGTTCAAACGTATTTATCACCAACTTGTGAATTTCTTTTCGTCTTGCAAACAAACAAACAGCAAACCTGTCCTCCAGTAATTTCTGCACCTTTCGTGTTGTGAGTGTGTTGAGGTCACCTTCTTTCAGGATTGCTTTTATCTCTTTCTTCAACTCTTGTACGCTTGGTTCAGTAATTGGAATTTCTTGCGAATTTGTCTGCCTGGCCAACTGTTTTAATGCTGTTCGAGTGTGTACGTCAGATGTGTTGAAGTCTACTGTTTCTGGTGTACTAGTATCTGTTGTGGCGGTGTTAAAGTCGACGTCTGTTTGTGCTGTAACACTGATCATCGTTGTTTTCTTCCCTTGTAGTTTTGGGTCATTGACCTGACTTGACCTGTCAATGTTTGTTTTTGTGTCGCACCACAAATCATCTTTGGTTTCTTCACTTGTAGTTCGTTTATTTCTTTAGGTTGACTATTAATCATGGGGGCCCATTGCGTCTCATTTATTTTCGCAAAACCGACCTGGTGATATCTGTTAAGTGGTGTTCTCCATTGTCTTAGAGGTCTGATATGTGCCCTTAGTCCATCGTCTGTTGTTATTATACACGTTTGTTGGTCAGTCGTTGTAACATTATTTACTTCCCATATCTTTCGTTGTTTGATTCCGTTGATAAAATTTCTAACAGCTATGCGACAATATCTTTTATTGAGACTGTTCCAGTGGCTGTCGACAGTGGCTATGCGACCCGTGTTGTTGCTGTTGTCTCGATACTTGATTTGCGATCTTCTATTGTAGTTATGTGGTGTGCTCTCTGATTCACTCCGGCAATATGTATTGTTGCTCGTATATCTGTGTCTGTTCATTAGCCATCTCCGAAATGTGTTAGAATCGCCCGTGAAGGGGGTTATAACCGAGCGAATTTGGTTATATTTATTATAGTGATCTACATTGGATAGCGTGTCTGTTATCCGTTGCAACGCGGTCATTGTGGGTTCGGACTCTACAGGTAAGAGTATGTTAGCAGGATGGACGTTTGCCTGTTGCATTTCCTGTTGCTGTTGTAGCTGCTGTGCATATAACGCATGTTGTTGTTGCTGTAGTGTATACAACGCCTGTTGTTGCTGCTGTTGTTCTAGGCTTGGATCCATTTTATTGATTATGCCTGTCTGTCTTCACCAAAAAAAAGGGGCAGGTCACGGCGCCAATTTGAAGATATGTGCCCGCGTCAGTTGAATGCGGCACTAGTAGTTATATTGATTTTATGTAGTCAGAGTTAATCCTTCATATGTTGTGGTGGTTCAAGTTCTAACTGGCCTTCCGCCAGAGGTGGTAATACTTGACCTTTACTTAGTTTTTCAACCCAGGAATGTTCTTCCCTTTGAGTTTGGTGATAAGCAAAACAGTTTCAGCACAACAACGTATATCCACAAGAAATTATTGTAAAGTTCCACAAACAGCAATGTAGAAAAATGCAATTAGAGTTTATTGATGTAATTAGACAAACACTGTAAATTTCACAATGATGATTGGTTATCCGATATGAAAAAATATGTAATCCAACTGAATAATATATGTACATCCAAATAGAAATATATATGTATATCTACAAGAAATAATTTACTGATTTGTTTACTCAAAAACTTGTCTTGGTATCCTCAAAGACGAAGTTCTCCTAACGCTATCAGTAAAAATCCTCTAGTCTAAAATCATGGTATCCTTGGAATCATAAGTCCTGAAATCGCTACCTATCGCCCACAACTCTTCTATTTATACTATTTCTTCTTTTTTCCCGCCTTTTTTCACACGACACAATAATTAACATTTGCACTCCGTTCCTCAGCTTTTCGACCTTTTTGCACACGACAATCTGTTATTTCGACTTTATTTTCACATGTGTGATCTTTTCCAACTTAACAATAGGATAAAAAAAAAAACCAGATCACACAAACATTCATTTCCCACTTTCGCGCTTATAAAACCCATTCATTATTATCTGGGACTGACCTACGTTTACCCTGTCAGAGCAGTAACTGCCAACTGAACTCTGAATGAACACTGCGTTTTGTGTAAAAATGTCTTATTTGCTTTTAAGGTCTGTCATTATTACCTGTAGCATTTTCTAGCACATATAAATGCTTATCGTGAAGTAGGAGGGACAAAGCTAGCGTGAAAGGTCAAGCGGTCACACAAGTATAACTTTTGAAGAGGCAATGAGTTTTATCAGAAGCAGATACAGGAACAAATAGGAAGCAGAACATCCAGGCCACACAAAAAATGATGCATATTACCAGCTCAACAGAAGAGAACAAGTGATAATCTTCAGACTCGGCATGGGCCACAACATATTGAGATACCACCTATTCAACAAGCTAAAGATAGGAACTACTGATGAGTGTAACTGTGGCACTCTGCTTCAAAGATTCCCTACATATGAGGAACAGAGAAAGTACATGTGGTGACCATCAGCAGTACCATTCCTGGAAAAGTTCTATGGAGATAGAAATAACCTCAAGCTGACAACTGCTTTCTTTGAACATATTCAAGTTGACGTCTGAGGGTACGAAGAAGATTCCATACAATTTTTAAAAAAAATTATATATACTTTCCTTAGGAGTTTTACATTAGCCTCCTTGTTTATTTACTTAAATGACACTAAGTAATTGAATCATATTCATCCTTGTGAGGATAAATTCAGATAAGAAAAAAAGTTTAAAAAATGCATACCTATGAGTGCAACTAGTTCTTTTTTTTTTTTAGAGGTGTGTAGGGGAATGGGGATGGGAACAAGTGTTGGATTTCAGAAACAAAGTACAAGAAAAGACTATAATTAAAACTCCCCTCACATACCTTCCTGACCCTGTATGTTATTTTCACATCCACACCGACGTCATCCGTTTTTTTCTCAGCACTTTTGCCTTTTTTAACTGCATAGTATGTTGAGCCACTGGTCAACATTTTGATAAGGAGCCTAACGGCCATGGGCTTTAGTTTGTCTGGAAGCTTGTCTAGTCCATGTAGTCTAGCCATAGCCGCCTGTAAGTAAAAAGAGTTACATGTGTGGTCAAAGAATGTGGTCAAAGAATGTGGTCAAAGAGAATGATCGAAGAGTGTGGTCAAAGAATGTGATCAAAGAATGTGGTCAAAGAATGTGGTCAAAGAGTGTAGTCAAAGAATGTAGTCAAAGAAAGTGGTCAAAGAATGTGGTCAAAGAATATGGACAAAGAATGTGGTCAAAGAATGTGTTAAAACTAAGGAGCTTTCATTATGGTGAGAAACATATGGAGATTAAAAGATATCACGTCCAACACAATAATCAGAATTTTCAATTCAAATGTCAAGTTAGTCCTATTGAATGGCTCTGAAACATGGAGAACAACACAAACAATGACCAAAAAACTACAAACTTTAATAAATGGGTGCTTGCAAAGAATAGAAGGACTGAGGTGGTATGACACTAATGTGCAACCGATAACAAGACCCAGACAAATGCCATTGGAACAAGAAATTAGACGAAGATGCTGGCGATGGATAGGATATACATTGAGGCAACCTGCTGGAGGCATTTCAAGGCAGTGCTTGTTCTGAAATCCTCAGGGCAAGAGAGGTACAGGGAGAATGAAAAAAACATAGAGTGAAGAGAAATGAAATGAAGAAGACATGGAAAGACTTTGAGCTGATGGTACAGGACGGGACGACTTTGAGCTGATGGTACAGGACGGGAAGACTTTGAGCTGATGGTACAGGACAGGAAGACCTGAGTTTGTTGAAGGGCTATGTTTCTCAGGGAGCTGCATGAATGAATGAATGAACAAAACAGCACAACAGGAATATCACAGGAACTTGAAAACATAAATGTGTGTGAGTAAAAATATGATAATTCTGGTTACTTTAAATAAGTAAAAGAATTTTTTTATTGTAGATGTTGTGAATAGCTTGCACAGAGCTTTGCCATCATTCAGGATTAATAATCACTTGCAGAAATCTTTCTAAATATAGTGCACAAATGGTCTGCATTTTTTTTTATAAGTCCTGATGCATGCCTGTAATGTTTGTTGAAGTTTCCATGGTTTTAAGAATTTCTACAGGATAAGGTAACTGGCCCCATGCCCAATATGCCTTAGTGGCCTTTCATGACATGCGTGGTAGGTATTAGTAATCTTTGCTCTCCTTTCAGGCCTCAGTTGGCATAAGTTTGCTGTGTTCCTTGAGGAGCTGAACGGTAATGAAGACGAAGAAGATGCCTGTAATGAATTACAAAATACTGTATATAAATAAACTTGTAATGCTGTTGTTGTTTAACTAGAGCTGTTGATCTCGTCACTCTTTTGCAGCAAATGCCAAGGTGAAGAATTTGCAAGTGTTCTGTAGCTTCTGAGTGGTGCTGCATAGAGTGTTTGTGATTGCTGGCTTTCTACTTTCTGCGAAAGTCCTGGGCAAGTGAGCAGCACATGCTTAACTGTCTCATATGGATAGGTAGAGTTGCGGCATTTAGGTTCATGTAAGGGGTTTAATTTGTTTAAGTGCTTGTTTGTTCTGTTCTTAATTGGAAGATTGTGCTGTGCTTCATGCATTGTAGGTTGTTGATGTTGTCTATAACTAACTTCCAACTTTTTAACTCCTACCTGATATGAGAGGGATACATTGAGATGTGGATCAATTTCTCTAAGCTGACTGCGATTCACTCTTTCATGGTGGCCATGGTCAGGCAGGTAACATTCACAAGTTCCATCCTAATATAATAAAACAGCCTTTAAATAAAATTATGCATCTTTTGTTGTTGTGGTTTTTGACCCAATTTATTAATATCATGACATATGTGCAAACCTATGATATCCAGCCCTTTTGTAGCAACACTACTTAAGTGGGTTTACAGTAAGAGGACAGACAAATTAAGACTCAACCTAAGCTAGGGAACCACACAATTTAGAATGCAAACTTAAATAAAGGAAGAACACCAAAAAGTTCCAAATCCCTCTTTAATTGACAAACAACAACACAGCCGCAATACGGCATGAGCGGACATAATGAGACTGTCTAAAGACAATGTAAAAGCCTTCCATCAGGCAATGAAAATCGTGCCAACATGGCAGAGTCAACTTATGACCACAAAAAAAGTCATAGAGAAACCTCTATAATTATGTGCTACCAACTGGGTTGTAACTTACCTGACAAAATGTCACCAAAACTGAGCCGAAATATATAAAAATGTCTACTACTAACAGTAAGGCCAGAAAATCAAAAATCACACAGGTCTGTCCTTCAGGTTGTAAGGGCTGCCACTCAGGCAGGCAGAAAACCTGCTCAAGATGGCAGATGCAAGTTGACTGATGGACACTTCCCATCATCCTCATGATCACATGATCATATCATGTGACTAGAGTTCACAAGGCTGACTAGAGTTCTGCATTGTCAATAATAGTCTACCAGCTCTCCCCCCCCCCTCCTCCCCCCCCCTTTCCCCCATCATCGGAGCATCTGCCTGATATAGCAGTCATAAAGCATACCACAACACCTTTCATTTCTTCCTGAACACAACATTTAAAAAAACTGACATCTATATCATCGGCAATAGTGGATCTGTGCAATGTTTGAATATGACTAGAATCTATAAAATGATACACTGACACATGTGTAGGATTCTTAAAACCATTTGACATTAATAATGCGCAATGCTCATTTGACGGTTTTGTTGCTTTCATGGGTGTCACTATGACATTGCACCGACAATGGAAACAGGTCAATCTTGCTGTAATTTAGCCGTGCTCGTGTGCTGTAATTTAGCCGTGCTCGTGTGCTGTAATTTAGCCGTGCTCGTGTGCTGTAATTTAGCCGTGCTCGTGTGCTGTAATTTATAAATGAATCAACATTACCAGGCAGTCCTCCTTGCTCTGGAATTCCCAGGGTAACAGAGGTAGAGGAAGACCACCAAAAAAAACACACGGAGAAGAGAACTGGAGACTGACATAAAGATGGGGAAAGACCATGAGCTGATGGCACGGGACAGGAAGACTTGGCATAAGTTTGTTGGAGGCCTATGCTCCTTGGGGAACTAAAGGGTAATGATGATCAACATCACTAAATTAACAATAAATGGTATTCACCTGCAATAGTACTAAATGCCATTATTATCATCATATCCTTTTTTGTTCCTTACGAACCATGAAAATGCTAGGAGGACGAAGCTGCCGATTACACCAAGTGGAGATGTTCCCTACAGCGCCACCTCAGATTGGGCGAAAAGAAGCTCTTACAGCAAGCAGAAGAGAAAAGAATGCGCCAAAAGGAATCCTAGGCCAAAAAAAATCAGCTGAGGGTTATCACCTCAAGGGTGCATTATCCCCATAGTCAGTTATGACTGGAGGAAGCTATCACTATATACTATAACAGCATACCTCGTTTTCCTTGAGCACTCTGACCCTGTAATATTTGTTCTGGTCGGACAACTTCTCCTTGCCCTCCTCATCATACTCCACATCCTCTGCATCATCAGCACCAGCAAGCACCATGCAAGCATAGATGTTGCTGGGTTTGATCTTCCTTGGGACAGGCCATGAGTAGAAGTTGTCTGCAATTGCTTGCTCTAACTCATCAAGTTTATCCTGAACAGAATTACAGAAGAACATGAGTTATTTCATGTTACTTTAGACAGTGGAGAGTTTACATTAATAACAAATGTTACTTTAGATACATCAGAATACGACAACTGCTCCCTCAGACATGTCGTACAAGGCAACTAATATGAGGTTGTGCATTTGCAGCTGACAGCCTCATCATGTCAAACAAACTGCCACAAAAACTACCACAGCAACAACATGCGACTGCTTGGTGCAGGCTTCCTGAAAAGGGGACCAGCTGCAGTGGTGCCTCTGTGCTCTATAAGGAACGTAATAGAAAATGATGATGATGATTAGGTTAGGATTTGCCTCGGTAACCCCAGACAAACTTGCAGACACATTCACATTTTTATCTCCACTCCCAGCTATACTCAGCCAACATTCACGCTGAGGTTGTGAATAAAGAATATAACCAAGCAATGGAAGGAACTCGAGCACACAAAAAAACTGAAACAACGATTGCTCCATAAAGTTTAGAAAAATACCATTCTAAGTTTTCTACTAAAAGTCTGAACACGGTTTAAAATAAAGAAAAAAAATGGCTCCACATTTGCTTATATATTCATGTGATTATTTAATTTTTGTACAATCTGGGTTTCACAACACTTCAAAAATAAGTGTAAATTATTTTTATAGCAGGACTCCCATCAAGTTCAATAATGAAATGAATTAATTGTTATCACATGGCTCTCACAATGGTCAGTAATAGAAACCTAATCTTTCCCAGTGCCCCACATATAACCAATAATAAAAATTCAATGAATTATGTTACATTATCCACAAAGTTTCAGTTATAGTTCTTGATTACTGTTTTTACCAGGGCTCTCAGTAAGTTACTAAATAAAATCACATAATTTTATCAAGATTTTATGTTAAGTTTCATCATGTAGTTAATTTTAGTAGTTACAGGGTGTCCTTTAAGTCTGGCAACAAAGGAAATGTATTTTTAAAAAAAGGAAATACAAAAACTTGTATTCACAGGACTTGCTCAATGTGTCCACCATTTTTCCTAATGCACAAATCCAGACTTGATACCCAGTCAGCCAACACATGGTGAATGATGTCAGGAGCAATGGTGTTACATGCACTAATAACGCTCTATGATACCACAATAGTATGTGTCAATTTAATGGTGAATTCTTTAACCAAATCAAAGGCACAGCAATGTGTACTAAAATGGGCCCTAGTTACGCTTGCCTTTTTATGGGCCACTTTGAATATCTGGTCCTTCAAAGTTACAATGGGCCGATACCTGAGTTTTACCATCGTTATATTGATGATGGTATTGAAGTTACAGACATGTCTGAGGTAGACCTCCATAGATTTATTGGCTATGTTGGTAATTTCAGTCCTTCCATCAAATTCACTTCTCAAATTTCTACTACTTCAGTAAACTTTCATGACCTTACTGTCTCAATTAGTCCTACTGGTTTTAAAACTTCTGTCTTTTACAAACCTACTGATGCTCATGGTTTCCTTCTTTATACTTCTTCTCACCCTCTCAGCTGTAAAAATTCAATTCCCTTTTCTCAGCTTCTTCGCTTACGTCAGATATGTCACGATGATGATGATTTCTGTGAACGAGCTCAAGAGATGCTCGAGTTTTTTCGCTGTCCTAATCCTGAAAGAGTTTTTTATGATGCTCTTAATCAGATATATTACTTGTCAGATGGCACTTACGGCGAAATCTACTACTACATCTGACAGACTCAAACTTGTCTTAACTTCCATCCCCACTGCGTGGCAGTGAAAAAAACTATATTTCGTCATCTGCCTATTCTTTACTCCAATCCTGTTACCCGAGAGTTGTTTCGATAAACGCCTTTGGTGGTATATTGTAGGGATCACAATTGTAGGGATATTCTTGTACACAACCGCTTGAGGTATACCAGCCCTTAACACTTTGGTACTAAACCGTGCCAACACTGTATATGTAAAAGCTGTCCATTTGTACTCAGAAGTTACTTTTCTGAAGGGTAAATTTGTCATTAGAGTCTTTCACATGCGAATCCAGAAACTTGATTTATGCTATCATTTGTAAAAGGTGTGGTATTACCTATATTAGTGAAACTGGCAGACAGGTTTCATGAGCACTTAAATGACATTTATTATGGCAAACCGACACTGGTGGCTCTTCATTTTAATAGACCTGACAATTCAGATATTAATATTACCGCCCTCCATTCTTGCTTTGGGGATGACTGGACTTGCTTTTCCTTCAGGAATCATCTCATTTTTCAAACAGGTTGTCTATCTCCCAATGGCTTAAATGTCCATCATTTTGCATGAATTATAGTGGCTCTCCTCTATTTCAGACTTTTTTTTTTCTTCAGTCGTTTTTTTCAAGATCTATCTTTTTTTATAGTTTTTGTTTTGTTTCCTATTTGAGTCTTTTTTTATTGCCGCTATCATATAAGTCACTTCCATTGACGTTAATGGACGACAGCGATCTTCACTGTTTTATTCCATGGATCTCGCTACCTTGATCAGGACTCGTTTCACCAGTTTTGTTAATTCCTTTTGTATTTCGTTGATTACTTAATTTCTTGTTTTGATATTTCTTTCTTTCTAGTTCTGCATTTTCTTGCATTATTATTGTTCTTTTTTCGCTCATCACCTGTGTTGTTTAAATTGATGAGGCATTATGGAGTTCCCCTGAAGATCATTAATTTAATAAAGAAAACATATGAAGACATGACATGCAGAGTTCTTCATGAAGGACAGCTTACAGAACCGTTTGGGATAAGAACAGGAGTATGACAGGGATGCCTCTCGTCTCCATTTCTTTTCTTACTAGCAATAGACTGGGTTACGAGAACATCGACAACACACAACAGAAATGGAATCCAGTGGACTCTTTGACTAAGCAGTTGGATGATCTGGATTTTGCTGATGACTTAGCTCTTCTGTCCCACAACCGTAATCAGATGCAGGACAAATTGAAAACACTCGATGAGAGGTCACAGCAATTGGGTCTGAAAATACACAGGGAAAAGACAAAGATAATGAGAATAAATGCAGGTAATGATAACAGGGTTGAACTTGAAGAAGCACCAATACAAGATGTAGAATCGTACACATATCTTGGCAGCAATATAGACAAAGTTGGAGGGACAGACAGTGATATCAAAATAAGAATACAAAAAGCAAGAGGAGCTTTCATTGCATTGGGAAATATATGGAGATCAAGAGAAATCGGATCCAACACGAAAATAAGAATCTTCAACTCAAATGTGAAGTCAGTCCTATTGTATGGCTCTGAGACATGGAGAACAACAAAGACAACTACCAAAAAGCTACAGACTTTCATAAATGGGTGCTTGCATAGAATAGAGGGATTAAAATGGTATGACAAGGTTACCAACGTGGAACTGATGACAATAACTAGACAAGTGCCAGTGGAACAAGAGATGAGAAGAAGACGATGGCGATGGATAGGACACACACTGAGGAAACCTGTTGATAGCATTACAAGGCAGTCCTTGTTCTGGAACCCCCAGGGCAAGAGAAGCAGAGGTAGACCAAGAAGCACAAGAAGCTGGAAACAGAGGTGAAAATGATAAGGAGAACGTGGAAAGAACTTGAGATGATGGCACGTGACAGGAGGACTTGGCATGAGTTTGTTGAAGGCCTATGCTCCTTTGGGAGTGGCGGGTTATGAATGAATGAATGAATGAACCTGTGTTGTTTACTTTTTCATCTGCTTGCATCGCTCTTTTTATCTGTGTTTCTCATCCTTGTATGTGTTTTTAGTATTTTTCTTTGACCTGTCTATAATTCTTGTCCTTGTCACCTGTTTGTAACTGTGGCTGACGAAGGGTGAAACCCGAAACATCCCATGTTTCCTGTGTACCGTTAATCTGTAAAACTGATTACATACCATTTTACTTTTTAATTTATATATCTATGATACTACACTTGTGGGATATCCTGTATTTAAAAGTTTTATTGATACAAAAGTTATTTTGTTTCATATAACTGCCACCAAGTTTCAGTTGGAAAAATTAGTTGACTTCTTTCCCAGACTTCTGTGGTTAGTGAGAGTCCTGCTACCATGATCTTTCCCAGACAATTACTCACTGAATATTCATCATCCACAATTCTGAACAGCACAGTATTTTCAGACATCACTCTGCAAACGTAGATAACAAATGTATCACAGTCTGGTATCACAAGGGGCTCTGTGGAACAGAAACAAGAAAGAGCGAGTAATTAAATAATGAATGAATGAATGCGTCAATATTCATTAATCACTTACAGGTCCTCAGCTCTGTATAAAAACATCCATGGGGCCAAATGTGTTTCAGAATTCAGTATTTTGTCAGATGTTAAAAGGATAAAACTCAATCGTATTTTATGGTAACACCCTCGCAGGGTTTGTGGGTGCATCCCAAAAGCAAACATATTAATATATCCAAAATACCTATTTATATTAAAAATAATTGTTATTATTTATTATTGTCTAACACTGAAAAACTAAAAGTTTTATAATGAATAAAACCCATTTTAACACCGACAGCTTTCAACTTTAGAAAGCCACAAAGGTACAATTCTCCAAAATTTATATTTAATGAATATATGAAAATTTCACCACCTCATCATCACAGTGTGGTGGGATATGTGCAGTGAAATGCAACTGTATAGTTTTGTATGAACAGGGCCCCATCTATAATCTATAAATTAACAGCATATTTTCCATCTTTCCATCTGCATGAAATTGTTTGACCACTCCTGGACTTTTTAGAAGTCTGAAATTTGGCATGCTGATAGCTCTTAAAATATGATGCCCCAGAAAATTATAAAAAACCAAAAGTTAAATATCAGGACACAGTAATTAAGCCAGCAACAATGTGCGCCAGGGGAAATAATTTTATAATAATGTTTCATTTTAAAGGGAAGTTAGCAGCTTATCATAAAATTAAAAACTGTATGTGATTTATAATCTAAAATTTTCTTACTTTTACAACGTAGATTTTTTAAAAATTAAGCAAATAATTTTGGAATATAAAAACGATATTTCAGAATTTACATTGCTAATATTATATTGTTGTATAATTGTACAGAAGTTCACTTTAGAAAGCGGATTGTCATTATGCATAAAAATTACAAGTATGCTTTGTGGTGTCTGTTCCTGAAACAAAAGATATTAATTTCATAAATGTATGCAGGTCAAGCATTCATTTAAAATGATCCAAAATGCAATGATGTTGCTGTAAACAAGTGTTTGCAGCATGGTAAAAAGAGACATTTTCCAAAATTGCAGATAATGTCAAGCATTTCAGTGAAAAGGGGACAGCAAAGAAGAAATTGATGCCACTTGAAATATTACAACTGATGTATGCAGGCCAAAAACTTAGCAAGACAGATAAGAATTTGGCAGGCTAAATAAGGAAATAAGAAGCAAATGTAAAATGACAAAAGAAGTATGGCTAAACCACAAGTGCAAAGACTGGAAATATAGCACAGAAAAGACACAACAACAATTAGTGATGAACAATGCGATTTTGTAAAAGGTAAATGTGCAAACAACGGCAAATTTATTATAAGCAAATTAAAAAAGGACCACAGAAGTAAAACTATTTTGAATTTTGTAGACTACACTAATTCATTTGACAAAGTGAATCCTGAGTAAATTATCAAAATGTTATAATGCATAAACATCTATGGTAAGGGCTTGAGAATAATAAAGAACATGTGCTGGCAACAAACAGCTGCTGTAAGAATTAGCAGCCAAATATGAACATCTCAGCAGGTTAAAAAAAATGTTATACAGAGATGTGTGCTGTCATCAGATGTTTTCAATGTGCACAGTGAAAAAAAAAATGAAATCCATACAGGACATGCCAGAAATATCAGGGGGTGAACATAATATAATTAACTTGAAGCACGACGATGAGACACTTTTAATGGCAAATGGTGAAAATGAGTTGTAGGAAATGATTGATACAGAAGTGACAGAAAGTTAAAATAAAGGCCTTAGCCTTAATAGCAAAAACGACAGAAGCTATAGTCATCTCAAATAAAACGACTTTTCTGGGATGCTTTTTCAAAGTAAATGGAACAATTTTAAAACAGGTGACACTAAACAAACAAAAATTTAGGTTTTCAGAGAATTATTTAAATTTTGGATAAGGGGTTGAGGCCATGCACTATTATCATCCATCATTTTTATTCCCTATAGTGCACGTCTCTATTTTTATTTTAAACTATCTTTATCATTAGTTCATATTGTTGGATAAAGTTTTGTTTACTTTTGTTTTCCTTTTGACAGTTTTGAATGTTGCTGATATTAGAACATATGGAAAGAACCAGACAAACATCAAGGTAATAGAAGGTGAAGACACAGGTGTTTAATAGGACACATAGTATAGGGTAACCATATGTCCGGATTTGCCCGGCTATTCATGCCTAAACTGTGCATCCGGCCGGATTTTTTTAAAATGTTGAAATATCCGGCTTTTTCACAATTTACTAAAGTATATGAAAGACGCCAGAAGCCATTTAAAAAATTCCCCATTTGAATTTCACTTCCGACAACTGCATTTCCTCAGAATCCAGTAAACAATGTATCATCAATCCCGAAAGCTTTCGAACTGAAAAAGTAACTGCTACAGAAGGCCCTGTGAAACATCACAATAATTTGAAATCAGTGGACTGTACTTTAAAACGCTTTCCATAATTCAGAAAGTGCGAACAAATTTGCATGCACCAGAACAACCACTAGTGTTATTTAAGTGACTCTGTTTCTGTGTGTATTTAAAAAGTAATCAAGCGTTTTTAAAGACGATTTTTGTCATCTTAATATATCAATAGACACAAAACCAAGGTGATTTGATAAAATTATTGGTTGATGTGTAATAAATAAGTTTCACTGTCATTTATTATTTAATACAAGTATGTCCTACTTTTTCATTGTAGTGTCCTCCCTTGTCCTCCTTTTCATGGCAAAAAAGTGAACATTGTCCTCTTTTTAACGTTAAACGATTTGGTCACCATAACATAGTAAGACAACCAGCTGAAAGCATTATAAGGCAGTGCCTGTTCTGAAATCCATAGAGAAATATAGGGAAACTAAAAAAAACACTTTGTGGCGAGAACTGTAGACAGACATGAAAGGAATAAAGAGTCCACAGAAACACCTTGAACGGATGGCACAGGCCAGGAGGGCCTAACATGTGTTTGTTGAGGACCTGAAAAATGATGATGATGATAATCTTTATCAGCTCCATCCATGTGTGACTCCATGTGCTCCGCATTCCTCTTTTACATTTCTTTTTCAGGTTTTCTAGGATCTCTCCATCCTTTTCTCTTTCCAGCGGGTTAAAGAAGGTTTACCGTACTAAACATTTCATACTAAAGGACAGATAAAGCTTTTTCTTTACAGAATGCAGTGCAATGTGATTAGAGACAAATACCAATTTTTTTTTTTTACAAATATCGTTAGTGTGGTTCAGTATCAACATCAGCAAACCAATAGGTGCTTAGCCCCCCCCCCCCCCAGAGTAAGTGTTGAGTATGAATGCTTATATGTGCCCAAATGCGACCTTATTAGGTAAGTGTACAGATAACAGAGTATTTATCTTAGCGTAAAGGTTTTTTTTAACCATATACTTATATGTGAATCATACACAATGTCGTAAACTCTGTAAATTCTCTGGTAGTTGAAGTCACCTTATCGGGGAATCCCCTATGTATTATTGCACTTGACTAATCAGATTATTTCGCTCCACCAATCAGAGAAGAGTTTCCCAGAATCGCCAAGTAACATTAACAATGGCGAGACAGTGGAATATTCAAACTGTGTAAAATAGGTTAGAATAAGGCGAATATTTCCAAAATGGCTAATGGGAAAGGATTCACCCTTTATCACAACTTAGGAGCAAATGGAAGTCAGGTATGGACTTCCTTGGTTATCACTTCTTGCCATTTTTGCAGAGTAATTGGCAAAATTGCGTGAATCATCAAAGAAGCGAACAGGCAAAGGTGAATATAAAATTAAAGATAAAATGGAAGAATGCTCGAATTGGGGTCAAATTTTCACACAAAGGAAGCCAAAAGTAAGCTAACACTAAAATTATACGGGTGAAAGTGATAGCTGAAGTGGATGGACAGAACAGATGGGATCCTCGTTACTAGAAAAGCACATCTGCCATATTTTTACCCTTCGTTGGATAATTTTGAATAGACCAAGAATGCATGACGTAACTGCTCTCCGATACGGCCGCAAGTGGAATATATTATAGGTGAGATTTTAGATCAGGACACACACAACGAATCCAACAGTTTACAAGAGCGGACCAGATACATGAGAATTGATACTGCATAATTCACCTAGTCCTAGACTGGAACTTGTTAGAGTTGGCTTGGAAGACTGGAGCTCAAAGAGTTCTTATGTTTGTATCAAACTACTTTCTGTATATACTGCAGAAATGACAAATTACAGAATTGATATCCTGAGTCTCTGTGACACACTGTGGAAGGGCATAGAGAGGAGGAGATTGATCACAGGAGAAATGGTGTTGTCCTCATGACATGAGGAGGAAAGCACCCACCACAGTGAAGGGGTGGCTATAATGCTGTCTTGGGAAGCACAGAAGGCACTTATAGACTGGGAAGCAATAGGACCCCGAATTATAACAGCAAGGTTTGAATCAGCCAAAAAGAAAGTAAATATAAACATCATCCAGTGGTATGCACCAACAAATGATAAAGAAGAATCTGAGAAAGAAGACTTTTACACCAGAATATAAAATGTGTTGGACAAAAAGAAAAGAAAGAATATAACAATTTTGATGGGGGGCCTAAATATGAAAACAGGAACAGGCTTTGAAGAAATCACGGGAAAGCATGGATTAGGTATGATGAACGAGAATGGGGAACTATTAGCTAACTTTTTTGCTTCAAATCAACTAGCTATAGGAGGAAGCATATTTCCACATAAAAGAATACATAAAGCAACATGGATATCACCAGATCACAGAACTGAGAATCAGACTGATCACATTTGCATAAGTAAGAAGTTTAGGTCATCATTGCATGATGTAAAAGTATGTAGAGGAGCAGATGTGGTATCAGACCACCATCTTCTGTTGGCTAAAACAAAAATTAAAACTCAAGAAATTTACAACAGTATATAGCTATAGACAACAGTATAATGTGGGATATCTAAGAAATCAGGAAATAAGAGAAAAATTTTCAATCACAGAATCCAACAAACACCAAGTACTCCAACAGCTGGAAGATGAAGCAGATACGGAAGACCACTGGCAACAAGTAAAAAATATATGGAACGAGACATGTGAAGAAGTACTGAGAAAAAGAGACCATCAGCACAAAGCATAGATAACAGAAATAAATTTCATGTGAACCGTTAATTTGTAGAACTGATTCAATACCGTTTTATTGGTTTATATACTTATATAAAAACAGAAACCATTAGTAAGATAGAAGACAGGAAAAACAAGAAAGCAGATTTAAACAGAAGCAAAACCAGAAGCTCCAAAGCCAAGGCTAATGAAGTGTACATAGAAGCAAACAAAGAAGTAAGAAGAAACATCAAAAGAGACAAGAGGAAGTATATAGAAGAGCTGGCAAGGGAAGAAGAGGAAGCTGCAGCCAAAGGAAATATGAGAGACCTGTACAACAACACAAAGAAGCTAACAGGGAAATAAAGGCAAGCAAATGGCCTCATAAAGGATAAGAATGGAAAATTGCTTAGTAATATACAAGAACAAATGAAGAGATGGACAGAATATTTTGAGGAATTTCTCAATAGACCATCTCCAACTAATCCCCCAGACATCCAGCCAGCAGAAGAGGAGCTACAAATCAGCTGTGAATGACCAAGTAGAGAAGAAATAAATAAAGCCATACAGCTTCTGAAAGATGAAAAAGCAGCTGGTCCAGATGGAATTCCAGCAGAGGCCATCAAAACAGATATAGATTCCTCTACAGACATTATACAAACTACTTGGCAAATTCTGGGAGAGAGAGGAAATACCAGCAGAATGGAAGGAAGGTTATCTGGTCAAGTTGCCTAAGAAGGGAAATTTACAACAGTGCACAAATTATAGAGGAATAATGTTACTATCAGTGCCAGGATAAGTATTAAACAGAATCATCCTTGAGAGATTAAAAGAGTCCATAGAAAGAGCAACTGAGAGATGAACAAGCAGGTTTTCGACAAAACAGATCATGTACAGACCAGATAGCCACACTGAGAATAATAGATGAACAAAGTCTCGAATGGAATTCACTGCTATACATCGGATTTGTGGACTATGAAAAGGTATTTGACAGTGTAGACAGAGAATCCCTTTGGAAATTGATGAGGCATTATGGAGTTCCCATGAAGATCATTAACTTAATAAGAAAGACCTATGAAGACATGACATGCAGAGTTCTTCTAGAAGGACAACTTACAGAACCAGAGTTCTTCTAGAAGGACAACTTACAGAACCGTTTAGGATTAGAACGGGAGTGTAGTGGGTTGTAAAAAACATGCCTTGTATTCTTGGAAAGTAGGGCAGTGTGCCAGCCAATCAAAAATCGCGAGCTCACTGCAGTCGATCGATAAATGTTATGGCAGTTAGTAGGAAACAAGAATTGTGCAAATTCTTGGGTGGATTTAAGTATTGTTTAAGATGATGCAGTGACAAAAATGATGGAAGTTGGTTCAATTTTCAAAGGATAACTCCAACTATTTTGCATGCCTAAGAAATAGTGGAAGAAAGGCTTACCTCTGGAAATATGTGCAGTGAAGGCGTAAATATATCGGGTGATGCTGTGTTGTTCATCATTAAAAATTTGATATAATTCTAAATGGAAACCAATTATGGAAAGTTTCACATGGAAAGAAAGCAGAAATTCTGTAAAGTGGAAGGAGATATGTCAAAAAGTCATGGATAACAGGTTGAGATGCACGAAGGCGATTCCGGAAACTCAGCTCGCACAGACTCGCCCAGAACTTCACCAAACCACGGTTTCCAACTAAGCCACAATGCATTGCTTTCCGATACGCTGGATGTCGGCCTATAAAAAGAGGCAGCGAATTTTTCAAAATGCACTCACACAGCAGAAGCCAGAGATAGACTGAAGAAGGAAGCTTGCCAAGGCTATAACTTTGCCATCTGTTTTGCCGTGCAGTTCCACTTTATCAAATCAAGTCTGTTCTATGCTTAACAGCTATCCTACGAGGGTATGTAGGTTTGTGATTAATTAATTTGTTTTATTGCAGCTTTAAATTAATAGACTTGTGTCAGGATCAGACCAGAGGACTGAACTGCACTTTAGTTGCGAATCTGTAAAAGGAATTCGATACCTACCCATGATTATCAGGATTGTCATGTGGAGTAGTCAATTACACTATTATATAGTAACAGAGACTTGGCACTAAATATTATGAAAGGCAAAGGTAGCATCATACCTATGTATAAAATGTATTATATTCATGTATTATCTTATTTTCAAAAAATGTTCTGTAGATAGATACCTGTCTTGTCTCGCTATTGCTAATCAGACTGATCCATGTATCATTCATATACATGCAACATCTGAAACACACTCATCTCATGAACATCTAGGTTTGTGTGCTTCATGAGCAAAAGCTAGCCACATGTCCACTATTGTTCGCAGGTTCATCTGTGTCATCAGAAATCAAAGGTCTAAGAGTCCAGATCAATCTGTGCTACCTGAAACAATACAGGAGCCTCTGCTATTGTCATCCGGACTTCATCCTCAGTCTCCATCAGTAGTTGGCAGTTTAGAGGGAGGACTACACTGATAAATCTGTGCCTTTCAAGTGAAGACAGACATAAGACTTGAAAGTTGAGTAAAGCATATGTTCAGATTTATGCAACCAAATGAGAGCAGACCAGGACAGTGATTAGTTGATGAAAAACATTAGTCTGTTAGCATAGCCAAGAGACTAGATTGAAAGAACATTTGAGGAACTTTATTTCAACTTAAGTGGAAAATTCAAGGAAAGACTTTTTAGTTAAATAATTAGAAATATAAATTCAACCATCATTCAGATTTTGTAAAATATTTTATTCATTGATTTCTATCATCATCCATTCATAATTTCACAAGAAGAAAAGAAAGATGTACATAATAAATTCAATAATTGTTCTCAGCTGACTTATTAATTTTATATTGTTAAAGTGTGAGTTTTATTTAATTGTTTAATTATCATAGGTAGTTACTCTGAATACTTTCTGAAGCAGATACCTTCACAGCCGTGACTATCCTGTGATACCAGTGTTCTTCTCCAACACTGGGACTTCACTCATTTCAAGTCAGAATACTGTTTCTGCTCTTTCAGTATTTACTACTGACACTACACTTATAAAAACCTTACGCTACAGGGAGTGAGACAGGGATGCCTCTTGTCTCTTTTTCTTTTCTTACTAGCAATAGATTGGGTTATGAAAACATCGACATCACACAACAGAAACGGGATCCAGTGGAATCTGATTAAACAGCTTGATGAGTTGGTTTTGCAGATGACTTGGCTCTTCTGTCCCATAACCATAATCAGATGCAAGAGAAAATGAAAATACTCGATCAGAGGTCACAACAAGTGGGCCTGAAAATACACAGGGAAAAGACAAAGATTATTAGAATAAATGCAAAAAATGATAACAAGGTTGAACTTAAAGAAACACCACTAAAAGATGTAGAATCGTACACATATCTTGGCAGTAATATAGACAAAGTTGGGGGGACAGACTGTGACATCAAAATAAGAATACAATAAAAAATATTTAAAAAATATTTTAAATAAATGCTTTTAATGCACTAAAAACCTAAAAATAATTTTTCAAGGAGTTTATGCAACACTTACAGTAATAACTGGCAAAAACAGATTTTTAAAGTAAAAAGACAGATAACAAAGAGAGAAGATTCTGATGCCTTATAACATGACTTGATTGAAAGTTATAAACAATAAATGAAGACATAACCAGGGTCGAAAATGTATGGTGAGACATGGCTACATTATGTCTTTGTCAACACATTTAATGAAGACGAAAATCAAGCTGTACCTGGATCATCAGCAAAAAACTGGCTACTAGCTCCAGCTGGTGTACCCTTGTCTGACTGCTGTTTTTCTTGTTCTGTAGGCTCTGTTCTTTGCTTTATTGGTGTCAAGGGAGCTGGCTGGATAAGCATGTCATTGACTAGGCTACCATCAGGTGTGTAGAGGTCAACAACACACTGGTCTCCTGAGGCACAAATACAAGGTATGAAGTCAATGTATTCATTATTCATTCATTATTCTTCTCCCTGTGGAGCTTAGGACTTCAATGATTTCATGCCAAGCCCTCATGTCCTGTCATTTGCTCAAGCCCTTCTGTCATTTCTCAAGCCCTTTTATCACTTGCTCAAGATCTTTTATCATTTGCTCAAGCCCTTTTATCACTTGCTCAAGCTCTTTTATCATTTGTTCAAGCCCTTCTGTCATTTGCTCAAGCCCTTTTATCCTTTGCTCAAGCTCTCATGTCCTGTGTCATTTGCTCAAGCCTTCATGTCCTGTGTCATTTGCTCAAGCCCTCCTGTTCTGTGGTGTTTGCTCATACCCCTGTGTCCTATGTCATTTGCTGAAGCCCTCCTGTTCTGCCATTTGCTCAAGCCCACCTGTCCTATGTCATTTGCTGAAGCCCTCCTGTCCTGTCATTTGCTCAAGCCCACCTGTCCTATGTCATCTGCTCAAGCCCTCCTTCAAGTCCTGTGTCATTCGCTCCAGTTCTTTCTACGTCTTTCTATCCTTTTTTTTAAAATGTCTGTGTCCTCCTTAATGGTTGGTCTTCTTCTGGCTGAGCTGAATAACAAAATATGGCTAACTTATTTCCTGTTTGAGGTTTTTGTGGCTTAAGTTTCTACAGGTCAGGGTAACCAACCCAATGCCCAACCCTATTTAGTCATGCCTGGTAGGTCACAGTGTTAATATTCCTTATTTTGTCCACTCTTCCCTTCTTGTTTTTTCACCACAGGCAATACATGTTATACCAAAACTGTTACTTTCATCAATGCCTCACTTTATGTTGCAGCACACTAATCTTTATGTTCCAACACACTAGACTCTATTTTCCAACATAATAACCCTTATGTTTTAACATCACTCTACTCTCACGCTCCATCACACTATATTTAAAAATACTAACCTTTATATTCTAATTCAATAGCTTCCATGTTCCAACACATTAACCTCCAACATAATAACCCCAGTGTTTCATTAACACTCTACTCAATACTATTGTTCTATCTCAATATTCTGTCATAATCACACTATGTTCCAACATACTAACCTTTATATTCAAATACAACAGCTTCTATATTCCAACATACTAATTTCTACATTCCAACATATTGTATTCTAATACACTAATCCCTATGTTCCAATACACTAATCTTTATGTTTTAGTAAAAAAATACTATTTAATATATATATATATATATATATATATATATATATATATATATATATATAGATATATATATATATATATATATATATATATATATATATATATATATATATATATATATATATATAATTTTATGTTTCAATATATAAACTGTTATGTTCCAATTTACTAACCGCTATGTTCCAATATTCTAACCTTAATGTTTCAATATACTAACCTTCATGTTCCAACATACTAATCTCTATGTTCCAACACGCTAACCTTTATGCTTCAATATAATGGCCTCTTTATTCCAACATACTAATTTCTGCATTCCAACATACTAACCTCTATATTTCAATATACTAATCCCTATGTTCCAATTTATAATCTTTCTGTTCCAATATACTAACATTTATGTTCTAATATATGTTTCAATAACTAATCCATATGTCCCAATATACTAACTTTTATGTTCCAATATATAACCTTTATGTTCCAATATATAACCACTATGGTCCAATATACTAACCTTTATGCTCCAATAAACTCATCTTTATGTTCCAATATACTCATCTTTATGTTCCAATATATAACCATTATGTTCCAATATACTAACCTTTATGTTCCAATATATTCATCTTTATGTTCTAATATACTTATCTTTATGTTCCAATATACAACATTTATGCTCCAATATACAACATTTATGTTCCAATATATTCATCTTTATGTTCCAATATACTCATCTTTATGTTCCAATATATAACCATTATGCTCCAATATACTAACCTTTATGTTCCAATATATTCATCTTTATGTTCCAATATACTCATCTTTATGTTCCAATATACTCATCTTTATGTTCCAATATGCTCATCTTTATGTTCCAATATACTAACTTTTATGTTCCAATATATAACATTTGTGTTCCAATATATAACCATTATGCTCCAATATACTAACCTTTATGTTCCAATATATTCATCTTTATGTTCCAATATACTCATCTTTATGTTCCAATATACTCATCTTTATGTTCCAATATGCTCATCTTTATGTCCCAATATACTAACTTTTATGTACCAATATATAACATCTGTGTTCCAATATATAACCCCTTTGGTCCAATATACTAACTTTTATGTTCCAATATATTCATCTTTATGTTCCAATATATAACCATTATGATCCAATATCTCATCTCATCTCATAATCGGAACCTCTTCTACCCCATGATCCAATATACTAACCTTTATGTTCCAGTATACCCATCTTTATGTTGCAATATACTCATCTTTATGTTCCAATATACTCATCTTTATGTTCCAATATACTCATCTTTATGTTCCAATATACTCATCTTTATGTTCCAATATACTCATCTTTATGTTCCAATATATAACCATTATGTTCCAATATATAAAATTTATGTTCCGATATATAACCTTTATGTTCCAATATACTAATCTTTATGTTCCAATATACTAACCTTTATGAACCAATATACAAACCTTTATGTTCCAATATACTCATCTTTATGTTCCAATATATAACCTTTATGTTCCAATACACTAATCTTTATGTTCCAATATACTAACCTTAGTCTTGACATATGGATGCCAGTCATGGGCAATGACTACAACCCACAAAAGCCAGATCAAAACCTCAGAAATGAGGTATCTGAGGAAGGTGGTTGAAGTAACAAGAAGAGACATGGTCTGCAACCAGACGATACGTCAAGGCCTAAAATCCCACCCCCTGCAGACCCAAGTAGAACAGTTCCAACTAAGATGGTTTGGCCATGTCTGCAGAATGGAAGAAGATTGGCTACCACGACAAGCATGGGAAACAAAGAGCCAGGGATCCAGACCCCCAGGACGACCCAGAGTCCGCTGGGAGGACAACATTAGACAATCTTTGAACGACCGAGGACTATAATGGAACCAGGCCAGGAGGAAGACAGCCGATAGGATAGTCTGGCGCTCTCTCTTCCAAACCTCTACACCTCACGGTAGAATGGGAACGACCAAGTAAGTAAGTATACTAACCTTTATGTTCCAAAAAACATCCATATGTTATTGTTAATCAGAATCAACCTCACTGCACTCCGTGCAAACCAATAGGAGCTCAGTCTCCCTCAGCAAATGTCGAAGAGTATGAATGCTAATTGTACCTGTAGCACACTGGTTGTACATACGATGGATGCATCCTCTCTCATGTCCATTTCTGCTAGTCCCATGTTTGATGCCAAACTCCAACAGTCTCAGCGTTGTTGACTGTTCCACACATCCATATGTTCCAATATACGAGGGAAGGTCAAAAAGTAATGCCTCCTATTTTTTATGTATGTAAATACTGCATCGGTGTGCAATTTGTAAATTTAGCAGGATTCCTCAAACACTCTTCTGCATTGTATAGCATTACCAACCTGTTTCAGTAACAGGTGGCACCACTGTAACAGTTTAAAAATGGCTGCCAAAGACGTTCGGTTAAAACAACGTTATGTCATAGAATTCCTCAATGCTGAAGGAAAACCATAGCCATCAACCTCCTGCACCATTACGAAACTGAAGGAGAAGAGTTTTTATCGAATATTGTGACAGGTGATGAGACTTGGGTTCATTTTTTTGAACCAGAATCCAAGAGGCAGTCAATGGAATGGCATCACACAACATCGCCGACAAGAAAGAAGTTCAAAAGTTCACCATCTGTAGGGAAAATTATGGCCTCCGTGTTTTGGGATGAGAAGGGTGTGATTCTTCTCGACTTCTTGGAACAGGGAAACACGGTGAATGCAGACCGTTACATTGAAACTTTGAAGAAGCTTAGAGGTCGTCTTCGGCAACTTTACCCATTAAAAGATCAGAGAACTGCACTACTGTTGCACGATAATGCCACGCCCCACACCGCTAAACGCGCCATTGATGCGATTGCAGAATTTGGCTGGACATTATTACCACGACCCCTTACAGTCCCGATCTTGCACCTTCTGACTTCCATCTGTTTGGTCCACTGAAAGAAGATCTTCGCGGACATCACTTTAAGGATACCGAGACCCTTAAACACGCCGTACGCCAGTGGTTTAGGAAAAAGGACACAAATTTTTACCGTGCGGAAATACATGCCCTTGTGAGAAGACGGACAAAAACTGGAACAAATAACGGAGACTACATTGAGAAATAAATTTTTGAAGTTCAGACTTGGGGCTACATTTCAATGTGAATTTTATCTGTTTTCTTGCTTACTGAATGAAATTAAAAATTACGAGGCATTACTTTTTGACCGTCCCTCGTACTAACCTTTACGTTTCAATATACTAATCTTTATGTTCCAATATACTAATCCATATGTTCCGATGTACTAACCTTTATGTTCCAAAATCTCAGCTAATAGAATGGGCTCAGATTCAGACAATTCTGTTAAAACGTTGATAACATCCTTACACCAGTCACCATCCTGTAAAATCAGAACGCAAGATGTAAAGAACCAACTGCTGATTAAAAATTAAAATGCTGAAAGAAAATAACTGAAATTGTCAAAACGTTATAAAAACACTATTTGAAATTACTAAATCAGATGGCAAATAAACAGTAATAAGGGTGTCATCGAGATGAATAAACAAATGAACAAGTTTTATTTTCAAAGGGTTGATAACTGGCCATGCAGGGCAGTCTAACCTTCTGACATCCCTTTCTCTCATCTATCAAACTGAATCCATTTATCCTCACGTACATTTCAAACATCAGGTTTAAGGAATGCAACGACATGAAAGATCTCTGAAGGACCGAGGACTAGAATGGAACCATGCCAGGAGGAAGACAGCTGATAGGATAGTATGGCGCTCTCTCTTCCAAACTTGTACACCTGACGGTAGAAGAGGAACGACTAAGTAAGTAGTAGTGACACAAAAGTAAAATAACAGCATTGTTAGATTTGTAGTAAAAGGTAGTCCCATAACAGATACTGCTGTAGGGGAATTAATTGTTAGAGACCTCACCATAGGTCTGCATAGAGAGGTGGGGTGACCAGTTCTCTTCCTCGCTGCCTTTTCCTTCCCTAACTCAAAGAGCAGAGTCATGCACCCATTTACAGCTGGATAGACTGGAGCATGCCGTTACCGTGATTCGAACCCAGCACCTTTGCCATAAGAGACTAGCGCTCTAACCACTCTGTCAATCGGAAGCTCACATTTATGGTATCTAATCATAATCAAGAAATAAAATATATCGGAAAAAAAAAAAAAAAGGAAAAATCATCACAAGCTACATCATCATCATTTGTTTTTGCTTTTTATGGAGTTGTCACTGCAGGTGATCCCCTTAAAGGAAGCCTGCACCAAGCATTCACATGCTCTTGCAGAAGTGGTTTATGCAGCTAATTGTTTTATATGATGAGGTTGCCATCCTGAGGTCACAACCTCATAATAGTCACCCTGTACGACATGGCATGCCTGAGGGAGCATTAGTCATATTCTGTCTTTGTCTCGTCACAGACGACCTGGAACTACACGTGACATATTTACATTTGGGAATCCTAAATTATCAGAAAATTAATTAATCCCAATGTTGACAGGTTGGCACAACGGGCTAATCACCTGTTTGCCAAGTCACTTCGATTACATGTCCTGCCCAAGGGCCTTGTGCACTTGGGTTCCCTCTACACCTCGTTTCACGGGGTAGAAGAGGTTCCGATTATGAGATGAGATGAGATGTTGACAGGTTGATTGTTATTGTTATACAGAACTGACATCATTGCGCTCCGGGCAAACCCATAGGTGCTCAGTCTCCATCAGTATATGTCGAAGAGTGTGAATGCTAACTGCTCCTGTAGCTCGCTGGTTGCATCCTCTCATACGTCCAATAAACTCATCTTTTATATATTAGAACTTCAGATCTTTATCAGGTTGATTATTAAGCTAAAATCCTTAGCCACCACTCCCCTTAAATGTACTTAATTGTCCTTGCCTAGTCAGATTTTATTAAAAATTCATTTAAGTTAAATACCCCTGGCTACAAAATAGTGTCCTGTGTTGTTCCTTGGGGATCTTTGAAGAGACAAAGAGAAGAATATGAATACACCACCCTCATGCATGTCATACAAGGCAACTAATATTAGGTTGTGCATGGTGCTGTCATCCTCATCATGTAAAACAAATTGCCACAGAAACCACCATTGTAAGAGGATATGAATGCTTGTTGCAGACGGCATGCCAGGGGACAAGCTACAGTAAGGAGTGCACAGGAAAATGATGATGATCATGAACATAAGTGTCTTTAAATGAAAACATGATTATCAGACATGTTCACATCTAGAAAACATGATTATCAGACATGTTCACATCTAGAAAACATGATTATCAGACATGTTCACATCTAGAAAACATGATTATCAGACATGTTCACATCTAGAAAACATGATTATCAGACATGTTCACATCTAGAAAACATGATTATCAGACATGTTCACATCTAGAAAACATGATTATCAGACATGTTCACATCTAGAAAACATGATTATCAGACATGTTCACATCTAGAAAACACGATTATCAGACATGTTCACATCTAGAAAACACGATTATCAGACATGTTCACATCTAGAAAACATGATTATCAGACATGTTCACATCTAGAAAACATGATTATCAGACATGTTCACATCTAGAAAACATGATTATCAGACATGTTCACATCTAGAAAACATGATTATCAGATGTTCACATCTAGAAAACACGATTATCAGACATGTTCACATCTAGAAAACATGATTATCAGACATGTTCACATCTAGAAAACATGATTATCAGACATGTTCACATCTAGAAAACATGATTATCAGACATGTTCACATCTAGAAAACATGATTATCAGACATGTTCACATCTAGAAAACAATGACCAAACTGTTACCTTAGTCTTTCTGAGAGCACATTTGATGGCAAGGGATGGTGTGTCCAGTTTGTGCTGTTCATGGGGAATAAGTCTCAGATCTGCTAGACTAACCTTCTCTCTGTTGCCATAATCAATAAAGTAGACACTCACCTGGTGAAAATTAGGTGGAAGTTTAGTTACTTCAGTGAACTGTCAGAATGGATCACCGGTTTTAAATACATACAAGATTACATTTGATGCCTGTGACCTGTACCATATGATAACAGAAAAGGGATTTTCTTGCTTGATTTTTTTTTTAACATCTTTCTTTTAAGGATTAAAATATTAGCATATATACTTCTTCTTCTTCTACGTACACTCTCAGATGTCTACTTAAATATTTTCAAACAAAGATGTGGTCAGATTGAGACTATCTGTATCTCTATGGAGTTTTTCCATGAATGGTACTAGTGACGGCCATATGTACTTTCTCTGTTCCTCATATGTTGAGCATCTCTGAAGCAGATGTTCAGCAGTCACTTTATCGCTGCCACAGTTACACTCATTGGTAGTTCCTCTCTTTAGCTTGTTGAATAGATGGTATCTCAATCTGTTGTGGCCCATGCAGAGTCTGAAGATTACCAACTTGTTCACTTCTGTTGAGCTGGTAATATGCATCATTTATTTTGGTGGCCTGGATGCTTTGCATCCCATTAGTTCCTCTATCTGCTCCTGATAAAACTTTTTGATTCTTCTAAAGTTATGCCCGTATCAGGCTGAGGTAGCTCTCCACCTTCCTTTGCCAAATCTGTCAGCCTTTTCATTGCTGGCGATGTTGCAATGAGATGGGATCTATTGTATCACAACTCTTTTGAATCGCTGACATAGTTTTTGTGGAGTGTTACTCTTTGGTCATCCAGGTGTTTATTTTTTAATCTTTCTTTTAAGGACTAAAATCTTAAAATATTTACTTTAAACCCAAAGTAACATCTTTCCTAGATTTTCTCAAAAAATCAGAAAGCCTGACAAGCATAACTTTCTGATGTTGCATTTAGACAGATAACAAAAGTGTGAATGAACAAAACTAACAACAGAAAAGACAATACCTCTTCTGCGCAGTTGACTCTAAACTGACATTACAGCAACTAAACTAACTTGTCATATAATTCAAAAATAAAGATGTAGCACCATGCAATACAAACTTTAATGGGGTAAAGGTAGTCCTATAGCAGATAAAATACAGTATAGAGCATAAAAAAATACAAACAAGAAAATATTACAATAAATAAAACATGTCCTGATATAACCAACAGTCCATGTATATGGTAGATAGTTGAAAGGGCATTGCCACAAAGAAAAGTTGTAAACACCTTAATTGAAAAAAAAAAAATAGCAGATACTGTCGTGTCGGAGACTTCACTATACTTGGTCCAGCTTTGAGGAGGGGGTGACTAGTTCCCTTCCTCTCTGCCTTTTCTTTCCCTAATGTCAAGACCGTGTTTCGAACCCAGCAGCTTTGCCGTGAGAGGCCAGCACTCTAACTAAAACGTACCATCATGTAATATGTTTTTAACTTGTGTTTGAAACATACTATTATATGTTTGTTCTAGAATCCATTTAAATCCTACTACCTTGTGATGTTTGTTCCATTATGTATTTGATGCCTAAAAAGGTAAAGATAGTCCTGGCAGATACTGCCGTAGTAGAATGAGGTGTTAGAGACTTTATTTATACTAGTTCTCAGCTTTATGAGTTTGGATGATCAATTCCCTTTCTCTATAAGCCTTTGCTTTCTCTAACTCAAGAGGATAATGTAAGGTATCCATTTACAGATGGGTAGAATGCAGTATGGCGCTAATTGGATTTGAGTCCAGTCCCTTTGCTTTGATAAGTAAGTGGTCAAGCCACTCTGCCCACTGATTAAAAACCAGTCGCCATATAAGTGTGTTGTAGCACGTGGGTAGGGATCAGACAAAAGCTGGTACCCTGGTCCTCCAGGTTGGGGGTTTTAGCACAGGGCCGACAACCCGTCTATGTAAAAAATCGCATGTTATGGAAACGGCAACAAATGGAAACACTTTGATGTGGGACGGACATCCGGAGTCTCAGGCTCGTATGACTGCCAGTGGTGAAAGCCGAAAGGAAGCCATTGGCATGAACACGGATGCCCTGACCGCAAAACACAAAACCAGAATTGGATTTTGGAACATCAGAACTATGAATGAGGCAGGAAAGCTGAGACAAATCACAGCAGAGATGAGGAACTACAAATTACATATCTGGGAATAAGCGAGAGCAGATGGACAGGGACGGGGAGAATAAAAACAGCTACAGGGGAAACAGTACTTTATTCTGGTAGTCAGCACAACGAAGGTGTAGCCATTATCCTGAAGAAAGGAATGGAAAGGTCTTTACTGGAATGGAAACCCATCAACAACAGACTGATAAGAACAAGACTGAGAGGGAGATTCACTAACACCACAATTATACAATGCTATGCCCCAACAAACGACAGCAATGAAGAGATCAAGGACGAGTTCTATCAACAGGTACAAAAGGAAATGGAAACTGCACCCAAATACGATCTTATTATAGTAATGGGAGACCTTAATGCGAAAGTTGGATCACACAATAATTATAATGAAAGAGTAATGGGGAAATGCGGCAGTGGAACAGTAAATGAGAATGGGGACAAACTAATAAGCTTCTGCAGTATTTACAACCTGGTCATTGGAGGAACACTTTTTCCATACAAAGAAGTGCACAAGTCAACGTGGGAATCACCAAATGGATGGGACAGAAACCAGATAGATCACATAATGATCAATGGCAGATGGAGACATGCACTACAAGACGTGAAAGTAAGAAGAGGCGCAGATGTGGGAAGTGATCATCACCTAGTAGTACAAGACTGAAGGTGAAACTCAGAGCTGCTGGACCAGTTGCAGTCAAACAGAAAAGGTATAACATCACAAAACTTAAGGACCCCCTCACCAGAAAAGCTTTCGTGGTCGACGTAAAGAGACGATATCAGATTACCAAAAGCCAGGAAAGAACAGAGACTGATGATGTCGATCAGAAATTCAACACCATCTCAACAATATACAAGGAAAGCAGCAAGTCATGTGTTAAGTTATTTTTGCAGGGGAGTTAAATGTTTGAGATCCTCACACGTGAGTCTAGTATAGATGCACATTTGAGTGCATCTAAGTTAATTGTATGTTTGATTATTTGCGTACCACCGTGCCCCATGCTTAAACGGGTATGGCATGGTTTGTCGCGGCGATTTGTTGCTATCCAGCAAATATACTGGAGGCAGATCCCGATATTCTCCGTCTTGGATAGACGTGAATTTTGTGTGTGCTTGTCCTAAGTCTAGGGAAGACAAGCAAATGAAAATATTATAATCATCTGAAAGATGAAGAAGTTATTCTTGAAGAGCTTTACCAAGAATCGTTTCATTATAAATATTTAGCCAGAAACGGCTCGTTTTAAGTATCTCGCCTCAGATACTTGATCTCCTGTAGTGTTACGGCAGAGCTTCAGCTTGACCAGATGTGTCAAACTGCTAGTGTGTCCCTCTAACGTCAGGAGCGGATTGATGTTTTAAATGAATATATATGTCTACGTGAAGAAGATAAACATGGTCAATTCAACAGTACCATGTATTCTACCAAGCCGTTGACCTTGATGTCATAACGACCAGTGCTGTCATATTCTACCAAGCCATTGACCTTGATGTCATAACGACCAGTGCTGTCAATCAAAGTCCATGTTGACCATTATTGATTATGTATTTCTCCTACCATGACCATTGCTGATGAAGAATGTCTGTCAACTATGGATGTAACATTTTCGTCATAAATAAATATGTAAACACTAACTCTCCCAACGAGTACAGTGTTTATCCATACCAGTTGGTCATCCTGCATTGACCCTTTTTTTAAAAAGTGTTACCGAAAGCAACCATCATCACCATACGCCAAGACTAAACGACCCACATCAAATTCGCGTTATCAGGTAATATGTCGGCCACATGGTGTAAGCCAGACAGCTCTGACAACATCATTGTCACTGTCAGAGACAGACAGTTAGAGTGAAAACATCGGTAACATCATGCTTGGGATTCCAGGAAAGAAAGAGCCAAGACTGGATAACACCAGAAACGCTAAAAACCACAGCGAAGAGAAAGGAAACGAAAAGATGGAAAACAGAAGCTAAGTCTCCCAGGTTAAAGGCAATATATAGTGAACAGTACAGTCAGCTGGACAAGGAAGTAAAACATCAAACCCGTGCTAACAAAAGGACATTTCCGGATGACCTTGCAAGACAGACAGAAGAGGCAGCACTGAGAAATGAACAAAGCAGTTTATAAAATAACTAAAACTATCAGTGGAAAACGAGGTGCAAACAACATAATGTTAGTAAGAGACAAGCAAGGAAATCTCATCACCACAGCACAGGGGCAGAAAACAAGATGGGCAGAGAAACACTGAATAAGGAACCACCAGAGACTCAGCTGAATGTTCCTGAGGCTGAAAGTGACTTAGACGTAAATACAGACATTTCACGAAAAGAAGAAATCATCACAGCTATCAAAGGGTTAAAAAATGGAAAAGCGCTTGGTCACAACAATCTAAATGCAGAGTTATTCAAGGCAGACCCTAAACTAGCAGCAGAACTATTAGAACCACTATTTGCACAAGTCTGGGAAACTGAGACAACACCAACAGAGTGGAGTAAAGGAATAATTGTCAAATTGCCCAAGAAGGGCGACCTTGCAGACTGCAACAACTGGAGAGGAATTACTCTCCTCTCAGTTTCCAGCAAAATACTAGGCAGGATAATCATCCAGAGAATTTCAAAAGCAGTTGACCATAAACTGAGGAAAGAAAAAGGGGGTTTTAGAAAGAACAGAAGATGTGTAGATCATATATTCACTCTCAGGAACATTATAGAGCAGTGCTCAGAATGGCAGAGGCAGCTATACATTAACTTTGTTGATTTTGAAAAGGCTTTCGACAGCATACACAGGGACAGCCTATGGAAAATACTGAGGGCTTATGGAATTTCCAGCTGCATTGTTTCCATCATAAAAAGCCTCTATTCTAACTTTACATGCAGTGTTGGATTGAGTAATGTAACTTTCGAAGTGAAAACAGGAGTACGACAGGGATGCCCCTTATCAACAACATTATTTTTGACAGCCATAGATTGGGTGATGCGCCAGACAACAGAAGGCAGTCAAAGAGGAATTAAATGGACAACATTTTCTACACTGGAAGACCTGGAATATGCAGATGACATTGCACTACTTGCTCATTCACATCAACACATCCAAGAAAAAACCGATAGACTGAATAAGTATGGCCAGCAGGTTGGCCTGAACATCAATCTGAAAAAGACAGAGGTCGTGACACTAAATGTGGGCAATCCTGAGCCAATAACAGTAAGGAACCAGCAGTTAGAAAAGACAGACACATTTACTTACCTAGGATGCATAGTAACACCTGACGGCGGAACAAGCAAGGACATTAACAACAGAATGAATAAAGCGAGAACAGCCTTTGCTAGTCTCAACAACATTTGTAAGTCTTCCCAGTACAGCACAAATACCAAATTATGAGAACTGTGTACTTTCTGTGCTTCTCTATGGTGCGGAATGCAGGAGAGTAACAGAGAAGGAAATGTCAAAACTGTCCTCCTTCCACACAATCTGCCTAAGGAAAATTCTCCGAATCTTTTGGCTAAACACCATCAGTAACCAAGAACTACTTATTCGGAGTAACCAGGAGGACACGCACACCATCATAGCTGGCAGACGCTGGAGTTGGGTTGGCCACGTCCTCAGAAGGGATCCTGATACCATCACAAGAACAGCTATGCTGTGGACCCCCGAGGGAAAGCGAAGGAGAGGCCGGCCAAAAACAACTTGGCGGAGAAATGTGGAGGCCGAGATGCAAAGAATGAACCAGAGTTGGAGCACTGTACGAAGGATGGCCGCCAACCGAGCAAAGTGGAATCAATTTGTTGCTGCCCTACAAGATGCCACCAGGCATGATGCCACTGACTACTTTGACGGTTATAGATTAAAGAAGAAGAAGCACGTCATTGACACTTACCACTGCTTCTTCTACTGCCAACACCTGTGCTCGGTACCAGCCTTTTTCATAGTTGGCAGCCACCATAGAGTTAACACGTACCGCTCGAAGTTCTGGAGGAGATGCTGCCTATGAAACATTTAAAAAAAATTATAATAATTACAAACATATCTGACACGAGCTAGTTCCCACTGAACTAGGACATGAAGTATATATAAGTCTATACATACACAAACATAGTCAGCTGTATGCCTTCTGTGTCAGACTCATTGTCTAGCAGTTAACATCACAGTAACACAGGGACTCCAACTCACGAGTAATAATGAAACATCATAACTGCCGAGTCAATCTCCAAACATTTAATACATCACTAACCGTTTTACAATAACACATGGATGGTGTGGTGCATATGATACAAATAATACTCTATAGAATCTACTCTAGCGAACCTGCTGTCATCAATAACACTGATGTTTCAACAACAACAAAATCTCGCCATCTCACTTTCTGCTTCACTCAGCATCATCCCTCGTTCAACTCCCTTTCTCCTACCAGTCTTAACACACTCCTCATGCTTTGACATTTACTGACACTCTTTCATATCCCCACTTGATCATCCACGAACAGTTTCACAACAACTCATGTAACCATCTTGTGAGATTCACAAAAATAACTCACTCTTTGACTGTTCGTGACAATATCTATAAAGAATTCCTCATCAGACACTTAAATCAACAGCAGTATAATAATTCAAGCCCCACGTAGTTCTCATAGGTCTCTGCTGAGAAGATTAAAGAATATGACTACTGCACCTTCATGCCTGTCATAGAAGATGACTAATACGAGGTTGTGCATGGGGCTGGCAACATCATCATGTAAAACAAATTACCACAGAAACCATTTCTGCAACAGCATGTGACTGTTTGGTACAGGCTTCCTACAAGGATACCAGCTGCAGTGGTGGCTTCCTTGCTCCTTAGGGAGCAGAAACAAAAATTATGATTAAATAATGATCCAAAGTGCATTTTTCACTTGTGGTATTTGAAAACAAAACTGAATGTGAGTCAGTGTGCTTTGAAAAAGATGCCCTGAAAAATGTTACGGGGAAAAGCAGCACTGCCATTTAGGTCAATATAGAAAAAAAATATGGAAATTGGAATTAGTTTTTTAGGATCATTTAAAATCTAATGAATCTAAATACGTCAAAATTAAATGTCACAACAAAATCTAGGCAGGTGAATTCCAACATTACAAATGTATTTTCTTAAGCATTCTGTGCTCAAAAAGCTCTCAGAAAAATCCTGTTGAAAATTGTACATGTTATATCAGAAAATATCAGAAACCCTGAGATGTGATGATGCTCACATCAATGAAACTTACTGGACAATTCTGATTCAGCACTTCATCAATTTCATAGACCAGGTTTTGCATGTCGGCTCTCTGTAAATACATGTCCTCAGCTGAATAGGCAAAGCTGAACAACACCTGCACCTTTGATCTGAAAATTGACAGAGAATGAAAACATTAAAAACATCATAAAGGTCAAGGTAGTCGCATAGCAGATACTGCCGTAGGGGAATGAAGTGTTAGAGACTTCACCATACTAGGTCCAGCATCGAGAGGTGGGGGGGTGACCAGTTCCCTTCCTTGCTGCCTTTTCCTTCCCTAACTCAATGTCAGGTATACATTTACAGCTGGGTAGACTGGAACGTGTCAATACTGTGATTCAAACCTGGCACCTTTGCCGTGAGAGACCAGTGCTCTAACCACTCTGTCAATCGGACACTCAAAAACATTATAAGAATGTGTAATAGATGTAAACCAAGAGTGACACGAGTTAAAAGGTGGAATTCTGTGTGACCACACCACTTTATGTTTGGTCTTGTTGTATAGGGGTGTGAGTAGGTTGCATACGATCAGGCTTTCTTCATGTATAAATCACTGAACACAGGCATGTTCGTGCCATCCAACACTTTAATACAATGACATATGTGTATGATCTGGGCGCTCTACATCCAAAGAATACTTGCTTATCACTGCACTACTTTAAACCTACATTATTCCGGGTCTGAGAATGAATACTCTTTCTTCCCATGTAGTAACACTGAGGACACAGAACTTCTACAATAATCTAAACATGTGACCTTTCCACTTTCAAACTAGCAACCAACTGACTTCTCAAAATCACCACTACTCAGACAGACACCCGGGTTTCACTCAGTTAAACAATGACATTATTCAGGCCAAGTGAGTACACAACTAAAACTACACAATAACATAAAAACTATCCCTGACAATGGTTTGGTTTGGTCTGATTTTTAAGGACTATCTTCACTGCACACTGACAACTCCATCGGTGCTCAGATCTCCTCCCTTAGATCACGCAAGAAGGATCTCAGCACCAGATAGAATCCCAATGCGTGTATATAGGAATCACACATTCTTTAAATATTTCTGTGGGGGTCGGAGTGGCTAAGAGGTATGGCATCCACCTCAATCTCTAAAGATACCGGGTTCAATTCCCAGTAGAGGGAATAGAATTTATGGAAATTATTTTCAGAACCAGTAGTCCTAATGATATCATACTCCCCCTGGTCTCCTGGGTAGTGAGATCAGATGTATAGGCTTCTTGGATAAGGGCGGAAAAAAATAGGAGGTCCCTTGTGCAAGTTGCGCACATTAAAAATCCCATAGCAGTTGGAAATCGCAAAGAGTAGGCCATAAGGCTGCTGCCCTGGCAACATTTAAAAATTAGAAACCTATCCTTGATAATGAGAAAACACCAGGGGCACTAAGTGGACTATATCCTACTTTTAGAACAACCCAATACCTCTAGACAAGATACTTGACAACACAATACCTCTAGACAAGATACTTGACAACCCAATACCTCTAGACAAGATACTTGACAATGTGCCTGGGGTAGCAACCTCATAATGTGAAAAAAAACTGCTATGGGAGCCCCCCACTGCAAAAGCCCATGAAATGCTCTCGTATAGGTTGTACATGGGGACCAATGGCAGAGGTTGCCCACAGTCTTCTATATTCAGATGACCTGGTACCACACTTACACAAGCCTAGATCACTTATGTCACAATGTAAGTAATATAGAAGACACATCTGACAACAGAAAATCTGAAGGAATTTTTGTGTAGGCTTAAAACTGTGACTTCTACATACAGATGGTCAAAGGTGAGACCTCATGCACCTTAATAAGCAAAAAACTGATTGAAAGGTCCAAAATGGTTGGCTTCGACATGAATGGAAAACCTCCATAGAAGCATCGAATCTTCAAGAACTGATATGGATCTACTGTACTGGTCATGCCGGGGTACGAGGCAATGAAAGAGCTGACAGACTAGCTTCAGGAGCACCCATAAAAGGTGCATTGGCCATGGATAAGGAAGAAATACTGAGGGCAATTCATGTATGTTTGTCTATTAGAGAATGACACTGCAATTGATGAATCATCAAGGCTAAGACTGCTGGAATTTGGCATCAAACATAAGGCCAGCAGGGATGGACATATGAGAGGATGCATCGGCCGTGTATACAACCAGTGCGCAATAGGAACAATTAGCACTCATACCCTTCAACATTTACTGAGGAAGACTGAGCACCTATGGGTTTGCCCGGAGTGCAATGACGTAGATTCTGATTAACATTAACTGAAAAACTGAAGATAAGAAGACCATAACATTAACCTTATCATCATAAACCTTTTTTTTTCTCTACACAGCACGGAGCCACACCCACAGCTGGTCCCCTTGCACTCATGTGCACTGGTAGCTTACTTACTTAGTCGTTCCCCTTCTACCGAGAGGTGTAGAGGTTTGGAAGAGAGAGCGCCAGACCATTCTATCAGCTGTCTTCTTCCTGGCCTGGTTCCATTCTAGTCCTCGGTCCTTCAAAGATTGTCTAATGTTGTCCTCGCAGCGGACTCTGGGTCGTCCTGGAGGTCTGGACCCCTGACTCTTTGTTTCCCATGCTTGTCGTGGTAGCCGATCTTCTCCCATTCTGCAGACATGGCCAAACCATCTTAGTTGGGACTGTTCTACTTGGGTCTGCAGCGGATGGGATTTTAGGCCTTGACCGATCGTCTGGTTGCGGACCATGTCTCTTCTTGTTACTTCAACCACTTTCCTCAGATACCTCATTTCTGAGGTTTGGATCTGGCTTTTGTGGGGTTGTAGTCATTGCCCACGACTCGCATCCATATGTCAAGACTGGGACATAGGTGGAGCGGTATACAGCCATCTTCGTTTTCTTACCAACCTCTTTCTTGCTGAGGAATCCACGATTTATGGCCTGAAAAAGTCTCCCAGCCGCTGCTTTTCGAGTGGCCAACTCTTCTTTGATGCCTCCCTTTCGGTCTATAATAGCTCCGAGATATTTAAAGTGGTCGACCTGCTCCAGGACCTGTTCTCCCAACTTAATCTGATGTTTTCTTTCTTCTCGTGATATCACCATGGATTTTGTTTTAGAGCTGCTTATGACCATCCCTCTCTTCTCCAGCTCTTCCTTCCAGACTTGCAGATTGGATTGGAGATGTGCCTCTGATTTAGCAATCAGGGCAACATCATCAGCAAATGCCAGCTCCGAAATATAGACCTGTCTCATCTTCCAGTACCCCACTGAATACTTTCTTGTTCTCTCCTTACATGCCTTGATGACATCGTCCATAAGGAGTATGAAGAGGTAAGGTGATAGGATATCACCTTGTCTTACACCAGTGGTGGTTCTGAACTCTTCTGACTTATGGTTTGCTGTCCTCACATAATTTCTGCAAGACTTGTAGAAGCTCTGTATAGCATGAATCAGAGGTGCTGGAATATTCTTCCTTGCCAAACAGTCCCAAAGTTTGCTCCAGGGGACCCTGTCAAACGCCTTTTCCAGATCTATGAAACAAAGATGGATCTCACTCTTATACTCAAGGGCCTTTTCACTCAGCTGTCTGAGTGTGAAGATTAGGTCTTGAGTACTTCGGTTTGCTCGGAATCCGCACTGGACCTCATCCAATTGTGGCTCAGCTAGGCGTCGGAGTCTCTGCTCTAGGATTCTAGAGTAGATTTTACCAGGGACACTGAGAAGGGATATGCCTCTATGGTTTCCACATTGTCGATTGTCACCATTTTTTGAAAATTGGTGTTATGATGGCAATCTCCCAATCCTTTGGTATGGTCTTGTTGCACCATGCTGCCTGTAGGACCTTTAAGAGTAATAGGTCGCCTGATGCTCCCATGTACTTAACCATTTCTGGTGTTATACCATCATGCCCTGCTGCTTTGCCCATCTTGATTTTCTCTAGTGCTGCCCTCAGTTCTTCCATCTTTATGTCATCTTCACCATCATTAGTTTTCTCTTCTGTGCTAGTGGTTATCATTTCTGATGCTTCATCATGCTCACCATCCAGGAGTTCTGAGAAATATTCTTTCCATCTTTCCATTACTTCCTTCGGGGCAGTAAGCAATTTGCCTTGCTTGTCCTTTATAAATTTGAGAGGGCTTTGTTTTTCTTTCCTCATGTTCTTTAGGGTCTTATAGAACAATTTCTGGTTTTCTTGTGCATCTTTTTCTAGCTTTCCTCCAAATTCTTCCCAGGACTTCTGTTTTGCTGCTAGCACTTTGTTCTTTGCTTCTGTTTTGAGTGTCACATATTCTCTATATTTTTCCATTTGTCCTGTTGTGTTTTTAGCTCCTAAGTATTGTTTCCATGCCATTTTCTTCTCTCTTATTTTCTCTTTGACTTCCTCTGTCCACCAAGGTGTCCTCTTTCTCTGGTTCCCAAGTCGGACTTCACCGCATGCTTCTGCAGCAGCTGTCTTTATGATATCCTTGAATTTATTCCAGAGGGTTTCCAAGTCATCAGGTCGTTCTTCTGTGTTGCTCACCGCTGCAGCAATAAGCCCCTGATATCTGGTCTTAATTTCTGGCTCTCTCCGCTTGTAGGTCCTAATGCTCATTTCTCCTGCTCGTTTACTTGGTTTCTTGCGTGATGTTGGGCAGTTCCTAGGCTGAGCAACTCTTTCAGTTGTTCGTTTGATTGTTAGCAGGTAGTGATCACTTCCAATCTCTGGCCCTCTCCAGACTCTTGCATCTCGGACATATCTGAATGAGCTTCTCCGAACAATGGCATAGTCGATCACTGACTTCTCATTCTTGGTTGGTTCACATCTAGTGTATGCATGTATGCGCTTATGGGGGAACTTTGTGTTTGTAATGATCAGATTCTGCTCACTGCAGAATCTAAGGAGTCGCTTTCCATTGTCATTGAGAGTATCTTCTCCATATCTTCCGATAACTCCATCCCATCTAGCATGGTCATTTCCAACTCTGGCATTAAAATCTCCGAGCATAATAACTTCATCTAGGCAGTCATCCACTGTCCTTTGAAGCAGTTCGAAGAATTCCTCCTTGACCTCTGCTCTCTCATCCTCATTTGGCCCATACACTATGACCAGGTTGACTATGGTTTCTCCTTCTTTTAGTTTTACAACCATAATGCGCTCCGAGACAAAGTTCCATCCCTTGATACTATCTTTTGATTTTGGGCCACAATGCAACCCACGCCCCTTTTAGCTCTTTCATATATGGGTATACCACTGTAGAGCAACGTGTTGCCATCGAGATCCATGACTCCTTGTCCTTTTTTCTTCGTTTCCGTTATAGCCAGGATTTCTAGTTTTGCTTTCCTCATCTCTTCCACCAGCTCCTCTTCCTTCCCATTTATACTTCTTGTGTTCCAAGTTCCATAGGTCGTAGTCCGTAGTCCGTTCCAGTTCGTCGCCTTTAGAATCAGTCCGGTTTTCTCTCTTGTAGTTCGCGTAATCATGATTTAAAGCAAACAGGTGATTGGCCTGTTGTGCCTTTGCATGGTGGAGGGGCTGCCTCCTTATGGCCTCCATGCAGGCCGCCCTCCTCCTTTTTCATCCGGGCTTGGGACCGGCATTGGCGGAGTTTGCACTGGTAGCAATTAGTTATACACGATGAGGTTGCCAGCCCTATGCACAACCTCGCATTAGTCACCTATTATGGTATACCTCAGGGATAACACATAAGGAAGGGAAACCCGAGGCCTGTAAACAGTAAATTAATATTAGTAAATTAATATTAGACAAACATAAAGGTATGTTTTCAGGCACTCGTAAGAAATAAAGAAGTAGAACACTTGGACAACAGAAAAACAACAGACGTGAGTGGCCCACCCAGGGTTCGAACCCCGTACCTTCCGCACGACAACTCCGCCTAGCTATCAAGCGAATCACACTGACCCCACGGCCAGCTAGGCATCCCAAAAAAAGATGCTTTACTGGCTATTTATCAGTAAGAAACACAAGATAACACCGGAAGTATACAGCCCCTTAATGACGCAATCACTTCTGTTGTTCTCCTATTAACAGTATGTGTCAGTCCAAACAAGACAAAGACCTTGATACTGGGTCCAGTAAATAGTAGAAGACTAAAGGACAATAGTATAGAACAGTGGGTAGGTTTCTGGTATTGTATGAACATAAATAACACATAAGGAAGGGAAACCCGAGGCCTGTAAACAGTAAATTAATATTAGTAAATTAATATTAGACAAACATAAAGGTATGTTTTCAGGCACTCGTAAGAAATAAAGAAGTAGAACACTTGGACAACAGAAAAACAACAGACGTGAGTGGCTTACCCAGGGTTCGAACCCCGTACCTTCCGATTCGCTTGATAGCTAGGCGGAGTTGTCGTGCGGAAGGTACGGGGTTCGAACCCTGGGTAAGCCACTCACGTCTGTTGTTTTTCTGTTGTCCAAGTGTTCTACTTCTTTATTTCTTGCGAGTGCCTGAAAACATACCTTTATGTTTGTCTAATATTAATTTACTAATATTAATTTACTGTTTACAGGCCTCGGGTTTCCCTTCCTTATGTGTTATTTATGTTCATACAATACCAGAAACCTACCCACTGTTCTATACTATTGTCCTTTAGTCTTCTACTATTTACTGGACCCAGTATCAAGGTCTTTGTCTTGTTTGGACTGACACATACTGTTAATAGGAGAACAACAGAAGTGATTGCGTCATTAAGGGGCTGTATACTTCCGGTGTTATCTTGTGTTTCTTACTGATAAATAGCCAGTAAAGCATCTTTTTTTGGGGATGCCTAGCTGGCCGTGGGGTCAGTGTGATTCGCTTGATAGCTAGGCGGAGTTGTCGTGCGGAAGGTACGGGGTTCGAACCCTGGGTAAGCCACTCACGTCTGTTGTTTTTCTGTTGTCCAAGTGTTCTACTTCTTTATTTCTTGCGAGTGCCTGAAAACATACCTTTATGTTTGTCTAATATTAATTTACTAATATTAATATACCTCAGGGAGCAGTAACCCAGTTCTACTCTTTCTTTGCCTTGTCAGAGACCCCGGGGAAACTGCACAAGGCAATATTAACATAACTGCTGATTATTCAATAACTAAACAGAACAACAGATTCTTGACTACTGGACAAAACAATCATAATGAAAGATTTGGAAAATGAAATTCTATTTTCCACATGGAAAACCTCTCTAATTCACAAGAACTTTACTGGAGATGTCAGCATCAAATATATATATATATATGACTTCTTATGCAGATATCACTACATGGCATTCGGCCAAAGAGTGAGAGCACAAGCGTCGCTGGATCATTAACAACAACAACAACAACACTCCTTATACAACATAAAGCCACTGCTGCAGATGGCTTTAAGAAGCCTACATACAAGCACAAACTCCTGCAGTGGTGGTTTTTACAACAATTTGTTTGACATGCGACAACCATCAACACCCTGCACAATCTCATAATGGTCACCTTTTTACAATATGCCTAATGGTGCACTAGGCCTATTCTTTGTTTGTCATCCTCAGGGTCATGGCACAGATGTCAAAAGCATCCCTATAAAATCATCCTTTACATACACATACAAACAAATTTAAAAAAAAAAAAAGAAATTCAAGTTTACAAACCTCACAGAAGGCCACAAAGCTGGGGGTACTGGTACCGAAGCTAGTGATTCCTTGCTGGCCTTTCTTTCAGAAATGTTGTTATTTGCTACTGGTTTCTTTGTTAAGGCATCTGCTACAGGGTAGACAGTGTATCGGTTTGGTGCCCTTAAAAGAAAGAGGGGTACAATGAATAAAAAACACATTAAAATAATACATGGCTATAGCATCGAGACTTGTTCAGTTGTGAAATAAAAAGCAAACCTTCAATCATGTGATATGAATGAGACTCCCGTATGGAAATGAAAGTTAAATAAATGGAAAAGATAACTAATGAAGAACAAAAGAAAATTCAATTCTACTCCAAGAGGAGAATGTTAAGAAAAGTGATCTACAACGACACTTGATTGGCAATAGCCCTACCAGAATAGTCGCCTGAAGCAGTAACAAAGAAAATGTGTCAGATCTGACTGAATCTAAAGTCTTAAAACACTACTGGGTAGGTTGGATCTCAAGACCAGGCATGTCCAATAGGTGACTCTCTGCATGCTTTAATGCAGCCCCCTCCATCCTTACAACCATTTACAGCTGCTTGGTATATTTACCAACACTTCTTTTGTCAAAAGCTTTGTCATCTTTATCCATTCTCTTATAACCACATCTATCTCTCTCAAAGATGTGGGTTATCTCTCTCCAGCTTGTCTTTTCACCATTTTATTTCCCTCTAAAATCACAACAACAAAAATAACAAATAAAACACAGAACCACGAAAAAGGCAAAATAACTTATTAGCCAAAGTTACAACAAACGTATGAGCACATAATAATTTTCCACGTGCAGTTCCAGTAGGTCTCTCAGGAGACAAAGAAAGACTGGGATAACTGCTCCCTCAGATATGTTAGCATTGTTCATTTTCGTTTTCCAGCTGGCGAGCGCTGGAGGATGCTGTCTCGAAAGATTGCATGAGGTGTTCCAGGTAACGGGCCCTCCTGGTTCATCGGGTAGCGAGGCAATGGTTTTGTGTGTGTTTGGCTCATGTGTCTGTAAAGCACAGTCCTGGTCGTGATGTGAGCAAGCCATCGCATCTCTGTATTGTGGCTCGATGAAGGTCTTGAATAAAGCTCCGCTCTCACAACGAGCATGTTGCTTTTGGGCCATCCTTCCTGATCAGGGGAACATCCTGTTGGCAGGCGGCCAGTGATTTTCATCTAAAGTAAGGAAAGCATGAACAAAATCACAGAATACGCAGGGATCCACTCTGCACAGAGCGCTGTTTCCCTCTGCACGCGAGTGAGCTTGAAGAAGACATAGTCTGTCCCGACAATTATCTGGTAGATCCTGCCAGTAGTCATGTGCTTGTCTTCGTGTGTAGGCGAATGCTGCCTCATAAGGCTGTGTGTGGTGTTCCCGGAAGCATGGCCTCCCAGCTCAAGCGATCAGGCAGAGTTTAGTATTGGCTCAGATGACGCTAACTGGTGCAGCCACTTCACCACACTATTGGATGGACATGAGGTAACGCAAACAACAACAGATATGTCTTAAGAGGTGACGAATATGAGGTTGTGCAAGGGAGTGGCAAGTTTATCGATTAAAACCAATTACCATAGAACGTACAATGACAAGAGTACATAAGTGCTTTGATACAGGCTTCCTGCAAGTGGACCAGCTTCAGTGGTGGCTCCATGCTCCAGAAAAAAAGTGAAAATGAAAAGAAGAAAATGATGATAATTTAAAAAGGAAAAGAAGCACACATAACTGGAAATTTTCAGCTGCCCAATGTATAATTTTATATAACGTAGAACAACAAACACAATCAAAAAGCTAGTCTTTCATAAATGGGTTCTTGCAAAGTACAATAGGATTGTAATGGTGCAACAAGATACCCTGTATGGAACTGATGACAAGAACCAGACAAATGCCAGTGGAACAAGAGATGAGAAGAAGCTGCAGATGGATAGGACACACATTGAGGAAACTTGCTGATAGCATTACAAGGCAGTCCTTGTTCTAGAGATGTAAAAAGACCAAAATACACATTGAGAAGAGAACTGGATGACCCTTGGGGAGCTGAAGGGTAATGAATGAATGAATTTATCCTTCCTTTGTAATGTGAAGCTGAAAAAAAATAAACTTACAGCTGTTCTAATGTGAAATAATCTGGCCACTGGCTGGCTTCAGACAGGAAGTCCACGTTTAGGGTTTCCCCATAGGATGCTTGATACAGATTTGTCAGCACTGACACCCATATACCATTTGGCTTGAGTATCTAAACAGAAAACAGATTAATAAATGTGAGAACACAAAATAAAATATGTTAAGGTGCCCACTCCTAAGAAAAAAAATTAACATACTTTTGGTTGAAAATGTACATCCCTGCCTAACACCCTGTTTTATCTGCAGAAACATTCCTAATTCATTGCCAGTTCTTACAACTGATGTTTGTTGTCAATACATGTTCTTTATTATTCTCAGGTCTCTGCAATCAATGTTTCAACTTTTTAACATTCTGATAATTTCCTCATGTTTCATCTTGTCGAATACCACCACTATGTATCCTATATAGCACACGTATTCATCACCATTATCCTTCAGCTCCCTAGGGAGCATATGTTCTCAATGAATTTATGCTAATCCCTCCTGTCCTGTGCCACTGGCTCAAGGGATTTCTAATCTTCTTTATCCTTTTCATTAGTGTCTTCAGTTCTTTTCTCCATGTGCTTTTCAGTCTCCGGCTATCTCTTTGACCTATAAAGTACAAGTACTGGTCTGTTTAAATTATATAACTCTTTCTATTAATGTTCTTTATTTGTGTGTTGTGATGGTATGTGTGTGTATATATATTTATATAGGGTATTATATGTGTGTGTGTGCGCGTGCGCACGCACAGAGAGAGAGAGAGATATATATATGGTATTTTATGTGTCTTCTTCTTCTTTGATCCTTAGCCGCCGACCGTCAAAGCAGTCAGTGGCCATCACACCTAGTGGCGTCTTGTAGGGCAACAACAAATTGATTCCACTTTGCTCGGTCGGCAGCCATCCTTCGTACAGTACCCCAACTCTGGTTCATTCTTTGCATCTCAGCCTTCACAGTCCATTTTATGTGTGTCTGCCCTAAATAGATCTCTACATTTACCAATTTCTAAGTTTCATTTTACTGCTCAATCTTTCAATAATAATTCATCAAAATAGAAAAATGTTAAAATCTAGCATTTTATATTTCATTAAATAGATAAATAAATAAATTAAGACACATCCATACAACAATACTGAATCTCATTTTTTATTTGGTTAAAAAAGTATAATGAATCCAACATTTCAGAATTGATCAGCTCAAATCGTGTAGACTTTTTTCAAGACTTTCAGGCAAATCGCACCTCTTGTGTGTAGATGCTGAAACTTGTCCAGATTCTGATGACATGGTCTGGTGTGACACTGATGAAGGTTTTGTTTCTTGCTCAGACTCAGTGCCTTCACCTCCCCATAGGTTTTAAATGAATTCACGCCAAGTCCACCTGTCTTGTGCCATCCTCTCACAGTCTTTTTCTCATCTCTTTCATTTCTTCTCATAAAAATTCATCAACAGATAACAAGTTTAAATCTAGCATGTTATATTTTACTTTTACAAAAAAAAAACAAAAAAACAATCAAATAAAAAATAACATGTTAGTATCCATCTACACAAAAAATATTAGCTCTCATACTTTAAGAGTGAAAAAGCATTATGAATAACATTTCATAATTGGATTAATTAGCTCAAACCTTGTAGACTTTTTCAAGAGTTTCAGGCAAATCCTGCTGCTCATGTGCAGGAGCTGAAACCTGTCCAGAATCTGAAGATTTGCTCTGGTGTGACACCGTGAAAGACTTTGTTTCTTGCTGTGACTCAGGCCTGTTTGCTGCAGTCCTACTTTGAACTTGCTGTACCTCCTGTGAAGTGTAGTTCACATTCGATGAGACTTGATTCTTTAGTGGCTTGGTCTCAGTCTGCTCTTTGTACAACACTGTTAAACATTTGTAAAAAGCACATAAACAAAAGCAAACAACAAAAAACAGTGCACTGTTATGGGGGAAAAAGTGAAATGAATTTGCAGACGTATGGAGATGGTGTAATATAGGGTGCATGGATGAGAGTGAAATGAACAAGAAAGAAAAATCATGGGAAAGGGAAAAGAAATAAGAAAAGCAGCTAATTGAAAAAAGAAAAATGTAATGTCTGTATGTCAAGCAGCAGAGGGGTTACAGTCCTTGCTTCTCGCGGCAAAGCTTCCAGGTTTGAAACCTAACAGCATCATGCTCCAGTTTCTTCTTCTTTGGTCCTTGACCGCTAATTGATGAAGCAATTAGTGACCATCATGCCTGGTGGCGTCTTGTAGGGCAGCAACAAATTGTCTCCACTTTGCTCTGTGGGCGGCCATTCTTCGTGTAGTGTCCCAATTCTAACTCATTCTTCGCATCTCTGCTTCCATTGTTCTGCATCAATCTGCTTTTGGCCAGTCTCTCTTTTGCGTTCCTTCTGGGGTCTATAGCATCGCAGTTCTGGTGATAGTACCTCTGAGGATGTGGCCAATCCCATTCCAAAGTCTGCACGCTATAATTAATATCTTCTAGACTGCTCTAAGTTAGCAGATCTTGGGTGGTGGTATTTGGCCAGAAAACTCAAAGAATTTTCCATATGCAGGTTGTGTAAAAAGAGGACAGTTTATGCACCAGTTGGTTACCTGACTCTGCGCCTTAATTAGGGAAAGCAAAGGCAGCGAGGAAGGAAACGTATCAACCACCTCAAAAAGCTCAGACATGTTACAGTAAGTCTCTAACACTTTACTCCCCAAGTATCTGCTATAGGACTATCTTCACCTTTACCTAATGTTTAGAAAAGAAGAGATCAGGAACACTGTTGGAACAGCACCAGTAAAAGAATACACAGTAATAAGAAACAATACGACGTTTGATTGCTTAGACACCATGTGACAATGAACCCCAGTCAGTCACCAGCTTATGAGTTTATAACCTCACAATGAAGCTACCAGAGAAAACATCTCAGGCCCAGATGGATTGGGGGGGTGATAGACATATTTAGTAAACATTAAGACAGCAAACCAGATTGCAGTGCATGAACTGGATCAGAAAACAATAATGAACCCTACCTGCATTAGCAGTATGAGAAGAACAAGAAGGAAGTAACAGATTCCAGGAGATGGTAGGGGAATGGAGAGAATGTAATTTTTAACAATAAGAGTGTTCAATTAAATCAATCATTCTTGTACTACTATGTCATGCCATGCTGTCGTGGTCACGTATTTGCGTGTGTCTACATGCAGGTATGTCTTTTGTACAAGTCAAGAAATACATGACAATGGTTAAAACAAAAAAAATGTAAGCGTGTCAATCTTTAGTTTACAAGAAGAGATTGTGATATATGCTCTAGTGCAATGCCTTCCTAGGCATAACTAACGCATTAAAAGAACTGAGCTAGACAGCAACGAAAAATAATAAAAGCTAATGGCTTTTAAAAAAAAATTAATGAACTATGAAAAAACATTTGCAAATCATTTAAAATATGAAGACCCTACCTGGTGCATGAAATAAAAAGATAATGCAAAATACTTCTACATTCCTCTTCCAGTAATAACAGCACCAAGATCCTAAAGACGTTTATTAATGGGTGTTTGTGTTGAACTGAAAGACTGAAAAGGTATAACAAGACTACTAATGTGGAGCTGTTGACACAAACCAGACAAGTGCCACTGGAACATGAGAAGATGCTGGCGATGGATAGGACACACAGTGAGGAAACCGGTTGATAGTATTACTAGGCAGTCCTTGTTCTGGAATCCCCAGAGTAAGAGAGGTAGAGGAAGACTGAAGAACACGCATAGAAGAGAACTGGTGACAGACTTGAAGGGGATGAGGAAGACATGGACAGTGAGTGTCCTAGTAATCACCAGCATCTTCTTCTCATCTCTTGTAGTGTCACCCTTTATAATGTAATAAAAACTGGCATAACACTTGCAGAAGTTTGAACACACAACAAACAACACTGGCATAGCTTACATGGAATCCCATTTTTTAAGCAGAATGATCGTGCCACATTTTGTCGAGCTTGTTCCTGATTTTGCATAATTTCTGCAAAAGAAATGAACAGTATTGCATATTCATAATAAATGTAGAAAATCCATTTTTAAGAAGAGCTTTCCTATAAGCCAAATGTTCTCCATGACAATAAAAACTCCAATGTTTTAGAAAGCTCATAAAATAATAGCCTATTAAGAAAATAACCACATAATCCTTCTATATCCTAATTTTGTAAAGTGTACAATCTGAACAGAAAGTATTAAAACTCTTGCTAATGTAAGCAATTCTTTGAAATCAGTATTCAAGAATTTAGTGTATAGTGGTTTGTATGCTCGAAAGGGGTCAGAGTGGCTAAGAGGTATGGCGTCCGCCTTGAATTATACAGGTACTGGTTCAATTCCCAGTAGAGGGAATATAATTTATGGATAATTTTTTTAAGAATCAGTGGTCCCAATGATGTCGTACTCCCCTGGTCTCATGAACAGTGTGAGATCCGATGCCTAGCCTTCTCATATAAGGGTGAAGAAATAGGTCCCGTGTGAAAGTTGCGAACGATAAAAATCCCTCGTCAGTTGGAAATTGTATACAGTAGGCCATACGGCCGCTGCCCTGGCATAAAAAATTTAAAAATTACAAAACCTACCAACCACAAAAAATATTTATAGAATGTGTAATTCCACTAGGATTCTCGCCGGTGCTATGGAGGTTGTGCACTGTGCTGAGATCCTCCTTGTGAGATCTAAAGGAGGCGATCGGAGCACTGATGGAGTCGTCTGTGTTCAGTGAAGATAGTCCTTAAAATCAAACCAAGCCATGCTCGAACACCACAGCCAATTAGAGTCAGAAGCTCTAGAAGCAGTGAGCAGTAAAACTGTCAGGAGATGACTGATTTGGATAAGGAACATTCAAAAAGACCAACTGGCCAACAACAGCACAGTCACTGACCTACAAACTAACAGAAATAGAAAACAGAACAAACACGAAACTGCTGGAGACTAGGCTAACATGATAATTATGGTTCAAATACTGGAAGGAAGACTGCCCAGGCTATGATACACCAGAGAGTTGCCACTGGTAGTCTATCCTTCTGTGAAGCATTGGCAAGTTATGTGGAGAAAGATAGCAAGTCACAAGGACAGAGTTACTAATGAACTGCAACAAAAGGAATCTGTATAGCGAAAAAAAATAATAAAACACTTAAACTGTACAAGTACAAGAAAGATAACAGGAAATAATGCAAATGATGTTTTTTTAAAATTTGATCTATGCCATCAAGATAGATATTAATTTTAAAAAGAAACCAGCAGTGACATTACAAAGATATATCAATTAATAAATCGTTCTATCAACAACAAAAATTCATGCTGTACTTTTAAAAGTAAATAACAGTAAATAAAATTTAAAATGAAAAATAAAAATGTGTATTGTTCCACGAAAATTAACAATCATTCTTTTTCCTTTTCACTCCTTCATGGAGCATTAAGCCACCACAGCAGCTGGTCATCTTACAAGAAGCTCACGTGACAGCGTTCATGTGCTCAAGCAGTGATGGTTGTTGTAGCAATTTGTTGTACATGATGAGGTTGCCATCCCATGAACAACCTCATATTAGCCACATTTTACAACATGCCCAAGGAAGTACTTCTGTTCTTTCTTTGTCTCGTGACTCCAAGAACTACATGGTACAAAATAAATAACTGGTATCCACTAAATAGAAAAAAAGGGTAAAGGATCCCATTACATGCCCATTGAGAATATATTGTTAGGCCCATATTTTCTTGACCACATGGCACACTAGGGGTGATGTGGTCAGCTTCAAGCTAGCTGCCTTTAACCTTCCCAGAGTTGCTCTGGTACCCAATTCATGAGGCTGGGTCAACCCCGGAGCCATTTGGGGTCTAAGAAATCCCACCTCACTGGAGATCGAACCATGGACCACCGAGCTCAGAAGCCAGTGCATTAACCACATTATTATTTTAAACTTCAGTTTTTTTAATAATAATGCTTACCAAGTGGATAATAATACATGTCCTGGTGCATAAGTCGGCCATAATATCCCTTCTGCTTTTTAATTTTTCCTGAGGTAATTTCAATCTCTGGTGCAACTTCTCCTCTTTGGGCAAAGAAATTATGGAAGGTCTGCAGGTACAGTTCCCCATCATCAGGTGGGACCCAGTTTTTTTTCTCTATGGTGTACACAGCTGTGGATAACGAACAAACTTTTTTTTCGAAGGGTTAAAATTTGGGCGCGCAGGCCCGTCTAACATTCTGCCCTTCCACTCTTATTTATCTTGCATATTATATCCTTTCATTCCCACACGTTACTTAAAGCATTAATATGAAGGCATGAAACATTATAAAGGTAATATAACAGCGTATGTTTACAGTTGTTTTTCACTATGGTGAATACAGATATGGAGACAGACATATACAATTAATAGCTGTTTTTCCCTATGGGGAACTTCTGTGTGTGCTTCCTTAGACAACATTAAAGCTACCCCCCACTATGGTGTGAACTTTCTTCTTCATGTCATCCTGAGGATGTCACCAATTCACATGTGCTCAGTTTCCTCCTGTCTGCCCTCTTCCACCTTGCTTCATACAGCCCTAGAATGTCGATCTTGTAGTCCCCCTTTTCTGCTGCCACCTGCACAGTTTTTCTCTTGTTCATTCAATGTACGAACATTCCAGGTGCCAAATCTGGAGCTTTTCCTAGAAAAAAAAAAAAGGTTAGTCAGCAACACAGACTCCTTTCTGCTTGCAATATGTTGCATCCTTCCCAGAGCACCAGCTCCCATCTTGGATGGCTGAGTTTTATTTTCTTTAGTTGACCTGTCTATGTATTGTGGAAGTTTTTGCAGCTTTAAAATTTCGACAGGATGGGGTAACCAGCCCTAATCCTCCTTAGTCACTTTTTTACGACATGCATGGTAGGTTAGTGTTACTACTATTTCCTCCAGTTTTAGGCCCTGGTAACACAAGGGTGAAAACACAGCACACTAACCCATGATAAACTCTACATAACAGAAAACGAGTTCAGAAATGTGTGGTGTAACAAGTATTCTTTAAGTACAGATAAGTACTTACTATTCTCTTCACTAAAGCGTTGCTCAGATTCCACTCGGGCCTGCACTGGCAGCAAAGCTAAAAAAAATTTTTTAATTTATTGATGGTTTAGTCTTCACACAAAAGAGAAATAAGGAATAAGACCACTAATATTTTCACACACAAAAAAAAAACAAATAAGAAATCAGAGCCCTGATATTTTCACAAAAAACAAATAAGGAATCAGACCCCTGATATTTTCAAAAACAAACGAATAAGGAATCTGACGCCTGATATTTTCACCAAAAAAACAAAAACAAATAAGGAATAAGACCCCATATATCTTCACACAAAAAAAAAAAAACATAAAGAATCAGATCACTGATATTTTCACACAAAAACAAATAAGGAATCAGACCCCTGATATTTTCACAAACAGAAATAAGGAATAAGAACTATGATGTTTTGACACAAAGCAATAAGGAATGAGAACAATGTAGTTTCAACAAGCGTCACCATCTTTACTTCCCCTTTTGCTCCTTGTGGAGCATGGAGACACCACTGTAGCTGGTTCCCTTGCAGGAAGCTGCACCAAAGCTTTCATGTGCTTTTACTTACTGTGGTGTTTTCAGTCCCAAAGCTTTCATGTGCTTTTACTTACTGTGGTGTTTTCAGTCCCAAAGCTTTCATGTTCTTTTACTTACTGTGGTGTTTTCAGTCCCAAAGCTTTCATGTGCTTTTACTTACTGTGGTGTTTTCAGTCCCAAAGCTTTCATGTGCTTTTACTTACTGTGGTGTTTTCAGCACAGAAACTTTCATGTGCTTTTACTTACTGTGGTGTTTTCAGTCCCAAAGCTTTCATGTGCTTTTACTTACTGTGGTGTTTTCAGCACAGAAACTTTCATGTGCTTTTACTTACTGTGGTGTTTTCAGTCCCAAAGCTTTCATGTTCTTTTACTTACTGTGGTGTTTTCAGTCCCAAAGCTTTCATGTTCTTTTACTTACTGTGGTGTTTTCAGTCCCAAAGCTTTCATGTTCTTTTACTTACTGTGGTGTTTTCAGTCCCAAAGCTTTCATGTGCTTTTACTTACTGTGGTGTTTTCAGTCCCAAAGCTTTCATGTGCTTTTACTTACTGTGGTGTTTTCAGCACAGAAACTTTCATGTGCTTTTATTTACTGTGGTGTTTTCAGCACAGAAACTTTTATGTGCTTTTACTTACTGTGGTGTTTTCAGTCCCAAAGCTTTCATGTGCTTTTATACTGTGGTGTTTTCAGCACAGAAACTTTCATGTGCTTTTACTTACTGTGGTGTTTTCAGCACAGAAACTTTCATGTGCTTTCACTTACTGTGGTGTTTTCAGTCACAATTTGTTTTACATGATGCAGCTGCCAGTCTCATGTACAACCTCATGTCAGTCGCTTCTTATGATATGCCTGAGTTAGCAGTATTTTTCTTCATCTCCTCAGAGACCCCGGGGAAGTACAATAGCATATAGTAATTTAAAAAAAAAAAAACGGGGGCTAAAAGGTATGGCGTCCGCCTCGAATTATAAACGTACCGGGTTCAAATCCCAGTAAAGGGAATATAATTTATGGATAATTTCTTTTCAGAACCAGTGGTCCTAATGATGTCATACTCCCCTCCGGTCTCCTGGGTAGTGAGATCAGATGCCTAGCTTTCTCGGCTAAGGGATAAAAATAGGAGGTACTGTGTGTAAGTTGTGCATGTTTAACATCCTTCGGCAGCTGACAATCCTAAAGAGTAGCCCACTGGCAAAATTTAAAAATTAGGAAACCTTGGGATTCTCACCGGTGCTACAGAGTTCATGGACTGTAATGAGATCCTCCTTGTGTGATCTAAGGGAGGAGATTGGAGCACTGATGGAGTTGTCCATGTGCAATGAAGATAGTCCTTAACAACCAAACCAATTTTTTGTTAAATCCCAATTTACCTTGCCTTTCCTGGACAGCAGATTGATACTGTAGCCGCTGCAGTCTGGGTGGCAGATTCCTCTGATATACAACTTTGTTTTCTTTCATCTGTAGAAAGAATAAAGTTGCCTAAAGTGGCCAGCCTGCTGAATACTGTTTAAATGTTAAAGCTGCAACTTAAAAACAGCATCATCTTCTCGGAATTAAGGAAGTATGATTATAAAACAAAGTTACAATGTGTACCTTGTACTGACTCATGAGGCATGCAACATTCAACTTAGAGACTATATTCATTAGTAACACTTGGGCATACTTCCAAATATGAAACACCTTGATGTCTGATGTTTTTATCTTAATGCTATTTTTTTTTTTTCCTCTAACCAGCGGCACTCGAGCTTTCCAGCCCTTTTGGCCCAATGACATGTCATTGCGAGGCTGGGGGGGTCAGTGGACTTTCCTTCCAACCCGGTCAGGAGCTTCGCTCCTTCCCATCCACAGGGGGTTTATGTGCAGGAGCCGTTCAGGTTATTCAGTCAAATTCCCGGTCGTAAACATTCCTTCAAACGCTGACGCCCGGGCTTGAACCTTGAAAACCTGGTCGCCAGTACAACGTTGTAGCCATTACACCAGCGCGGCTCCCATCTTAATGCTTAAAAGAACATCAATAGCTCAAAACACCTAAATAAGAGGAGGGAAACCAGAAGAATGAACAAATATTTTGCAGTAGGCACAACCAGTCTCGGGGTTTGAAAATACATCAGACAAAGACAATGATAATGAGAATACATGCAGGAAACAATAATAGGATTGCACACGCAAGACAGCCCCACAAGATGTAGAATCATGCGTGCATCATGGCAGCAACACAAGAGTTGCAGGGACAGACAGTGATATCAAAATAAGAATACAGAAGGCAAGAAGAGCTTCCACTGCACTAGGAAATATATTGAAATCAAAGGAAACCACATCCAGAACACAAATCAGAATCTTCAACACAACTGTCAGGCCAGTCCTAATGTGTGTCTCTGAAACATGGCAATGGTAATGGTAGTCCCTTAGCAGATACTGCCATAGGGCAGTGATGTGTTAGAGACTTCACTGTACTAGGTCCAGCATCGAGAGTTGGGGGTGACCAGTTCCCTTCCTCGCTGCCTTTTCCTTCCCTAACTCAAGAAATAAAATCAGGCACCCATTTACAGCTAGGTAGACTGGGGCATGTCGATACCATGAATTAAACTCGGCACCTTTGCCACAATAGACCAGCACTCTAACCACTCTGTCAATCGGATGAAACATAGAGAACAACAAACACAACAATCAAGAAGTTACAGATTTTCATAAATGGGCGCTTATGTAAAATAGAAGAATTGACATGTTATGACACGCCCATCCAATGTCAGACTGATGACAAGAACCAGGTACATAGTGGTGAAACTAGAGATGTGAATTTGCTGGTGATTGCTAGCACACATACTGAAGAAACCTACTGACAGCATTACAAGGCAGTCCTTGCTCTGGAATTCCCAGAAGAAGCGGTAGATGAAAAACACAGAGAGAGAAGAGAACTGGAGACAAAAATGAAAATGATGAGGAAGACATGGAAAGACCGTGAACTGAAGTCATGTGACAGGAAGACTTGGCCTATGTTTGACGAAGGCCTATGCTCCTGTGGGAGCTGATGGGTAATGAAGAAGACGACAAGCAATCTTCTAGAACCCATCAGGAAAATGCAGGAAAGAAAACTCAAAGAAACAGACAAAAATCATACAAACATCACAGACAGAAATGGCAATGACCTAGAACAAATTGAACTGGACTGTTCAGAAAATCGGCCAATGCCAAAAGGAGTTGGGAGAAAGATGACGGCCTTTCTGCTCTGTTCTTGATTTATGATCTCTAGCACTTGCCTTTAAAGACGTGTGACTAATTTACAATTGTTTGTCCCTCTAAACAATCATTCCCATTTTTCATCTAGCCCCATATACCATAGGGAGCCGCGGTAGCATAGTGGTTAGTGCACTGGCTTCCTAGCTCAGTGGTCTATGATTCGATCCCCAGATGATGTGGGATTTTTTTAGGCCGCAAACGGCTCCTGGGTCGACCCAGCCCCAATTGGGTACCAGAGCAACTTCTGGGAAGGTTAAGGCTGCCGGCGTGATGCTGACCACATCACCCCTAGTGTGCCCATGGTCAAGAAAATACGGGCCTAACACCATATTCCCAATATGCCTCAATGGGCGTGTAACGTGATCCTTTACCTTAACCCTTTACCATGTACCATCTTTGTGCTGTTATCTTTCCTACTTTCCATTATCAAATTATTTACTTTTAACAAATTGCATTAGTACAATAATTTAAGCTTCAAACCCATGGAGAAAACAAAACAGTGCTTTCAAAATTCTCAAAACAAGAAATAAAATTAACAAGTAAGATGGTATAAAATGTGCCTACAGCAAAATAAAAAATTAATTAATCAAACAAAACAGTTTAACAATAAAAATAGAACAAAATGCAAGGCTGTAACATATAATCTGAATATGGTAGAATAATTATTTACAGACCATGCTTAACTGTCACATAAGGAATTCAAGTACAGTAGAGTTTCAATAATTCAAACTAATTGGGACAATAGGTAGTTGGAATTTCTAATTTGTTCAGATTTTCAAATGTACAGTACAAGAATACTGTTCTGAGGATGTTAAAAAAAAAATTGGTCAGTAATAACAAATACTTGAGTTCTGCTTAACATATTGTTATTTATAGGTACCAGGTAAAATGGAGTTTTCAACCCCACCTTTGTCAAACTTTATTTTTATGCTTCTATGTCTCTCACACTTTTCAGCAAGAGTAGTTGATTTTGATGGCATTCAATTTGTCGCTAGTACCAAGCTATTAGTATCAGTCTCCAGCCCGTCATCTGAATCATGTTTCGATGCAAAATTTGACTGGTTTTTTTAAAACTTGTTTTTTAATATCTGTTATGGCAGATTTTCTGACATAGAAAAATTAGCCTAATGAAAACGCATTTCCTCCTTTTGAAAGTCTGCTGAAAATATACTAATAAAATTGTATGCTTCCTTTTAGAAGTTGAAGATGACGTCATTGGTAGAGTATAGTAAAATAAAACTGTAAACACTATACAATCGTACTTGCACTAAGCAAACTGATGAACTGACCAGATGAGTGGGAGTGTTAAAATTAACAGACATTCTTCCCCTCTACAACTCCCAGCATCAAGGACATATTCTGGTTTTGTCAGGCACACACCTCACTTTCTGGCACCAGTGTACAAAAATAAATAAATGATGGCTCATTCAGAAAATCTACGCTGTACTGTGCTTAGAGATTCTAATAACTAATCAAATGTAAATGGGTACCCGACTCTTCTCTTGAGACAGTGAGGAAGCAAACCAGTCATCCCACCTCCTAAAGCTGGACCTAGTATAATGAATTCTCTAACACTTCACTCCCCTTTATCTATTATGGGACTACCTTTTAATGATAACTGTTTTAATTCTGTAAAATACACAATTCATACACAAATATCTAAAATCATTACTCTTTGCTTTATTTTTAACTCTAAAATGCCCACCTTTGAGCAAATCTGATAAGCAGTACTTCTGATAAAGCAGAATTTCTGATAAGTGGAAGTAATTTAGCATTCCCTAATACTTATTCATGCTTTACTATCAAATGAAGAGTATAAATAATATCAGCTTATTATCAGCAAAAATCAGCAACTAATTGTTGAGAAGAAAAAAAAAAATGTAAAAATAAAATTCTTTAATACAGCAAAAGTAAATAAGCAATGGAAACACAACAGGAGCAAAATAACTATCTCGGCTGAAGTTATGACAAAAATTAGGAGCGAGGTAACTTAAAAAGAATGGTAAACAAAAGTAATTTGAATTTTTCAGTTGCCCAATATTGAATTTGGAACAGATAATATACATGACAGTGAAGAACATTCTGAGTGCAGCAATAAAATGTGCTATACAGAAAAATATTCTGTAGATTCCTCCAATTATAGCTCATCAGGTATTGAGTAAACATTTTTCTTCCATTAATTAAATAAATAAAAAGATCATCCAAAAAAATAGGACAGAACTGTAACATGTACAGGTCACTAAACTGATAATTACACAAGTTGTCAGCCATTCTCAAATATAAATGTGATGTTGAACAGTAAAAGCATGCAAATTACAAAAATAAAAGAATAAAACCTTAAATAAATATTTCAGAAACAAAACTTCAACACAAAACTTTAGTGCATCAATGCAACATGATCCAAATTTAAAAAACTGTAATTCCAATAAAACTGTGCAAAAAAGAAATCAAAGAAACTGTAAGGACCAGATTTATATAATGACAAAGACAAAAATCATTATTATCTAGAGCCATGCCATATAGTGTCATACCTGTCAACCTGTACAAATTTTTCGTACAATGTACGTATTTTTGATACTTTTAGCAGAGTACGGCCGTACAGACTTGTTGTACGGATTTTTCATCCCTCCCAAGGAAAAAAAAAAAAAATCGAAATTTTTTTTTTAATTCTAAAAATATTTTGCAACCCAAGTTTTTAAAAATTTTAAATAAGAAAATATTTTCTAGCCCAGGTTTTTTTTTAAAACCAATTTTTTTATTCCGGGAATCTCGGCGTCTGTTTTTAAACTGAAGTCTCTCGCAGCAACCAATCAAATCCTTTTATACCCAACAATTCGGGCAAAATCTTTGAATTCGGCCTCAAACACTTTCGGCTTTCAGCGTGACATGACGTATTTTTAAAGTTACCTCTTATCAGCCACACTTGCCAAGACACTTCGACGCCAATTTGTTTAATAAAAGCTAAGTACCTATAACTTGGTTAAATATTGCTGTTGTTTTGCTTTGTTGCAATTTAATCGCTGTCTTAATCTTTCCAGTTATATCTTGCCCTTCAGTATATTTCCGATAAATTAATGTCATAATATTCTGTGTTGGCCCTGCATAACTAAAAAAAAAAAAGTTTGTTTGCGTTGAGTAGGCCTACTTTATTGCGGCGATCGAGATTCACTGCTTAATTTTTCATAAAGCGGCGATCTATTATCACTGGTCTAGGCTATCAATTTTTAAATAATAATTTTTAAAATTTTTGGTAGTATATTTTTTCTTCCTAGGTTAATATTCTGTTCACAATTTAGTTAATTTTTTTATTTTTTGCTGTTGCTTTGCTTTGCTTCGTTGTATTTTATTTTTATCGTTCTCTTAATCTTTCCAGTTATATTTTGACCATTTCAATATTTCCAATAAATTAATATCATAAAATTTTGTGTAGGCACTACAAAAGTAGAAAAATAAAGTTTATTTGCATTGAGTAGGCCTACCTACTTTATTTCAGCGGTCGAGATTCGCTGCTTTATTTTTTAATAAAGTGGCAATCTATTATCACTGGTCTAGGCTACCAACTCTTAAATAATTTTGTAAATTTTTGGTGCTACGTTTTTCTTCCTAGATTTGATATTCTGTTCATAATTTGTAAAAAAAAATTTTTTTTTTTTTGCTGTTAGCTGTTTGCTTTGCTTTGTTGTATGTTTTTTTGTTGTTTTTTTTTTTTTCTTTTGTTCTCTTAATCTTTCCAGTTATATTTTGATCATTTAAATATTTCCAATAAATTAATGTCATAATATTCTGTGTTATGTAGGGACATAACTAGAAAAAAAGTTTGTTTGCGTAAACTTCGCTGCTTTATTTTTCAATAAAAAAAGTCCACACAGACTGCAGGAGGTCCATGAATGCAGAAAAACTCACTTCTTTTTTACAGTGTAAGATTAACATTGATGCATGCTGTGCAGACTTTAAGCCCACAAATGCAATTCTGCAAAGTGCTAAAAGTGCATGTGTTGATTATAATACAAAACACTGTGCATCGAAAGAAGAATACCTCATGATCACTAAGTTTTTTATATGTAAAGAACAGCATGAGACTATTAGCATGTTTTATACCACATTAATTCAAATGCTAATAGATTTGTATATGTCATTTCTCGTTTTAAAACTGTATTGTGTATAATTTATTAATATATTTTTTGGGTAAGGATTTTTGGGTGTTTGTAAGGATTTTTTGGGTCCAGCGTACAGATTTTTGTCTCAGGAGGTTGACAGGTATGTAGTGTGGGTGATCTTTTCTTTCCACAACCCTCTATCTTTGGTGCTGCCTATGATTTGTGACTTTTCTCAGTACCATGACAACAGTCAATCAACCAATCAAAACCTTTCAGCTCCTCATGAAGCACATGTTCTTAACAAAAACACACCAAGCCATCCAATCATGTGCAAGGTCTTTCCAAGTTTTATTTACCCCTTTCATATCTGTCCGTAGTTCTCTTCTCCATGTGTTGTTTGGTCTCCCTCTTTATCTCTTGCCCTGGGGATCACATTATATGGACTACCTTATAATGCTGTCAACAGGTTTTCTTTATGTGTATCCTATTCCAACACCAGCATCTTCTCTTCACCACTTGCTCCACTGGTGTTTAGTCTGGTTCTTTCCATCATTTCCATATTAGTGATTTTGCCATTGATGCTTCTGGTTTGGTTTGGTTTGGTCTGGTCTGGTTTAGTTTTAAGGACCATCTTCATTGCACATGGACAACTCCATCAGTGTTCCGATCTCCTCCCTTAGATCACTCAAGGAGGATCTCAGCACAGTGCACAAACTCCGTAGCACTGGCAAGGATCCCCTAGAATGTGCAAGCACCAATTTATGAATGTTTGTATCTTTCTGGTTGTTATTTCTGTTGTTCTCCACATTTCAGAGCCATACAAAAAAAAAACAGATTTAACATTTTAATCTAAAGATTCTTATTTTTTGTGTGTTGTCGTGATTTCTTTTAATCTCTTAGTGCAATGACAGCTACTCATGCCTGTATTGTTATTTTTAAACCCTTATCTGTCTACCTAATGTTTTCTTTCTTTGTCTTCGTGTTCCTTCTTCCTTGATCTATTCTGTTTTTATCAAACGTTCTATGTTTCTCTTCTGAGAATGTGTACTATAAATTTTGACTACCTTTTCCTCATCACTGCAATGGTTTGTCTCTTTCCCCAACTCTTCCAGGCCCTCCTCATTAAATTTCTTAGCTGAACATGATATTTTTCTCATCCTTCAACACAAACAAACAAGCAAAATAAAATCGCATCTCAGTGACCTTGAATAACGTATTTCTTTTTTCATTATCTATGCTTCGCTTCCACAAAATAGTGCTGTATCAATGTGGCACTGGTGAACTTTAATTGACAATGATTTATTATTGCGCAGCATGTTTCTCATTTTGTGAAAGGCGAAGTACCAGCTACTTTTTAGTCCTATATGCTCCTACTTAGCCGACCATAGCAAAAAGACAGAAGTAATGGTCGCCTCAAAGAAGTTGGCTTCACCAGAATGCACTATCAAAGTAAATGGAACAGTTTTAAAACAGGTCAATAGATTCAAATACCTGGACACATTAATAACAGCAGATGGAAGATGCATCTTAGAAGTGAATCGCAGAATAGCTCAGGCAAAAACAGCATTCTATAAAAGGAAGAGTATTTTATGCAACAATTCTTTGTCAATGGAAGAAAGAAAGAGAGTTCTTTAGTGTTATAAAGAACCAATCCTGACATATGGGAGTGAGTCATGGACAATTAGTAAACAAGTAGGGAAGGCACTAGAGGCCACAGAGATGTGGTTTTACAGAAGAATGTTAAAAATACCATGGACAGCCAAAAAGTAATGAGGATGTCCTGAAACAGGCCAATGCGTAAAGGAAACTTATTTCACAAGTTAGAAACAAAGCAATCCACTTTTTTGGGGGGCATGTTATGTGAAGAGGAAAGCTGGAATATATCGTAACAACAGGTAAGATTGAAGGAAAAAGGGATAAGGGAAGACAAAGAGAGCAAATACTGGACAGTTTGACATTGTGGCATGGAAAGAAGTAAACAACAGAATTGATAAATTGTACTTGAGACAGGAAGTTGTGGAGAGACATTATCTCCTACGCCAGTAGGCATAGTACTTGAAGAAGAATGCTTCTACTGGGGAAAAAGACTAAAAATGCATAGTACTTGAAGAAGAATGCTTCTACTGGGGAAAAAGACTAAAAATAACAATACAAACAGATAAGAAACAAATGTAATAATGTATGTGAAGATGCAAAGCGAAGTAAAGAAGTAGAAAACAAATCAAAATAATGAAGAAAAAAATCATTTTTAAACTATCGTTTTTTTCACCTTTAATTTTTTTTAAATTATTCATTATTTCGTGACTTCATTTTGACTACTTATCTAAGTTTAAGTGTGGCATTTTTGTTATCCGTTGTTTTCATTCACATTTTCCAATGAAGCACTAAGATGGACAGTTTTTTTTGGGGGGCTTTGTCATTATATAAACTGATCGGCATATTTTTTCGTGATAAAAGAATGATTCAAAAAATAAAGTTAACAAGACCTCTCATGTGAATAAATTTACTGAAACAGGAATAAATACAACCAATAATAAGATCTTGGGGCACATAACATTTCCACATAATTGACACACTTTTCTAAACATTTGTTCTATTTTAGCACCAAGGCATCATCCCACCATAGAAGAAATTACTCTCAAGCTCCTGGATTCAGACTGCTATAGATTGTTACACTCCTATTTATGCATGGAAGCATATCTGACGTCATCCTTATATGACCACCAGCTATGCACAATGCTATAGTATGTAGATTTGGATGTAAACCTCTGTCTGTGAGGCTAATAACACCCTCATTGACTTTTGAAATCATCCACTCGCTTCCAGGGATACCCCATGTTTAGAAACCAGCATTGCACACTAAGCTTGCAGGAGTCACTTGAGCCCCAGTCATAACTCTGACTTTTGCCTAGTTATTGTTATAATTTATTGTTGAACAGGATTGATATCACTGCATTCTGGGCAAACCCACAGGTGCTCAGTCTCCCTCAGTATGTGTTGAAGAGTGTGAATGCTGACTGTTCCTGTAGCCATCTGGTTGTATACATGACGGATGCACCCTCTCATACGTAAATCTCTTCTAGCCATACATTTGATGCCAAAATCAATTAGTCCTTAACACTGATGATTCATCTATTGCAGTGTCATTCTCCAACAGGCGATCATTAATTTTTCACAGAATATCTCCCTTATCCATATTCAGTGTCCCCCACAATGGGTGCTCTTGATGCTAGTCTGTCAGCTTTCTCATTTCCGCATAACCTTGCATGACCAGGACAGTAGATCCACACCAGTTCCAGCAGATTCGAAGCTTCTATGAATGTTTTCCATTCATGCTGTAGCCAACCATTTTGAACTTTTCGAAGCATGGACTAAGAGTCTGATACAATGACTGCCTTTGTTAATGAAGTTTCAGTCAGCCACATTAAGGCTGCAGTAGCTGCCTCTACTCTCCATTCTCATGCTGGAAGTTGTTATCATGTAAGTCCTGCTATGTTCAGTGACGATTCTGCCCTTTACCCTAGCAGAGAAGCCCCCAGCCTGATTTCTCACCACAGATTACAGACCCATCAGTATACGCAATGGCATCATTATTCCTGGCAAGTTCATGTATCAGTTGATTAATTTCCAGTTATGTTTTTCCGTTGCCCCAAGTTCTGAAATCTGTGCCAAGGCTGATGATGACTTGCTGGTAGTTACTCCAGTTCTCTTCTGACTTACTCCACTCTTCCCCTTTGAATATATTTTCAACTGTGGTCACCTGCTTGATCGTTGTCTCTGCCTGTGCCATCCATGACATCCCCCTCTTTATTCTTGCTCCCTTAATGTCAGCTATGTTTCCATGCAGGGGGTGTCTTTTGTCTGTGGTTACTTGCATACAAGCTTTTGCCGGGGCCAACGAATATCTGGATCTAATCGACAGCACTTCAAGCATGTGCCTCATTGTCACAATGGGGATATCTCGCATACAGCCCAAGACTATATGCATCCCTTCATTTTGAATGCATTCTAGCCGTTCATATTTCTGTTACTGACAGCATGAGAATTCCCAGCCCATAATCGATTACCTGCATGCAGGAGCGTCTCAATATGCACCCTATGATATGCAGGGGGAGCTGAGAAGTGGCTCTGTGTAGGATGTGATGATTCCCTGGGAGAGCCCAGAACCAGAGCACAGTATCTTAGGTCTGCATATCTAGAGAGCCCACTTGGATGGCGGGGAATGGGCAGTATGCCACATGCTTCTTCCTCCTAGCTTGGGACCAGATGTGATGATCCTTTAAATGCAAACCAAGCTAGAAACTGGAGCTTATGACTTCAACTCAACACATTCCAGAATGGCAGAAAAGCCACAGAAAAAGCCTAGATCTAAATTGCAGATAATACCAAGGACTCTTCAACTTGGTATTGGCTCCAACAGAGCGAAAAGCTCAGCACTAGTTAAACAACAACGCTCCAATTTAACAACTCAGTGATAGGGAACTCTACACAGACTGTTACAACAGAAGGCAATCAGATCATCAGAAGGATTCTCCCATCAAACAAGCTTTTCAGCTCGTTTACCTCCTTTACACTTCCAAGTGGCCGCTGTCTGCTGCCTTTTTTTCCCCACCTAATCTGGTAATTGAACCCACTCCACTTTTGTTGTAGCTTCCAAATTCCTATAACATGCCTATGGTGCAGGGACTGCATTATTCCTTCAAGTAGTGCACCAAGTGCAGCAAAGTTCAATCTGATTGGATATATGATATATGTATATGAGTTGTTTCAGTACACAGAAGGTAAACACTTCATGGTATCCTAGATGCTCATGGACAATACTGTGCATGGTACCAGGTGAGGTGTTACGCTCAAATACAGTAAAACTGTTATACCAGACCACAAGGTCTTGTATATTTGGACAAGCAGCCCAATATAACCGACAGACATTGTGTATAGATGGAGCAGGAAGGGCCTAATCAAAACTTCTCGTTTAAACAAAAAAGGCCGCATCCCTTCGATCCCTACATCTCCACAAGCTGGCAATGAATTTTAGAGCTAGTGATTCCCTTTTCGTACAGAAATCTGGATCACACTATGCATCTCAAAGTTTAACCTTATTTCCATACATCCCTTACTTACTTGTTCCTCTTCTACCGTGAGGTGTAGAGGTTTGGAAGAGAGAGCACCATATATCCTATCGGCTGTCTTCCTCCTGGCCTTGTTCCATTCTAGTCCTCGGCTCTTCAAAGATTGTCTAATGTTGTCCTCCCAGCGGACTCTGGGTCATCCTGGAGGTCTGGATCTCTGGCTCTTAGTTTCCCATGCTTGTCGTGGTAGCCAACCTTCTGCCATTCTGCAGACAATGCCAAACCATCTTAGTTGGGACTTCTACTTGGGTCTGCAGGTGTTGGGTTTTTAGGCCTTGACATATCGTCTGGTTGTGGACCATGTCTCTTCTTGTTACTTCAACCACCTTCCTCACATTTCTGAGGTTTCCATACATCCCACCATCTTTAAATACAACTGTATGTTATGACATCACAGATGATACACACTTGTGACACTGTAAGGAAATAAAATTCACGATTCACTTTCGCAGTGAGGCAACAGCATCATTCTGATATTCCCTGATTCGATTTCTCAGTCAGCCTATCACTTACGTTTCTTTTCAGTTGCCGATTGCCCTTCTTCTTTCTGTCTTACGAGTGCCTGATATTTACCTGTATTCATTTATTTATCACTCAGGCTTCCTTCATTATTTATTTCTGAAAAAATAAATGACTGGTAACAAAGTCCTATCAATTCAGATCCGTCGCGATAACTCTATATTAAAAACATGAGGTCTGTCTTACTTTATTTATTGAAACATCCTTGTGTTTTACTAACATATCTCAATACCTTTACCACTCGGTCATTGTATTTGACTATGTTGCACACAATGTTTCGTACACATGCAACGTCCTGAAAGAAAGCATGTAAGGAACAGAAAGAAATCTTATCTAACGTCAAAATTTGTAGGACTGAATGGAATGCCACAGGAGAATATCTCACATGTTTTACCACCAATAACAGTTACGCCCATGGCACTATAAGTGAATAAAAGAGGGTGGTTGGGGGGAGGAGCTGCTGTACAACTGATAACTGAAAGTAATAAAAAATGTTATTCTAGTATTTCTGGTCTTTTTTTTTTCTGCATGTGGCTGTGGCTGACAAAGGGTTTATACCAGAAGGTTCAAAGTTTCCCCCAAAAGCATTTTTCATTTTGCTTACTTTCCTATGAGCATCCTAAAGGCTAAATGGTTACAGCTCTTTCAAGGCCTGCACCAAGCAATCATATGCTCCTGCAGCAGTCTATTCTGTGGCAATTTGTTATATATGATGAGGCTGCAAGCCCCATGCACAACTCATATCAGCCGCCTTGTACATCAGGGAGCAGTAGTTCTATTATTTCTTTGTCTCCCCCCCCCCCCCCCCCCCCCCCCCCCCCCCCCCCCCCCCCCCCCCCCCCCCCCCCCCCCCCCCCCCACCCCCCCCCCCCCCCCCCCCCCCCCCCCCCCCCCCCCCCCCCCCCCCCCCCCCCCCCCCCCCCCCCCCCTCGAGGAACTACATGGGGCCACACAGATTACAACTCAAAATATAACAAGCTACAACCACACTACATTTTCACCCTTACTTTAAAAGTAAAGGAAGTGGTTTATGATGATGGGGGGGGGGGGGGGGGGGGGGGGGGGGGGGTTGGGGGGGGGGGGGGGGGGGGGGGGGGGGGGGGGGGGGGGGGGGGGGGGGGGGGTGGTTGTATGCAGAAGGAAATGTGCCCTTATTTCTCATAGGCTTTATGCTTGATGCATAGGACACACATGGAGGAAACTGTTGATAGAATACAAGGCAGTAATGTTGGGGAATCCCCACTGTAAGACATGAGGAGGCTGACAGCAGAAAATGTGGAGAAGTGAGCTAGAGATAAAAATAAAGAAGAAAACATGGAAAGATCTTGAGCTGATGGTATGTGGCAGGAGGACGACATGTGTATGTTGAAGGCCTCTGTGCCTTTGAGGAGCTAAAGGGTATTGATTAACTGATTGATTTTATGCTTGAAAGTGATGCTTTTTAACTTAAAAAAAAACCGCTATTTCAATCACATTGTACGTACCGTATATCAAATTTTAAAATAATATCTTCTTTCTTCTTCTTCGTACAGTCTCAGATATCTACTTGAATGTTTTCAAAGAAAGCAGTAGTCAGTTTGAGGCTATCTGCATCTCTGTAGAGCTTTTCCATGAATGGTACTGGTGCCGGCCATATGCGCTTTCTGTTCCACATATGTTTGACATCTTTGAAGCAGATGTTTAGCAGTCATTTTATCCATGCCACATTAACACTCATCTGTAGTTCCTATCTTTACCTTGTTGAATAGATGGTATCCCAATCTGTTGTGGCCCATTCAGAGTTTGAAGATCACCACCTGTTCTCTTCTGTTGCGCTGGTAGTATGCACCATTTTTTATATTATAGCTTCAAAAGTTGCATTTATAAAATTGAGAATTTATAAATGTTGTATGTGACTGGAAAAACAAGAGGCCTAGGAAATGAGAAGCTACAATATGAACCTTTTGGGACCAGTGAAGATAAGATGCTTTCATGAATTGATGCTGGCGTTGAATAAAGGACTGAAGTAGTATGACACGATCAATAATGTGGAACTGATGACAAGAACCAGTGGAGCAAACGATAAGAGGCTTGAGATGAATAGGACATACACTGAGAAAACCTAATGACTGCACTGCAAGGCAATTTTTGTTCTTAAATCCCCAGGATAAGACAGGCAGGGGGAGATTGAAGAACACATGAAAAACAGAACTGGAGACAGACATAAGAGGGATGAAGAACACATGAATAACAGAACTGGAGACAGACATAAGAGGGATGAAAAACACATGAAAAACAGAACTGGAGACAGACATAAGAGGGATGAAAAACACATGAATAACAGAACTGGAGACAGACATAAGAGGGATGAAAAACACATGAAAAACAGAACTGGAGACAGACATAAGAGGGATGAAGAACACATGAATAACAGAACTGGAGACAGACATAAGAGGGATGAAGAAGATACGAAAAGACCTCAAAATGATGGCACAGGAAATTTGGTGTCAGAGAAGCAGGCAAGCGTTTCATTTCAAAGTCAATCAGCCCGCTTGAATACCAAACAAGAACCTGCAGAAGAATGGGGACTGAAGCCAAGACAATGAGGATTTCACGGACAAATTAGTGGTAACCTCCAGCTGCAACCCCATGTTTCACAAGGAACAAAAAGGAATGGTGATGACGATGTTCGTGGATAAAGCACGCTGAGAAATACACAATGCACTACTCACCACTCTTTTGTTTTTAGTAGAGTCAAAGTTAGCAGTCTTTCCTTCAAAACTGTTTCCATCTACAGGATCCCTGATGGAGGAAATGTGTGAACGCCTGGCATTAATGACATACCGCAGATCAAACTGAGGATGGGAAGCATGTGCATCATCTCCTCCGTTATGATCACCAGCATCTCTGTTCTTCCCCAGCGGGCTGCCTGACTTTAAAATGACACGCCTGCCAGCTTCACTGACACCAATTTTCAAGTTGTAAATGGGGGAGAAGTTGTGTGCATGACCAACTGCATCCATTTCAGACTGTGAACTAAGCTGTTCCATAGCACCTCTTCCAACTACTGGTCTTAACATTTTCAACAGTTTTGCATCACCATCTGTCGCTAAAGCATCCTTGTCCCAACTTTGGAGTCTTGAATTATCTCCCCCTCCCCATGAATCAGAATTGTCACCTGAATCAAACTTCACTGAACCTAACCGGGATATTCTCACTGGTTGACCTCCTCTTGCAACTTGAGGAAAACTTGTCATGGTATATGATGGCTTGGTGCTCGTACTCCCACCCTGCAAGGAAGAATAAAAACAAAAAGAACACAAGTGAAATTCAGAGCAGATGCCGACTCATTATGGTGATTTACTTGATGAAAAACAAAAACCTTTAAGTGTGTGAAGAGATTTAAGACATTAATGATGAGAAATATTTTTCTTAATCTAACCCAATTTTCCTGGACATTTTTATAGAAAAGTTTGCGTTTTGTGCATGCATTAACAAACATGCATACCTCTACTCATCTCTTTTTTTTCATACAAAACTTGGTGGGCACATTTCCAAGTCCTTTTAATGCATCTTGGCTGTATGGTACTTCTAACAACAATCCTGCTGGAGCAAGGGGACACCACAGCTCTTACAGACATAGAGTTTTACTCCATTCCCCCCTGTACACCTTCTTGTTTGGGTCTTCTTAGTGCCTTGTGACACAATCTCCTCAGTATCTCTTAGTTCCAACAATCTTCCAGGAAGTTTTTCCTGAGGAGCCTTCTAGAAGGACCTTTCTATATTATAAGATGCACTATAATAACCTATTATTTTCTGGTTCACTCACAGTAACTGTAATGCCAGAGAAACCAGAAAATGTTTCTAAAGTTGTTTGGATCATTAAAAGGGCTGTTGACGGTTAACTGAACAACTGGTTAATAAACCATTTCGAATTGTCCTGGTCAGTAGAACTGTACTTCTTCCTCGTTCGTCCTGAAAAGGACGGTGGTTGCGTTGTGTCTGTTTACGCCAGAGCTGCGATATCTGCGCCTTTCGGCCGACACATCCGACTTCAGCACGGCATTTTTTGGGACCGGGTTTGCCTTCCCTCTTCAATCCCTACTCTCTCAGCCAGACTGCAGTGATGCAGACTGTTTCCAGGACCACCACGTGGAGGTGGAGTAGGGTCTTGGTCAGCTCTGGTTCGCTGACCCTGAAGCAAGCAGTCAAGCTATGGGTCGCTGACTGCATTCTCTATTGCTGCATCTTTGGGTCCCAGTAGAACTGTACAACAATTAACCATTCGACTCACTCCCACTACATAGTAATGACAAAAACATTAACCCTTGTCTGCTCCTTTCCCTGTCTATTGCAGAATGCCTAATAAGTATTTCAGTGGGTCACTTGGAGGCTATTTTTCCCTTTTCTACAGGGGCTGATACTAGTAAGCACGTTAAGGATTCTTTTAGAAGGCCTGTTAATTCACTGTCAGTGTGTGTGTGTGTCCTTGAAGGTGATAAGCTAGTCTTTGCAGCGTATCTTGATTAATGGTACCCCTGCTCTTCCTTTAATCTTATACCTGTTCATGCCGTTAATTTTTTTCTATAAGTGTATGTGTTTAACTCTTTGACTCCTGAATTATTTTCCACCCTGTGCCGTAATTTAAATTTGTGATAGACTCAAAACAACTCTCAGAGCGTTGTTTTGGCACGGGTGTCAAATCTGACCAACGCTCTGAGCGTTGTTCCACAGTCAAAGAGTTAATTCCTTTGTTCTGTGAAGTTTTGTCTCTAGAGATGCATTCTGTCGGAAATGGGTACCAACTTCAACAATTATGCATGATGTACAAATAATATGTTCTACCATCAATGACAAACTCTCACTGGATACAGAAATCGACAGCCGCATTGGCAAAGCTGCAGCTACCTTTGCCCGCCTCACATCGCGTGTTTGGGGAAACTCTAAACTCACAATGAAGACCAAAGCTGCGGTATATAATGCCTGCGTCACCAGCACACTCCTATATGGCAGCAAGACCTGGACGACCTATGCTAAGCAAGAAAGAAGGCTCAATACCTTCCATTTGCGGTGTCTACGCCGCATCCTCGGCATCTCGTGGAAAGATAAAGTGACAAATGTCGAGGTGTTGTCACGTGCTGGCCTTCAAAGTATGTATACGCTTCTTAGACAGCGCAGACTTCGCTGGCTTGGCCATGTTCGCCGCATGGAAGATGGTCGCATCCCAAAAGATATCTTCTACGGACAATTAGCAGATGGCAAGAGAACAGTTGGGCGACCACAGCTGAGGTTCAAAGATGTGTGCAAGAGAGATATGAGGGCACTGGACATGGATCCAGCAACATGGGAGGATGAAGGTGCCGATCGCACTAAGTGGCGATGCTATTTACGGCGCCACCTCAGATTGGGCGAAGAGAGGCTCACACAAGAAGCAGAGGTGAGGAGAAAATGTCGAAAGGAGCACCAGGAAAATAAGCAGCTGAGGGCTGTCACCTCAGGGGCGCATTCCCATAGTCAGTTATGACTGAAGGGGCTATTATTATTATTATTATTACAAATAATATATCGAGAGAGCCAGAAATTAAGACCAGATATCAGGGGCTTATTGCTGCAGCGGTGAGCAACACAGAAGAACGACCTGATGACTTGGAAACCCTCTGGATTAAATTCAAGGATATCATAAAGACAGCTGCTGCAGAAGCATGCGGTGAAGTCCGACTTGGGAACAAGAGAAAGAGGACACCTTGGTGGACAGAGGAAGTCAAAGAGAAAATAAGAGAGAAGAAAATGGCATGGAAACAATACTTAGGAGCTAAAAACACAACAGGACAAATGGAAAAATATAGAGAATATGTGACACTCAGAACAGAAGCAAAGAACAAAGTGCTAGCAGCAAAACAGAAGTTCTGGGAAGAATTTAGAGAAAAGCTAGAAAAAGATGCACAAGAAAACCAGAAATTGTTCTATAAGACCCTAAAGAACATGAGGAAGGAAAAAACAATGCCCTCTCAAATTTATAAAGGACAAGCAAGGCAAATTGCTTACTGCCCCGAAGGAAGTAATGGGAAGATGGAAAGAATATTTCTCAGAACTCCTGGATGGTGAGCATGGTGAAGCATCAGAAATGATAACCACTAGCACAGAAGAGAAAACCAATGATGGTGAAGATGACATAAAGATGGAAGAACTGAAGGCAGCACTGGAGAAAATCAAGATGGGCAAAGCAGCAGGGCATGATGGTATAACACCAGAAATGGTTAAGTTCATGGGAGCATCAGGCGACCTATTACTCTTAAGGGTTTTACAGGCAGCGTGGTACAACAAGACCATACCAAAGGATTGGGAGATTGCCATCATAACACCAATTTTCAAAAAGGGTGACAATCGACAGTGTGGAAACCATAGAGGCATATCCCTTCTCAGTGTCCCTGGTAAAATCTACTCTAGAATCCTAGAGCAGAGACTCCGACACCTAGCTGAGCCACAATTGGATGAGGTCCAGTGCGGATTCCGAGCAAACCGAAGTACTCAAGACCTAATCTTCACACTCAGACAGCTGAGTGAAAAGGCCCTTGAGTATAAGAGTGAGATGCATCTTTGTTTCATAGATCTGGAAAAGGCGTTTGACAGGGTCCCCTGGAGCAAACTTTGGGACTGTTTGGCAAGGAAGAATATTCCAGCACCTCTGATTCATGCTATGCAGAGCTTCTACAAGTCTTGCAGAAATTATGTGAGGACAGCAAATCATAAGTCGGAAGAGTTCAGGACCACCACTGGTGTAAGACAAGGTGATATCCTATCACCTTACCTCTTCATACTCCTCATGGACGATGTCATCAAGGCATGTAAGGAGAGAACAAGAAAGTATTCAGTGGGGTACTGGAAGATGAGACAGGTCTATATTTCGGAGCTGGCATTTGCTGATGATGTTGCCCTGATTGCTAAATCAGAGGCACATCTCCAATCCAACCTGCAAGTCTGGAAGGAAGAGCTGGAGAAGAGAGGGATGGTCATAAGCAGCTCTAAAACAAAATCCATGGTGATATCACGAGAAGAAAGAAAACATCAGATTAAGCTGGGAGAACAGGTCCTGGAGCAGGTCGACCACTTTAAATACCTCGGAGCTATTATAGACCGAAAGGGAGGCATCAAAGAAGAGTTGGCCACTCGAAAAGCAGCAGCTGGGAGACTTTTTCAGGCCATAAATCGAGGATTCCTCAGCAAGAGAGAGGTTGGTAAGAAAACAAAGATGGCTGTATATCGCTCCACCTATGTCCCAGTCTTGACATATGGATGCGAGTCATGGGCAATGACTACAACCCATAAAAGCCAGATCCAAACCTCAGAAATGAGGTATCTGAGGAAGGTGGTTGAAGTAACAAGAAGAGACATGGTACGCAATCAGACGATACATCAAGGCCTTAAATCCTACCCCCTGCAGACCCAAGTAGAACAGTCCCAATTAAGATGGTTTGGCCATGTCTGCAGAATGGGAGAAGATCGGATACCACGACAAGCATGGGAAACAAAGAGCCAAGGATCCAGACCCCGAGGACTGTGACAACTTGCCCAATCTTCTCTTCATTTTTATTATTATTTACAAGCACATCATTGTTTATCATCTTCAATGCATGATCGAAAAGCCCGTAAAGTCATGGGAAATGTCACTTGCAGATATTCTCCTAGCGTTCAGTGATTTTCTCGAGTTTAATGCTATTTTTAGATACGACGTCATTGTTGACCCCTGACCTCGGTAGCTAGAAACCTGTTTTAATGTAGGACCTACATAAACTTAGATAGAACCAGTTTATGCCACTTAGGAACCCCCCCACGTGACTTTTAACGTTATTGATTGGAGCGTCGATATGAGGCTAAGGTCACATGATGCACGCTTCGGATCACGTGTCCAAGCGGAAATGACCCGCTAAAAGTGCGGCAAATCCAGCCATTTTTCACTTGCCCAGGAAACCTCGAGACCGCTAGACTAATCCCGATATCGGCGAATTCACGCATTAAAAGCACTGAAGCCACGTGTCTAAATTGCGGGTTAGCGTCCATCTGAGTAGTCTATGGTGGAGCCTTGCACGACAGTCCAATCTCAGAGCAGAATACGGAGTCGAGCACAGAGAAGGCAAATCCGAACCATTCAAGACCTACCTGGGGCAACATCAGAAGGAGACCGGAGAACTAACCACGCTTCACTATCAGCCAGGGGCTCAAAAGATAAGTTCCTCAAAAAAGGGAACTCACTATATCAATGCCATATTTTAGTCATCCATGATGAAAAACACTTGATGTGAGACACATAGTACATACAGCAGACACTAATTCCATCGACAATACTATCATTCACCATCTATTCGTTTTAATTGCAATAAACCAATTGGGTGTATATAATGTACCCCATGCTTTGTTCCTTCTGTTAGATGTTGAATATTGTCCAATGTTTATCTTCCTTTATAAGGGAGGGGGGCTCGTAAAATATAATATAATTTAAAGAATACCAATAATAGATAACTGAGAAGGGGACGACGGTAGCGAGAGACCAAATATCTCCTTACAACCTTTTCCAGACCTGTCTAGTTAGGAGAATTTACCCTCTTTGTCTCCCTTCAGTGGTGGAAAACCCAGCAGGAATTCCTTGAGCCAAATCTTCCACATTCAGATCTATTATTTCCTCTAAATAATTCTTATCCTTCAAACGCTACGTGACACTGGGGTCTCAGTCCGGGATTTGAACTTATGTATTTTATCATACCTCTGGGATAGTATCATTCATTCAGTCATTACAGTATACCATTTTAACACATGTATTTTCACATAGTGAGCTCTAGAAAGACAGAAAACATTTTTTCTAGAATTTCAGGCATTGATTGGTGAATCCCTTTATATATGTTGTGTTTAATTAAGTTAGTTCATGATTTTGTATTTCATTGAATTACAGACATTAAGTCTCCATAACTGTAGTAATTTCATTCAACAGCAGTCTGATAATTAATTAGTATTTACTTGTTGTTAGAAATACTATTGGAAGGTAGCACTAGCTTACTCAGTGTGGACTATAACAGCAAAAGATGGCTGAAATAGTTAAGCTTAAGGCAGCACTAGGGGAGGCCGGTCGAGATCTAGGTTATAGTGGGGTGGACCTTGCGAATTATGTCAGTGTCGAGACTGATAAGTATTACGCTCGAGAAACAGCAAAAGCTGAAAGAGAAGAGCGAATAAAGTTAGCAGAAATAGATGAGAGGATAAAAGCTGTAGACGCTAGGGAAAGAAGCGAGAGAGATGAACGCGAGCATGTACTGAAGATGAAGCAGTTAGAGATGCAGGGACAGGCTCAAAGAGTTGAACCAGTAGCCGGTGCAACAGCATCAACATCATCAGGCAACCATATACCCTCCTTGCAAATGGGGAGCACAGGACCTTTGCCATCCTTACACATGTCGAACTTGGGACCCTTGACGTTTCCATTTGAAGCTTTCTCGGAACAAGCCAACTCGATCGATATGTATTTGGACAAATTTGAGAAGTTTGCCACCACATTTGGGTTGGAGAGGAGCAAGTGGAACCTGAAACTGTCACAAGGGCTTAGAGGAACTGCTTATGAAGTGTATAGCAAGCTTCCTCCAGGTTTACAGGATGACTACAACTCTCTGAAAAAGGCACTATTGGTTCGTTATGAGCTACATGCTGACGCCTATAGGAAGAGGTTCCGTAACTCTAAGAGGGAAGTTGGAGAGAGCGTTGCTCAGTTTGCTGCGAGACTGGATTCCTACGTGGAAAAGTGGGGTGCCCTAGGGAATTTTTCTCATGATTGGGAAGGTCTGAAGGAGATGGTCATTATCGAACAACTGAAGGACACCATGACTTCCGACATGAGAAGATTTCTGACAGAGAATGGGGCCAGCACTTTAGACTCCATAGTCCAGTTAGCAGAACGTTATCAGGCAGCGCTAACAGAGAATGACCCATCCAGGTGGAACCAACCGGAAGAATTATCGAGGCCGACACCTCAGGCACACTTGGAACCCCAAATGAATCTACCTTACCATCACTTCAGAAAACATGACAAGCCAGACTATGCCCATAAGACTACTCAGAGATCAGCTTTCCAGCCTCAGAGGCGGGGAGAAAAGTGGTGTAAGACGTGTAAAATGAGCAACCACAATACTGCCGAGTGCAGAAGGAAAAACCCTCCACATCAGGTTGCATGTTTGCAGGTGAGGGCTGTTGACAGGAAGGAACTGACAGTGAGTCAGAATAGCCTCCATCACCCACCTATACAAGAGACAGTGACCGTGAATGGCAAACAAGTCATCGGGATGTATGACACAGGTTTGTCCTATGACGCGGTCGTTTCTTCATCTCTGGTGCACCCCGAACAACTCACCACAGAAACAGTGGATATCCAGGGGCCACTCAAGGGAGCATTACCCTTAAATTTGCCCATTGTGAAGATTCAAGTCAGTTGTCGCTATGTGGAAGGGGAAATCAATGCTGCAGTTTTAGAGGATCCTTTCTACCCCCTGATGTTAGGGCGTAGATGTCTTTTTAGGAGAACCAGTAAAGCCTGTGGTTATGGCTGCCATCCAGACCAGGTCTGACTCCAAATGCATAGAGAGGGACTCTAAATTAGAAATTCATCCGAATAAGATGAAAAGGGCTCAAGCAGCTGATAGCACATTGGGGCCTTGCTTTGGCAAATTGAAAAACTCACATAACCCTCGAAGAAAGGGTGACTTTTATATGGAACATGGACTCTTGCACAGGAAAGCTGGCAGAGGGCTAAAAAGTCATGGACAGATTGTGGTGCCATCCATATATAGAAATAAAGTTATGGAATGGGGGCACGGTGCTACTTTGAGTGAACACCTGGGTAATGGTGCCACAAATCAAAGGATAGCCACCCGTTATTATTGGCCTGGCATCACAGAAGACATAGCTCGATATGTGAAGTCCTGTTCAGAGTGTAACCAGGTAACCTCAACACATAGGGTAGACCAGTTACAGGACCTAGGAAAGCATTGCTGCAGACATAGGCATCCAAAGAAAACCAGGAAGAAAACCAGAATACTTACCTGGGAAGAACAACGTAGGGGCAGATTTTTTGAGCAGACATCCGGACGCAACCGAGGAGATATGAGAAACTGAAAAAGAAGAGGAAGACAGGACCAGAGGAGTTGGACGGAACGTCAAACTTGAGGAGGGGCTTGTGTGACGACTTGCCCAATCTTCTCTTCATTTTTATTATTATTTACGAGCACATCATTTTTTATCACCTTCAATGCATGATCGAAAAGCCCGTAAAGTCATGGGAAATGTCACTTGCGGATATTCTCCTAGCGTTCAGTGATTTTCTCCTCGAGTTTAATGCTATTTTTAGATACGACGTCATTGTTGACCCCTGACCTCGGTAGCTAGAAACCTGTTTTAATGTAGGACCTACATAAACTTAGATAGAACCAGTTTATGCCACTTAGGAACCCCCCCACGTGACTTTTAACGTTATTGATTGGAGCGTCGATATGAGGCTAAGGTCACATGATGCACGCTTCGGATCACGTGTCCAAGCGGAAATGACCCGCTAAAAGTGCGGCAAATCCAGCCATTTTTCACTTGCCCAGGAAACCTCGAGACCGCTAGACTAATCCCGATATCGGCGAATTCACGCATTAAAAGCACTGAAGCCACGTGTCTAAATTGCGGGTTAGCGTCCATCTGAGTAGTCTATGGTGGAGCCTTGCACGACAGTCCAATCTCAGAGCAGAATACGGAGTCGAGCACAGAGAAGGCAAATCCGAACCATTCAAGACCTACCTGGGGCAACGTCAGAAGGAGACCGGAGAACTAACCACGCTTCACTATCAGCCAGGGGCTGAAAAGATAAGTTCCTCAAAAAATGGAACTCACTATATCAATGCCACATTTTAGTCATCCATGATGAAAAACACTTGATGTGAGACACATAGTACATACAGCAGACACTAATTCCATCGACAATACTATCATTCACCATCTATTCGTTTTAATTGCAATAAACCAATTGGGTGTATATAATGTACCCCATGCTTTGTTCCTTCTGTTAGATGTTGAATATTGTCCAATGTTTATCTTCCTTTATAAGGGAGGGGGGGGCTCGTAAAATATAATATAATTTAAAGAATACCAATAATAGATAACTGAGAAGGGGACGACGGTAGCGAGAGACCAAATATCTCCTTACAACCTTTTCCAGACCTGTCTAGTTAGGAGAATTTACCCTCTTTGTCTCCCTTCAGTGGTGGAAAACCCAGCAGGAATTCCTTGAGCCAAATCTTCCACATTCAGATCTATTATTTCCTCTAAATAATTCTTATCCTTCAAACGCTACGCGACAAGGACGACCCAGAGTCTGCTGGGAGGACAACATTAGACAATCTTTGAAGGATCGAGGACTAGAATGGAACCAGGCCAGGAGGAAGACAGCCGATAGGATAGTCTGGCGCTCTCTCTTCCAAACCTCTACACCTCACGGTAGAAGGGGAACGACTAAGTAAGTAAGTAAGTACAAATAATATGGAGCTGCGGTAGCATAGTGGTTAGTGCACTGGCTTCCTAGCGCAGTGGTCTATGGTTCAATCCCCAGATGAGGTGGGATTTTTTAGGGTCGACCCAGCCCCAAATGGGTACCAGAGCAACTCTGGGAAGGTTAAGGTGGCCGGCGTGATGCTGACCACATCACCCCTAGTGTGCCGATGGTCAAGAAAATATGGGCCTAACACCATATTCCCAAAATGCCTCAATGGGCGTGTAACGGGATCCTTTTTTTTATACAAATAATGCCTACTTCCTTTTAAATTATTTCAAAGCTGAGGTGCTCGTTTATCCCCCCCCCCCCCCCCCCCCCCCCCCCCCCCCCCCCCCAAAGTATGGTTTGTTTTAAAATTTAAATGTTGCGTCTAGTAGGTAAAACTGTATATAATTAAGAAATAATTACTAAAATATAACTCAAAATTACTCTGATTTGATTTTTTTTAAAAATAAATAGATGAATACAATAGCATTAAAAAAAAATTCAAGTCAACTTCAGAAGGAATACACATCCATCAAAATGGATGCAGCAATGATAAGTCATGAATTTGTGCATCTTTGTTATGATATACAAAGTCACATGCATATGCATATCTTAGTCTGCTGCTAGATATTGCAATTATGTCTAGATTAAATCATGGACAGAAACTCTATCACTTGCCTATCAAATTATTATTTTGTGGGTGTTTTATCATCATTCTTTTCCCTACAGCACCCAAAGAAGAGGTCTTAAAATGTATGCCAAGCCTTTCAGTCCTAAGCCATCTGTGCCAGGTTTTTCTGCATCTTCTTTATCCCTTTCATGCGTCTCCCTAGTTCCCTTCTCTATGCGTTTCTCAGTCTCCCTCTATCATACAATCATAGAGTTTTTGAATACTTTCTGAATTCTGATTACATGCCCCCCTAATTGGATTATCGTTTCTTATAACATCAACTTTAGGTTCTAATGACGATGTTTGTACTTTTCAACATGTGTTATGTCATGCTTATAAGTAATTAATGTTAATATGAGTGTGCTATATTATTATTTTACTTTACGTTGAATTTCTTGAAATTGATATGTAACATGCATATGAGAATAAATGAATTCAATATGAAAAGTGAGCGAAAGGAAGGGCAGAATGTTAGATGGGCCTGTGTGCCCAATTCTCAACCCTTTGAAAATAAAGTGCGTTCGTTCGTTCTATCTCTCTTACCCTGGGGATTCAAGAATATTGGCAGACTTGTAATGTGTTTCTTGAATGTGTGGCCTATCGAACGCCTCATTCTTCTTTTCCCCTCGTTCCACTGGGCCTTATCGTGTTCTTGTCATCAGTTCCACATTGGTGATCAGGTCTTACCATTTCAATCCTTCTGTTCTATACAAGCACCCTTTTTATGAAAGTCTGTAACGTCTTGTTTGTCGTTTTTGTTGTTCCTCATGTTTCAGAGCCACACAATAGGACCAACTTGATGTTTTGAGTTGACAATTCTTCCTTTCACGCTACACTTGATTTCTTGTTATCTCCATAACTTTCCCAATGCAAAGAAAGCTTCTTTTGGTGCTTTATTTTGCCTTGGAATAATTTCCTCCAAAAATGTTACAGAAACAACTGGCCAATATAAAAAGCCATCAATCTAACGTAGCGCCACATGAAAATGTAAGCACTTACATTTTCACCAAACACAATCACTACTTATCAGACGCACAGAAATTCACATTAACGATTGACGATTTCTCGGTTAACTGACTGTCTGATGAAAAGCTAACGGGTGGACATTTTTCACATTTTTTCCCAGCCCTAGATGTGAACTATATTCTCATCTTGACCACAAAAATTAGCCACTACTGGCGTTGTGAATTAGTGTGCCACTTGAAGTAGGTTTACTAGTATCAACTGAGCATCCTAAATTTGAGATTTTACAGTCAGTTGGGAAGTCTAAATGTGTGATTTTACTGTCAGTTGGGAAGTCTAAATGTGTGATTTTACTGTCAGTTGGGAAGTCTAAATGTGTGATTTTACTGTCAGTTGGGCAGTCTAAATGTGTGATTGTACTGTCAGTTGGGCAGTCTAAATTCGTGATTTTACTGTCAGTCGTTTCTTTGGAAGTGGTAAACATAAGATTTTAAAGGGCATGAAGACTGATCCTGGCCAGCATGCGAAAATAAAACATGCGGGTGTCTGAAGTAACATTAAAGCATGAAGCGTTCAAAGAAATGACAGCTGATATGATACGAAACAGAAATGCAGAAAAATGAGCTGACTCATCATCTATCCACAATGATTGGTAGGCAAAAGACGAATACAATCGTCATCTGCCAGCAATTTTTATAAGAACAGTGTGAAAGGAGGATGTAGAGGAATGATTTTAAAAGAGAAATTAAGAATTTAAGTTGATAGCTTAAGTCTAATGAAGATGCCTTGAAAGGGGTTAATGTGTAAATTAAAATCACTACAAAGATCAAAAAGAAACCCACCCACTTTCACAGAGCTTGTTTAGTAACATCATCCCTTTCACAGAGCTTGTTTAGTAAAATTATCACTTTCGAGCTTGTTTAGTAAAATTATCACTTTCATCGAGCTTGTTTAGTAAAATTATCACTTTCATCGAGCTTGTTTAGTAACATCATCCCTTTCACAGAGCTTGTTTAGTAAAATTATCACTTTCATCGAGCTTGTTTAGTAAAATTATCACTTTCACTGAGCTTGTTTAGTAAAATTATCACTTTCCTTTGCACTCCTTGCTGAGCATGGAACCACCACCGTAGCCAGCCCCATTGCAGGAAGCCTACACAAATCATTCAAACACTCTTACAGCTGTGGTTTCTGTGGCTATGTTTTGTATAGGATGAAACTGCCAGCCACATGTACAACCTCATATCAGTCGCCTTGTACAACATGTCTGAGTGTGCAGTAGTCCTGTTCTTTCCTCACATCATCAGAAACCCCCAGGAACTACATGGACCTTGTTTAGATATAGGGAATGTACAATTTGTGACAAAACAGATTGCGCATGTACATTTTGTGCCCGTCTTTCTCTCTTTCATCGTCCTATTATTTGAGTGCACTTTTCATAACTGCCATTCTCTCCAGCATTATCACTTTATTTCTTCATTTTCCACATTCATTGTCCTATTATTTGACATATTTCCTGCACCTACATATTTTGCTCTTACCACTCCCAGACTTGTTTACGTTTCACCAGGTATTATTGAGATTATTTGAACAGGTCAGCGAATAATACTCTTATCACTTAAGTTGTCTAGCCACCTTTGTTAGAGATTGTCACAGGTGATTCAAGGTGGTCCCAACACTCCACAGAACAATACGACCCAGCAGGGTATGTAAAGAAAGCCATATTGTCTGTCTGAGACATCCGTCTGGCAGATGCATGAAAACACAGGTGATATACGTAATCGCTTCTGATGGCCCATCTTTGTATCAATATTACCGATAATCTATCTTGGGAGACAATATTCGTGGGAGAGTATCTAGACAGCAAATAAGTTTACAGATGTGTTCGTGAGTTTGCATACATGGCATCGGATGTTTTATTTCCATATATGGGAGAGGTGACCTTTTGCACATTATTTCAGGCGGAAATATTTTTGAAATTACCCCACACAACATGCATGTTTGAAACGATTGGAGCTTTCCTAGCATCGTAACAAATAAAATGCGGGGGAAGAAGGGCCATACAACAGACCTTTTTGCAGTTTTAAGACACTGTGAAAATTAATTGTGAGGATCGCTTGCCAAGACGAAACTATACTGCCAGGGTTAGAATTCAGAATTCTCTTTATCAGACCGGACTTTGTGGAACATCTTGAAGGACTTAAAGAGCCTAGGAAACCATTTTAATAAGGAAGACCGGCATCTGAGGAACTGAAACACGGAGTCATAGTGGGAGTTTAGTGCTAACATTATGACCCCCAAGACACGTGAAAAAAGGCATCTGCCAGTGCCTTAAACCTACTTCTCTAAGCAAACAGTTTGTGGGCCAAGATTGGCGTAAGTTGTGCATTTTCATTCCATATTTTTCATTACTAACATGTGAACTAATATGTATATATTGCCATACGAAAATTAATATCTGAAAATTGCTAGTAGATGTCCAAGTCATTTGAGGCTGGCAACCTCATCATATAGAATGATGATTTCATGAACCACCACTTTATTGCTAGTTTCTTAAGGAGAACTAAAAAGCATAGGTTATACTATTAACCTTTTCATTTGAATGTAAAGTAAATATAAAACTATTCAATTTAAATGTAAAGAATTTTTTCTCTAGAGGGATTAAGCTTAATTCTCATCGAGGGTAAATTCTGAGGTAGATTGGATGGTGGAATAGGAGAAGGGGACCCATAACTATAGGTTGGAAAACGCAATACTCAGGAGAGCGTTTTGTTTCTATTCTTTTACCATAGTTGTTGGTGGTACCAGTTGAGGGTACTTTCTCTGGAACAAGAAGGGAAAAGTGGCCTGAGCTTAAAGACGAGGGACCAACTTCGTAGACACTCCCTGACATTTCTGGGAATGTGCTGCACCATACAACCTTGACTAGCGACGAACGTGATCAGTCTACCAAGAACCAAACCATCAGAAGGAGCATAACCATCACTGACAGCTAAGTACCACATAAAAGCTGCCAAGTGACCTCCTTTACACATTTCTATCCCATCACAACAGTGATGATAAACTTTTTTTTATAAATAATTATTCATTTCTTTAAAACCTTGTTAAAACCTAAATGACTATTAAATCTGTTATTTGTAAATATACAAATTTAATGTCGATTTAATCATTTTGAATGTACTGCATGTTTGTCTCAGTCAATTTACTAAATACCCAATCAGAGCTACTAAATAATAATAAGAATTCCAATGAGTAAATCAGGGTGGGGGCTTGAAACAAGCTGAAATTAATAATTGCTGAATTCTTCATAAAAGGCGGCGGACTGATATAAGTTAACAATTGCTCTGCCAATGCAGCATAGTTCTTGACTTCGGAAATATCTTATGAATACTCCCTTGAGATAGAAGCATCATTTTCCTTCTATCTACAACTCTGCCAAGAGTAATCTTGTGCGAAGGTAGACACCTTTGAAGGCCCATATTAGATAATCTTGAGTTTTGGCCACTATTGGACCACTACTGCAAAGCAGGGGAGGCAATTCCGTGACAAAATTAAACATGCAAAAGGCCATAAATTGATGGACAAAGATACTCAGACAGCGGAAATGCTAGGTAGTTTAACAACATAGTATGAAAGATTCAACAAAAACTGATTGAAAACACCAGACACTGGCAGTTATGGAGAAAAATGGTCACTTATGCCAGTAAGCACAAAACTTGAAATTAACGATTTTAGACCGCTGAGGAATATCCCTATCCTAAATACAAAACTTGTACTAGGAAATCAATCATTATACTTCAGAACGTTTACAGGTGATAATTATGAGATTCACCATACTCATCAGAGTTGACCCCTTACACTTTCAATTTTAAAAAACACTTTAACAAGAAATAAAAAACACTTAAATGTGTCTCCACTATGCAAACAAATAAATTTTTTTAAAAACATAAAAGAAGGTTAACAAAAAAGAAACAACTGAAGCCACTTACAAAACTACTTCTGCCAACAGTCTGTCCTCCTCTGCTAAACACTGGTCTTCCTCCCCTATAAAATCCACCTCGACCTCTGCTTCTCCCTCCAGATAGTTTTCTCTGCTTCTTCCTGGTTATTTGGTTGTTGACCAGCTTCTGAATGTGTGCTGTTGACTCGTCACACACAGCATGGTACGTGATTCCTCCATCTGGTGACCTGCACAAATAAAATCGTACTTTGGAATGAAAATGATAAACTGACATACGTCATGAAAACTGGTGAGCAATCTTGATAGAGGGCAGTAACACGCTTAAATATACAAGTACTTGTGTTTCTCTTAGACTTATTTTGATTTGTGATTCCTTTATACTCATTGTGTGTCTATTATCAGGCAAAAACAACATTCTATAAAATGAAGAGTATTTTATGCAATGGTTCTGTCAATGGAAGTATGAAAGACGAGTTCTTCAGTGTTATATATAACTAATACTGATGTATGGGAGTGAGTCATGGACAGTTAGTAAACAAGTAGGGGAAGCACTAGAGGCCACAGAGATATGGTTTTAAAGAAGAATGTTAACAATACCATGGACAGCCAAAAAGAGTAAAGTGGGATTGTTTAGACTGCAAATGGCTCTGGGGTCAACCTAAAACCTAGTCCATGTGTATGTTACTTAACTCTCAGTTCAGTAGGTCACATTCTGGGTGGTATATACTGATATTCTCTATTGTTCAATGTGAGGTAAATGTAAAATTAACTGAATGCTAAACTTGATTTTCTAATACTGAAATGTCTAAAATACATTTCTATCTGCAAAAATTCTTTGTTTTTGTTTAATACTTTCTCCATCCAATGCCCAGTGACACAAGATAAAATTTCACAGCATTGTTCCATAGACAAACCATGTGACCACATACACATCTAAAAACCAAGAAGGTAACTTACCTGACTTCTTTGGCAACGTCAGGCATTGCCCTCATCAGAGACTGAACATCTTTAAAGCCCAATTCTTTTAACGGCAATCTCTGACATGACAGCAGTTCATAGTCATCTGATGAGAAGAATGTTGTAATGTGTTTATTCACAACAATCACCATTACCCTTCAGAACCCCAAGGAGCATAGGCCCCCAACAAACGTAAGCCAGGTTGCTTGGCTGACCTGTTCATACTTGCGTTCAGTTTTTGCGGTTTAAAGTTTCTACAGAATGGGTTATCCGGCCCCATGTCCAACCCTCCTTAGCCGCATATTTTCCAGCACACTCCAGACTACCCAGCTGTAAATGGGTACCTGATTCTGCTCTTGAGTTGGGGAAAGGAAAGGCAGTGAGGAAGGGAACATAAAGTTAGACGTTGCATTCTGAAGTCTCATACAGTTCCATACCCTTCAGCAGATCAGCTATTGGACTACATTTACTTGTTATATGTCATTTCTTCATGTTTAAGTATGTATCTAGCACACCTTGGTACATTTTTCAAGAAAGAGTTTTTTGGGTCTTTGTAATGTTGTTATTGATCCAGATTATGTGTTTTCATCTCAAGAGGTTGACATGTATAAAAAGGCAAGCAGCGGAAATTTCAAACTACACACACGCAGCAGAAGGCAGATTGACGGAAGAAAGAGATGCTCTTCAAGGCTTTAATTTTACCTTCTGTTGGCCGAGCAGTTCTTCATTACCAAACCGAGTCTATTCTGTGCTTTTCATCTATCCTAAGAGGGTATGTAAATTTATGAATAATTTGTTTTATTTCAGATTACTGTGTTAGAATTGTATCAGGATCAGGCCAGAGGACTGAACTGAATCTGAGTTGTGGATGTATAATGGAATTCGATGCTTACCAACGTTTAGCATAAATATCAGTAGGAGTGATCTATTAGAAACTATTATACTGGAATAATGGACTTGGTACTCCAGAATGTGAAAGGCGATGGTAACATCATAATCATGTATTCATGTATTATATTTTATTCATGTATTATATTATATTAGAAATGTTATGCAGATAGACGACACCTGTCTTGTCTCGCTATTCTTAATCAAAACTGATCCATGTATAATTCATATACATGCAAACATCTGAACACGCTCATTCATGAACACATAGGCTTATGGAGCTTATGTCCAAAGGCTAGCCGTGTGTTTCATATTGTCCTCAGGTTCATTCATGTCATAATAAATCAGAGGTCTAGAATCCTAGATCAATAAGTGCATTCCTGGACCAACATAGGAGCATCAGATATTGTCATCTAGATTCACGCCTTAGACCCCATCAGTGCTTGGTGGTCTAGTACAAGACTTTCAACTGACACTGCTCTGTATATTCCTAGAGGACAGGCACAACACAGAAATGTTAAGTACTCTATATGGAAAATTCCATAAGCTATTGTGAGGAGTCAAATCAAAGTGACTAGTGTGTAGGGATGAGAAAAATAGTTCTGCACTACTAGAATAGACAAGATATAACTTGAGTAATAAAGGAACAGAACTCCGCCAACGCCGGTCCCAAGCCCGGATGAAAAAGGAGGAGGGCGGCCTGCATGGAGGCCGTAAGGAGGCAGCCCCTCCACCATGCAAAGGCACAACAGGCCAATCACCTGTTTGCTTTAAACCACGATTACGAGTAACACAAGAGAGAAAACCGGACTGATTCTAAAGGCGACGAACTGGAACGGACTACGGACTACGACTTATGGAACATGGAACACAAGAAGTATAAATGGGAAGGAAGAGGAGCTGGTGGAAGAGATGAGGAAAGCAAAACTAGAAATCCTGGCTATAACAGAAACAAAGAAAAAAGGACAAGGAGTCATGGATCTCAATGGCAACACGCTGCTCTACAGTGGTGTACCCATATCCGAAAGAGCTAAAGTGGGTGTGGGTTGCATTGTGGCCCAAAATCAAAAAGATAGTATCAAGGGGTGGAACTTTGTCTCAGAGCGCATTATGGTTGTGAAACTAAAAGAAGGAGAAACCATAGTCAACCTGGTCATAGTGTATGGGCCAAATGAGGATGAGAGAGCAGAGGTCAAGGAGGAATTCTTCGAGCTGCTTCAAAGGACAGTGGATGACTGCCTAGATGAAGTTATCATGCTCGGAGATTTTAATGCCAGAGTTGGAAATGACCATGCTAGATGGGGTGGAGTTATCGGAAGATATGGAGAAGACACTCTCAATGACAATGGAAAGCGACTCCTTAGATTCTGCAGTGAGCAGAATCTGATCATTACAAACACAAAGTTCCCCCATAAGCGCATACATGCATACACTAGATGTGAACCAACAAAGAATGAGAAGTCAGTGATTGACTATGCCATTGTTCGGAGAAGCTCATTCAAATATGTCCGAGATGCAAGAGTCTGGAGGGGGCCAGAGATTGGAAGTGATCACTACCTGCTAACAATCAAACGAACAACTGAAAGAGTTGCTCAGCCTAGGAACTGCTCAACATCACGCAAGAAACCAAGTAAACGAGCAGGAGAAATGAGCATTAGGACCTACAAGCTGAGAGAGCCAGAAATTAAGACCAGATATCAGGGGCTTATTGCTGCAGCGGTGAACAACACAGAAGAACAACCTGATGACTTGGAAACCCTCTGGATTAAATTCAAGGATATCATAAAGACAGCTGCTGCAGAAGCATGTGGTGAAGTCCGACTTGGGAACCAGAGAAAGAGGACACCTTGGTGGACAGAGGAAGTCAAAGAGAAAATAAGAGAGAAGAAAAAGGCATGGAAACAATACTTAGGAGCTAAAAACACAACAGGACAAATGGAAAAATATAGAGAATATGTGACACTCAGAACAGAAGTAAAGAACAAAGTGCTAGCAGCAAAACAGAAGTCCTGGGAAGAATTTGGAGAAAAGCTAGAAAAAAGATGCACAAGAAAACCAGAAATTGTTCTATAAGACCCTAAAGAACATGAGGAAGGAAAAACAATGCCCTCTCAAATTTATAAAGGACAAGCAAGGCAAATTGCTTACTGCCCCGAAGGAAGTAATGGAAAGATGGAAAGAATATTTCTCAGAACTCCTTGATGGTGAGCAAGGTCAAACATCAGAAATGATAACCACTAGCACAGAAGAGGAAACCAATGGTGATGAAGATGACATAAAGATGGAAGAACTGAAGGCAGCACTGGAGAAAATCAAGATGGGCAAAGCAGCAGGGCATGATGGTATAACACCAGAAATGGTTAAGTACATGGGAGCATCAGGCGACCTGTTACTCTTAAGGGTCCTACAGGCAGCATGGTGCAACAAGACCATACCAAAGGATTGGGAGATCGCCATAATAACACCAATTTTCAAAAAGGGTGACAATCGACAGTGTGGAAACCATAGAGGCATATCCCTTCTCATTGTCCCTGGAAAAATCTACTCTAGAATCCTAGAGCAGAGACTCCGACGCCTAGCTGAGCCACAATTGGATGAGGTCCAGTGCGGATTCCGAGCAAACCGAAGTACTCAAGACCTAATCTTCACACTCAGACAGCTGAGTGAAAAGGCCCTTGAGTATAAGAGTGAGATCCATCTTTGTTTCATAGATCTGGAAAAGGCGTTTGACAGGGTCCCTTGGAGCAAACTTTGGGACTGTTTGGCAAGGAAGAATATTCCAGCACCTCTGATTCATGCTATACAGAGCTTCTACAAGTCTTACAGAAATTATGTGAGGACAGCAAACCATAAGTCAGAAGAGTTCAGGACCACCACTGGTGTAAGACAAGGTGATATCCTATCACCTTACCTCTTCATACTCCTTATGGACGATGTCATCAAGGCATGTAAGGAGAGAACAAGAAAGTATTCAGTGGGGTACTGGAAGATGAGACAGGTCTATATTTCAGAGCTGGCATTTGCTGATGATGTTGCCCTGATTGCTAAATCAGAGGCACATCTCCAATCCAACCTGCAAGTATGGAAGGAAGAGCTGGAGAAGAGAGGGATGGTCATAAGCAGCTCTAAAACAAAATCCATGGTGATATCACGAGAAGAAAGAAGACATCAGATTAAGCTGGGAGAACAGGTCCTGGAGCAGGTCGACCACTTTAAATACCTCGGAGCTATTATAGACCGAAAGGGAGGCATCAAAGAAGAGTTGGCCACTCGAAAAGCAGCGGCTGGGAGACTTTTTCAGGCCATAAATCGAGGATTCCTCAGCAAGAGAGAGGTTGGTAAGAAAACGAAGATGGCTGTATACCGCTCCACCTATGTCCCAGTCTTGACATATGGATGCGAGTCATGGGCAATGACTACAACCCATAAAAGCCAGATCCAAACCTCAGAAATGAGATATCTGAGGAAGGTGGTTGAAGTAACAAGAAGAGACATGGTACGCAACCAGACGATACGTCAAGGCCTAAAATGCCACCCCCTACAGACCCAAGAAGAACAGTCCCAACTAAGATGGTTTGGCCATGTCTGCAGAATGGGAGAAGATCAGCTACCACGACAAGCATGGGAAACAAAGAGCCAAGGATCCAGACCCCGAGGACGACCCAGAGTCCGCTGGGAGGACAACATTAGACAATCTTTGAAGGACCGAGGACTAGAATGGAACCAGGCCAGGAGGAAGACAGCCGATAGAATAGTCTGGCGCTCTCTCTTCCAAACCTCTACACCTCACGGTAGAAGGTGAACGACTAAGTAAGTAAGTAAGTAAGTAATAAAGGAACAGTTGAATGAACAATTATGTTATTTTGGAAGATTCCAGAAAAGACTTCTTACTGAATTACTGAGTGAAACTCAACTATAAGTAAATTTAAAATTAAATATTATTCATTCATCTTTTCATCATCCATACTTTACACAAGAAGAAACAAAAAAGATAGATGTAAATAATAAATGCTTCATTAATTGTAATTCTCTGACTTGTCACATTTATAATGTTGCTATTTTGAGTTTTAATGAATTATTGATTATCATAGGTTAGTTACATAGCGAAGGTGGCATCTTAGGCTCTGACTTTAATCTGAATATTATCTGAAGCAGAGACCTTCACAGCCGTGACTATCCTTTGATACCAGTGCTCTTCTCTGACACTGGGACTTTATTCTTGTCAGACAGAATTCTTCTTCTGTTCTTTCAGAATTTCTACTTACTACTACACTCATAAAAACATTTCGCTACACCACCACAACAAAAATTTATAGAAATGTGTGATCCCTATACACCCACTGGGATTCTCGGAGGTGCTTCGTGGGTTCATGCACTGTGCTGAGATCCTCCACATGCAATCTAAGGGAGGAGATCGGAGCACTGATGGAGTTGTCCATGTGCAGTGAAGATAGTCCTTAATACCAAACCAAACAATCATTGTTCTGGAATCCCCAGGGTAAGAGAGGTAGAGGAAGATCAAAGAAAACAGGGAAAAGAGAACTGGAAACAGACATGAGGGGGATGAAGAAGCCACACAAAGACCTCGAGCTGATGGCATGGCATAGGAAGACGTGGCATAGGAAGACGTGGCATGGAAGACATGGCATAGGAAGACGTGGCATAGGAAGACGTGGCACAGGAAGACGTGGCACAGGAAGACGTGGCACAGGAAGACGTGGCACAGGAAGACGTGGCACAGGAAGACGTGGCACAGGAAGACGTGGCACAGGAAGACGTGGCACAGGAAGACGTGGCATAGGAAGACGTGGCATAGGAAGACGTGGCATAGGAAGACGTGGCATAGGAAGACATGGCATAGGAAGACGTGGCATAGGAAGACGTGGCATAGGAAGACGTGGCATAAGTTTGTTGAAGGCCTATGCTCTTTTTGGAGCAGAAACATGAAAGAAGAAGAAAACAATTTATATATATTTCAATGAATAATCAATGAAAATGTTAACTCTTTTTTTTGTTTCCATAATTATTTTCCACCCTGTGCCGTAATTATTTTTTGTAGAATTCTAAACGGTGAAGTGTACTATCTTTAAGTGTATATTTTATGTAAATCTTTTCTGTGAACATGTACATATTATATATCAAACTTTAGGGAAATAGATAGAGAATTGTAATATATAATGTCTTTTGTAGTATTGATACAAGTACGTTTGATATACTTAAAACATGCTGCATGTAAAATGAAAAAAAAAAAAAAGCTAATAAACTCACAGCAGAATATGAGTTTACCAAAGACAACATACTGTTCCAGGCAATAAAACTTTCTTTTTAGTTTTCAATCATCAAGGTAATCCATTAACGAAGTAATTTTTTTTTTTCTCTAACCAGCGGCACTAGAGCTTTCCAGCCCTTTTGGCCCAATGACATGTCATTGCAAGGCTGGGGGGTCAGTGGACTTTCCTTCCAACCCGGTCAGGAGCTTTGTTCCTTTCCATCCACAGGGGGTTTATGTGCAGGAGCCGTTCAGGTTATTCAGTCAAATTCCCGGTCGTAAACATTCCTTCAAACGCTGACGCCCGGGCTTGAACCTTGAAAACCTGGTGGCCAGTACAACGTTGTAGCCATTATACCAGCGCGGCTCCCGAAGTAATAAAACACCAATTATGGCCACAGTTAGTACACTTTGTGTTATTCATGCCAATTTTTACTGTGGTCCCTTATAACAATAAAACAAAGTTATGCAACATTGTATTTTGTAAATTTCAAAGAAATAAAGAAGAATAACATCATATAAACACTTTTTACACTTGTTTAAGGTTTTAATAGCATCTCTATCGTCATCTTCTACCTTAGACTATTGAATAGATGTTACTGTAGGTCTATTTTGGTTGCTTTTTGATCGGCCAGAACAGGACCATGCCAATGATCAACTAAATTTAGTGTGTCTAGCCTTTCTCCACAAATTCCATTATTTGACAACAAACTGTGACTACCAAACAATCATTGTCAATGTCAGCATTGTTTCTAAGTAGTTTGACACAATTATTCGCTTAGGAGGCTTAGAAGTTGTAAATATAAAGCTTGACATATTTCTGTAGCAATAACAAAAAAAAACACAAATTGTAATAATAACACCAAGACATGCACACTTGCTGCTTATCTACATTCAAATTAGTTGTTTAAATAGCAGAAAAAGTTATTTTATGCATTTTAAAATATAAACTGCATTAAACAAATGATTTTTTTGGGAGTTTATTTGTGATAAACTATAAACAATGCTCTGAGTGTTGTCAACTCTTTGAGCGTTGTTATGTGGATCACAGAGTTAAGCTACTCTTAATAACCAGACAATGAATGTCAATCTTCTTTCAATCTTCTTCATGGTATGCAGCTATTGTAAATCAATTACTTGAATAATAATAGCCACTTCAGTCATAACTGGGAAGATTATTGAATATAACATATTATTCAAACTAGGAGGAGGACCTCCTAGTTTGAATAACGTGTTATTCAAACTACATAATACTTACTCCTAACATTGGCTTCAGGTACTCCATGTTTTGAACTTAAGAGAATTGATCTGAGCTCAACTTTCACCTGTTCAAGTGACATGTCTACTGCACTTCTGGAAAGAAAAGTAATGCTCATAAATAAACAAATAAGAGTGGTACTTGGTGAACATAAAATGATCCAAGTTATAAGCCAAGAGGCAACAACAACAAAAACATGTCAACTGTTAAGAAAAAAATACAATACTAAGAAAACTGATTGTTTATAGGATGATCTACTTTAAATCTTGTAAAAATGTTTATAAAAATATATATTTAAGACAATTTTTAAACTTGGGCATTTAAAGACAACGATGCCAATAACAGAAAATTACGAGGGTGAGTCAAGTGAAAACCGGAAATATTTTATTTTGGTGAATATATGAAGAATAATTTAAACACAAATGTCTCATTTTTCGACGTAGCCACCATTGCGTTCTATGCAAGTTTTCCAGCGCCTATGAAGTGCTTGCATTCCTGTAGAAAAAAATTCTCTTGGTCGCATGTGTAACCATTCATGCACCACTTGCTGTTCCTCTTCATCGGACCTGAAAGTCTTTCCTCCCAATGCCTCTTTGAGTCATCCAAACAAGTGGAAATCACTTGGGGCTAGGTCTGGCGAGTACGGTGGATGTGGGAGACACTGAAAGTGCAGGGCCTCGATGGTTTCAGTCGTTGCATGGGCTGTATGGGGTCGAGCATTGTCATGTTGCAAAAGGACACCTTTACTCAAAAGTCCACGTCGTTTGGATTTGATTGCGGGTCGAAGATGATTCCTGAGAAGCTCTGTATACGTGGCACTGGTGACAGTGTTGCCCCTTGGCATGTAGTGCTCTAAAATAATGCCTTGTTCATCCCAAAAGAGAGTCAGCATTACCTTCCCTGCAGATGGCTGTGTGCAGAACTTCTTCAGTTTCGGCAAGGAGGGATGGCGCCATTCCTTGCTCGCTCGCTTTGTTTCAGGTTCGTGGTAGTAAACCCAAGTTTCGTCACCAGTAACAATTCTTGATAGGAAACCACCACCTTCTGTTTCGAATCGCCGCAAAAGTTCTTGACAAGCAGCAATGCATCGTTGTTTCAATTCTGGAGTAAGCTGCTGTGGCACCCACCTTGCAGACACTTTGTGGTACTGTAGCACATCAGAGATGATGTGGTGTGCTGAACCGTGACTGATGTCAAGATGTGTGGCAATATCATCCACAGTCAATCGGCGGTTTCCTTGTACGAGTAGTTCATTGGTTGCTATCGATTCTGGAGTCACTTCTCTGTGTGCCTGACCCGGTCGTGAACAATCTGTCACAGAAATCACACCGTTTTTGAACTTTGTACACCATTCATACACCTGTGACCTTGACATGCATCCCTGTACTTGAGCTTCATTCGCCGATGAATTTCTATTGGTTTCACCCCTTCGCTGATCAAAAATTGAATAACAGAACGCTGCTGCTGTTTGGTGCATTCCACTATCGGGGTGGCCATCTTTAAAACATCATTATGACGTCATCTTATGCGTCATCACCGCGATGGCGCATGCATGACATTCGAGACATCCAGGACAACAATATTGGCAAGTTACAATATAATGGCATGATTATTCTTATTGTTATAACATATTTCCGGTTTTCACTTGACTCACCCTCGTATAAAGAGAGTAATAAATATTTTGGGCAACACCAATTTTGAGCCCACTGAGACTTAGGAGCAGGTGTTGGCAACTGGTCGATAATGATCTACTAGTTCTTCTTCACATTTCAACTCCCAAATTCACATTTCAACAAACCTTAATGAAATGTGAGCCACGATAGCACAGTGGTTAGTGCACTGGCTTCCTAGCTTGGTGGTCCATGGTTCGATCCCCAGTTGTTGTAGGATTTTTTAGACCGCAAATGGCTCCGGGGTCGACCCAGCCACATAAATTGGGTACCAGAGCAACTCTGGGAAGGTTAAGGCGGCCAGCGTGATGCTGACAACATCACCCCTAGTGTGCCGATGGTCAAGAAAATATGGGCCTAACACCATAATCCCAATATGCCTCAAATGGGCATGTAACGGGATACTTTCTTTACCTTTTATTAACTGTGTAATGACTTGTGGTGTTAACGCTTGGCTAAGAAGATGGATAGTGGCTGCCTGAACTGAGAGATCGGTTGCATTTCACTTGGGAACATGGACATCAGAACCAATGCGCATTTGCCCAGGACTACCCTAGGGTTGTCCACTATCACCGGTGTTGTTTTAACATCTACACAGCAAAAGTAGTCATCAATCAGTCAACTGAGTTGGGATGAACACTGAATTTTGCAGATGATATACTCGTTTACAGGACTGGCTGACCGACAAGAAATGGTCAATAGCATGCACGGGACACCACATGAGGTGTTTAAATGGTGCGAGGAAACTGGCTCTAAAGTCAATCCCAAAACAGCATGCGTTAGATGGTGCTCCTTGAACAACTCCATAGTGAAAGCAGACCTTCCAGATATTACTCTCAATGGGTAGAAAATTGAAAGGCAAGACAAGCTGAAGTACCTACATTTTATTGCGGGAGATTGTATAAGCACCATGTTGATCACACCATACAGAAGTGCAGGAGATGTCTGTCAGCCCTAATAGCAATGGCCACACCTGAAGCAGAGATTATTATTTCTCCTGTATCACCAGCTAGTCATATCAGTAATCACGTATGGGCTGGTAATACTCAATGGGAATGTAACTGACATCAGAGAAACAAGAATGAAGAGGGGGATGTCATGGATGGCGCATGCAGAGGCAACTATTAGACAGGTGACCACAGTTGAATATAAATTCAAGGGAGAATTCTAAAGGTACCAGGCTTGGTTCCCAGTAAGGGAACATATTTGATGGAAATTTTTTTCAGAAACAGTGGGTCCTAATGATGTCATACTCCCCAATGATCTCCTGAGTAGTGAGATCAGATGCCTAGTCTTCTAGGTTAAGGGCAAAAAAATAGGAAGTTCCGTGTGCAAGTTGTGCACGTTAAAAATCCCTCAACAGTTGAAAATCATAAAGAGTAGGCCATACAGCCGCTGCCCTGACAAAATTGGGAAAACCTGCCCGCAACAAAAATACCCTATCGATGGGGGGACGCTTCTGATGATCAGATTGCCTCCTGTTGTTTCGCTCTATAGAGTTTCCTATGTTATAGAATGTGTGATTCCTGTATACTCACATTGCCAATGCTACGGAGTTCGTGCGCTGTGCTGAAATCCTCCTTGTGTGTGATCTGAGGAGATTGGATCACTGATTGAGTTGTCCAAGTGCAATGAAGATGGTCCTTAAAACCAAATCAAACTTCCAGCATGAGAATGGAGGTAGAGACAGCTACTGCAGCCTTAAGGTGGCTGTCTGAAACTTCATTAACAAGGGCAGTTATTGTATCAGACTCGCAATCCATGCTTCGGAAGGTCCAAAGTGGATGGCTCCAGCATGAATGGGAAAACCTCCATAGAAGCCTCGAATCTTCAGGAACTGGTGTGGATTTATAAAATCCTGGTCATGCAGGGGTAAGCAGCAATGAAAGAGCTGACAAGACGAGCTTCAAGAACACTCATGGAAGGTTCATTGGATATGGCAAAGATACTGAGGGTAATTAACGATTGCCTATTAGAGAATGACACTGCAATCAATGAATCCTCAAGGCTAAGATTGCTGGAATGTGGCATGAAACATAAGACAGGCAGGGATGGACGTATGAGAGAATACATCCGGTGTGTATACAACCAGCGCGCAAAAAGAATAATTAGCATTCATATCCTTCGACATTTGCTGAGGGAGATTGAGCACTTATGGGTTAGCTGGAGTGCAATGTCAATTCTGATCAACAATAACAAGGAGCATAGGCCTACAGTAAACTTATGCCAAGTAAGATCTAACAATAGATCACATGGAATAATTAGGTCAATATTTAGATGACGGAGGGGGGAAACAAATTTTTAAGCTTAGGAAATTTAGGACTAGACCCCTCCCATCTGTATTAATAAGCACTGCAAAGCATACATCACTTGTGTCAAGAAAGGTCATGCTGAGATACATTTTAAAACAGTTAATTTGAAAAATGAAACTGATATTCACCCTAACTTTGCATGCATTGTTCTATCAAGGTAGATCTTTAGATACAGCTCAGTGTTTCTATAGGAGATTTTTACAGCTCCTGTGTTGCCTACTGGTACTTTAAAGGGATTGGTTGCTGAGAGCAGATATGTCTTTCAGCATCAATTTAACCAATGTATGAAACATTTTTTTTTTCAATGTTTAATGTGCTTTAAAGTACAGCTTAATTTAAAATCAATTTTATAATTATTTTTTATGAAGACTAAAAACATTATTGTTCCAACGTTGAAGGCTAGAGTAGAGATTCCTATGCAAGTGTATTGCAACACATTAGAATGTCACAAGGAATCACAAGGTATATTTTAAAAATTTGAATCTTTTTTGTTTTGTTTTGGTTCAAACAAATACAGTAACAACAAAACCTTATGAGATGTGTCGTGAAATCCTGCATATATGTAAAATGAGTTGTCATTTATTGAGGACCTCTGAGTTAGACAATGTCACATTGTTATACCGTATATCCGTGTAATGCAGTATGTGACAAAGAGAAACCATGCTAAATTATGAAATGCAAATTTAGAACATTAAGATCTTAAAACAAAGTCTTTAAAAAAAAAAAAAAATGAAAATTGCTCTTCTAATTCATCTTGACTTTCATTCAAATCTTTCCAAGCATATCTTGTCAATCTCAAGTAATTTTCTACACTTCTTTTTCTTATGTCAACATATAAAATATAATTTAAAAAAATAATAAAATTATTATTTCAAAATTCCTTTTCAGTGAACCCTAGTTGATTTAGGTAAATGTTGAGACGAGCATTCTTTCTCTCATCAAAGTATTGGCTTAGCAGTTTAAATAAAATATTAATGATAGTAGCCTATGCCACACTGAATCATCAGGCCAGCGTGTAAAATTGAATCACTTTCCAAAAAAGCTTGCAGAACAATGTGAATCACTACATTCATTCATCTTCTAAACTACTCAGATGCACACTTTCACTTCACCTAAATCCTTGTCTTCGTTAACATTTTCGCATTAGAAATTTGAATAGGCCCTAGGCTTAGGATAGGCCTACTTGATAATAGGTCTAATACCTACATTTCTGCTATTTATTAACAGCCTGTTTTTTCTGATAAGTTTCAGAACAATGCTATGCGGGGAAAAATTACATTTTCTCATACAAAACCGTGTGACTAAACAAATCTTACCGTAATGGTTTGATAATCCGAAATAGGCCTATGTACCTCCACGAATATACGTCTGATAACAATTAGGGCCTAGGCCTGAAGAGTTAGGCCTAAGCGCCGTGCAAAACGTTGGGAACTTCCAAGCCCGCTGCCCAGTGAATCAATGAAGACAGAATTAGCCTGGGCCTTCGCAAGTCAAAATGGATTACTACAGCAAATGCATTCTCCTGAAATATTGACGATGTTCATATTAAGTACAGTAAATAATGCCAACCACGTTTTTTAAACTACAGATCCTATATCAAAACTAAAATTCAGCGTTATTTTCTAGGAACCAATCCATAACGAATCACTTGTGTTGGAGATTGTCTGTAATGGTATTGCTATTTGTATCTTTCAGTGAGAAGAGTTATCAGCACAATGTTTGCGTGATTTAATTGGTCCCTTTACGTTATTATTTCTTTTATCAATATAACGCGCCTCCGCTATTTATTATTATAATAATATCTTATACAATATAAAAAAATGCGCTATATATTCACGTAGAGTTCGGCAACAAAAACAAACAACCGTTAAAAAGATCACAGTATCCTATCAGTGGCGTAACTTCCGCCCGGGTGGACTAGGCAGGCCCCGTGCCCCCAGCGCAAAGTGGGACCCGGAAAGTAGCGATCGGAAGGCAACCTCACATTTATATGTCTTTTTTAATTTTCTTTGTTCCGGTCTAATATGAGGCTAGACATAGAGCTGGCAATCTCGTCATGCTAGACAAATTGCCACAGAAACAGGCAACATTTTTATTTAAAACGAATAGCCAGGGAAACCCCCGTTGCAAGGGCATATGACTGCGTCATGCAGGCTTCCTGCAATGGACCAGATGTAGTTGTAGCTCTATGCTTTGTAAAGGGTGCAAAGGATAATGATGACTTGTTAAACGCCTGCTATTACCTGTTTAAGTTTATTTATTTATTTATGTAATGTTCACAGTCCTCTAGATTTTCTCTTTATTTATGTGTAATGTCACAGCTGTGCTGTAAAATGATGACCTGGTATCTGTGTCGCCCAAGTAAGTTCAGTGTGTCCTTAATTAAAGTCCTTGTGCATTTTGAATCTGTAATAACGTCTCTTCTATAAGATATAAACAATCTTTAAACACACACCAAAATAGAGAATTTTAAATTGTGAGATTACTAAATTCCAACATGTTCGTCATTTCGGATACAGTGCTGCATTAACTAAAAGTGAATTTCTAGTGTGTTTTCGGAAAACAACCCTTCATCAGTTGTGCACTAAGGGGGGTGTAAGGGGCGGTCCGCCCAGGGTGACAGTCAGGAGGGGGGGGGGGGGGGGCCGTCGTACACTATTATGATAGTAATTGTTGTTAAAAATATATTTGCAAGTGTGGTTCATTCTGTGTGCCAGAGAGAGGATCCGTCCCGGGTGCTAAATACTTTAGGGACTCCTCTGCTCTGCATTAAAAAAAAAATGATTAAAATTTACACAATTAAATATGCTAAGTCTTGCATAAATTTCTCATCATTTTCATTTCTACGGATTGTTTATATCTTATATAGAAGCGAAGTTATAAAGAAAGATTAAAACTGCACAAGAACTTTAGGGACATTTTGTGTAGTTACAGAAGTTTTATTTGTGCCAAAAGGCCCGTTACATTGTAGTAACGCCACTGAATCGCCGCAAGTGGCATGTCTCAGTAGATGGCGCCAGGCAGACCTCTGCTACAGCTGAAGTGAAATAAGTACAAGGGAATTGTTGTTGTTTAACGATGGCTGCTAAGGTTCTCGCTCTTTTGTAGTGTATATCTTTTGTAGACTCCTTGATGTCGTCTGCACTTTAGATCTAGTCTTTTCCTGTGTCCGTTTTCTCATGTTATGTTTGTCTAATATTAATTTTCCGTTTTCTCTGTCTTGGCTTGCATTTAAAGGATCATCATATCTGGTCGCAAGCTAAGAGGAAGAAGCACGTAGCATACTATACATTCCCCGGCATCCAAGGGGGCTCTCCAAATATGCAGAGCTAAAATACTGTGCTCTGGTTCTGGGCTCTCCCAAAGAATTGTCACGTCCTACACAGAGCCACTTCTCAGTTTCCTCTACCTATCATGGGTCAACAGTGAGGTCGTCCTGCATGCAGCCAACCAGGTAAAGGCCAGAGTTGCGTCAAGGACTCAAGTGACTCCTCCAAGCCTAGTGTACAATGCTGGGTTCTCAACATGTTTCACTGTAAGTGTGTGTATGATTTCACGAGTCCATGGGAAGGAATATGATTAGCCTCACATACAAAGGTTCACATCCATATCTGTAAATTGTAGCATTGTGCTTAAGCTGGCAGTCAAATAAAGATGACTCCAGATATGACTCCATGCATATTACAAGAAAATACAATCATTATCATTGCTAGAGAAAATATTGCACTACATCATCCTTGGGACATTGAAAGAGACCATGGGCAGACAAGATCGAATATTCGATAAAGATGATCTTGTATTTCAAATTCGCCATTCCATGTCATTCTTTACATTTTTTCTAATTCTCATACAATCGTGTCTATTTCTCTCATAAAATTGTCGGTCTGTCTCAGTCTTCTGTCTCCGCCATACCTTTTCTCCCTCAAATGGGTTATGAAAGCAACGCTGCCAATTGTTAAATAGACGGTATCTCAATCTGTTCCCTTTTGCTCAGCTGGTAAAATGCATAATTGTTATGATGTCCCGGAAGCTCTGCTTCCCACTTGTTCCTATATCTGCCTCTAATGAAACGTTTGGTCTCACACGTGTTTCAAGTTGCGGTAGATTTCCGCAATCCTTTTCCAGTTTGTCTGCATCTTCATGGCCTAATGATGCTGCAATCTGATGGGATCCACTGTATCACAACGTTTTTTAATCGCTGACATAATTTGTGGTGTATTTTTAAATCATCCAGGTCTGCATTATTCGTGCTCTTCAGCGCTACAATTATTGACAGCGCACCTGTTAGGAAAGCTACTTGTCTGTCAGTACTTTCCTTTGTCATTAAAACTTCTGCTGCAGTTTTCAAGGCCTCTACCTAGGATGACCATCTGTCCTCTTTCTCCGGTTTTGTCCATTAAAAAAAAAAAAATATTGTTCAGCGTCCGCAGTTTTTTGTTTGTTTGTTTCAAACGTCCAATTGGTCCTGCTTCTCTCTCTCTCTGTCTCTCTCTCTTTCTCTTCTCTCTCTTCCCCCCCTTTTGCTCCCTCCCCCCCCCCCCCCCCCCCCCCCCGGAGGTTGAACATGATTTCGATGAGGTCAATTTTATGTACGTGTATTCTTTAAGGAATATTTTTCAAACAAATATTGAAAAATTACGTAAGAATATAGTTCATTTGTTGAAGTTCTAACTTGTGTTAAATTTCTTATATACATTCACAAGCAGCGCTTGTGTCAAAAGTGTTCCAAGTAGACAAGTTCCATGAGGGTAACAAATGCCCGTACATCAGTTGTTTAGAAGACTTAAGAGATATAGTAGTGTGACAGGGGCTAGGTGTACCGCACACCCAAGACCCGTGCACTAAGAAAATTTATAAAGGATCGTTTGACAGGGGTTGCAATTATTGGTTGCTTGCAACCCTCTTAGCAGCAGACTTAGCAATTCAAGCAACACAAAGCCTTATACAGATCAACATTTAATACTACCGAACACCCAGGCAGTGTTCATAGACTTTCTGAAGGAAACAATATATAAAACAATGTCTAAGTGAAAATCAATAGCATAGATAATAACACTTACCATACAGAAAACGTGCGCCCACCTGACACACTCAACTATCTCACACACTCATGCATATCGTCCAATGAGACTAGTATGGTGTTGTGCATGAGGCTGGCAATCTCACCGCGTAACATCGGTTGCTACCAAAACCACTACTGCAAGAGCATCTGAATGCTTCATGCGGAGGGAAACCACACTGGTGGCCCCATGCTCCCTCAGGAGCAGAGAACGGAAATATGTATCTCCAAGTGAGCCCACGTGCTCTCACAAACCATCCTTCACATAACAATAATTAAATAATCATGAAATATGCATAACATAGAATTAACCAATGGAGATTTTACACAGTATAAAAGACTAGGAAACTAAGAAAGCTAACACCAACTAGCTAGCCGATCTTACTATTACTTAAACCACATAATCAGTCTAACATTACTGAAAAAGCACAGGACTTTATCATAGTAAGCTGTAACATAATATATTGCAGCACTCGCCACGCTAAAATAAGCTATTTCGGCATCCGCACCGTAGTTAATAAATATAACAGTCTAAATCGCGCCACAATTAAATATATTATTCAAACTAACTACGTGTCGGATTTACATAAGCTCCTGGAAGGTTTCCTGGACCCCAAACAATATGGAGATACTTAAGCATTAAATTTCATTTACACAAATGTAATAACTGAATAGGCCTATGCCAGTTTTAGTACCGGCCACGTGTTATATTTCCTGAACATGGACCCACGCCATTTTCGAATAGATTTGGATAATATCAAACGGACGCGAAATAAACACCACAAAATTAAATAAAAACTTACTTAAAATACTACGGCACAAAGATGGTAAACCTAATATCCTTTCTAACACTATCAAAACTTTAGAATGTTAGAGAATAATATATTTACTTACAAGTCCTAGGCATGTTCTTGCATTAAACTAGACTTCAGTATTTCTCAATAGCTTGTCCTCTCTCGGCGACCGGCGACCAGAATGAATAAAGAATTTTCAACTGACGCGCTAGCCTGGACACTTCTCTTCTCTGATTGGCTGCTATACGTAAGCAGCTATACTGATGTAGCTACTTTTAGGTGAAAACCAAGATGGCTGCCACATAACGACACAATGGCGGTGAAAAAACAGGCGAGATGACTATGGCACTGTCACAGTAGGAACCATTAGATGGTTAGATGATTCCGTATGTTTTTCATTGGTGACCAAACATGGAGCACCAACATGGGAAAATGTGCGAACTTCTGGGTAATATTAAAGTGATTAAAACGTTACATTTGATCAACTTAACAATTTGACAACATTTGTTGAAAGTAACTTCAATGATGAAGGATTTATATAGTTGCTGGCACATGAGAAATCAGCCAATTTTGTTGTTGTTGTTGAAGTCAGTAAATGTTGAATTTCATTCAAATTTTTATATTCTTGATGATTAAATAATTTTATTTTTATTTGTGTGACCTGGGAATTTCGTATACTTACTAATGATAACGCAATATTTGCGGTGTCTGGTCATTATACAAACGTGGGCAGGCTTATTTCATGATAGAACATCATTGACCAGAATGCAGAAAGAGGTTCAATGTGCATTTCATCAAAAGAATTTTGCTTCGGCAATGTAATTTCAGATGAAGGGTATGGACCCCTTTGATTGTCCGATGAAGGCTATGTACCCCCTTGAATGTTCGATGAGGGGTATGTACCCCCTTGATTTTCCGATGAAGGCTATGTACCCCCTTGATTTTCCGATGAAGGCTATGTACCCCCTTGATTGTTCGATGAAGGCTATGTACTCCCTTGATTGTCCGATGAAGGCTATGTACCCCCTTGATTTTCCGATGAAGGCTATGTACCCCCTTGATTTTCCGATGAAGGCTATGTACCCCCTTGATTGTTCGATGAAGGCTATGTACTCCCTTGATTGTTTGATGAAGGCTATGTACCTCTCTTGATTGTCCGATGAAGGATATGTACCCCTTTGATTGTCCGATGAAGGCTAGTGACCCCTTCTTGGAAAAAAATAGCCATAAAAGCATTTTTGAAAATTACTACTATCATCATCAAAATTAGACAGCTAAAACATTTTGGTCATATAAAAAGACATAAAAAAGACCATAAAGACCATAAAATAAGGCTGAGTTGAAGGCAAACGAGCAGCAAAGCAGTTCACAGATGTCCCGAAAAGAGGCCGTTAAATTAGGAAACTTCGATTGCTTCGCAAGAATGTGCTTATATCCCTGAAATATGAACAAGGGTATGAAGTGTGATGCTAAATTTTATTCTAATTTAAATTCGTATATTTTAATTAGACACTAAAAACATAATCTAAACGACTTCTAAAATTCGCAATAAGGAAGCTGACATTTTTTGGTCAAATCTCTCTTCTTTCTCTTTGATCCTTAGCCACCGACCGTCAAAGCAGTCAGTGGCCATTACGCCTGGTGGCGTCTTGTAGGGCAACAACAAATTGATTCCACTTTGCTCGGTCGGCGGCCATCCTTCGTACAGTGCCCCAACTCTAGTTCATTCTTTGCATCTCAGCCTCCACAGTTCTCCGCCAAGTTGTTTTTGGTCGGCCTCTCTTTCGTTTTCCTTCAGGGGTCCATAGCAAAGCTGTTCTTGTGATGGCATCGGGGTCTCTTCTGAGGACATGGCCAACCCAGCTCCAGCGTCTGCCAGCTATGATAGTGTGCATGACCTCTTGCTTGCTCCGAGTAAGCAGATCTTGGTTGGTGATAGTATTCGGCCAAAAGATTCGGAGGATTTTTCTTAGGCATGTTGTGTGAAAAGAGGACAATTTCGACATTTCCTTCTCTGTAACTCTCCAGCTCTCCGCGCCATAGAGAAGCACAGAAAGCACACAGCTCTGATATAATCCTAATTTTGTGCTTGTGCTGTACTGAGAGGACTTTCAGATGTTATTTAGACTAAAAAAGGCTGTTCTTGCTTTGTTCATTCTGTTGTTGATGTCTTTGCTTGCTCCGCCGTCTGGTGTTACTATGCACCCTAGGTATGTGAAGGCATCTGTCTGTTCCAGTTGCTGATTCCTTACTGATATGGGCTCAGGGTTGCTCACATTGAACGTCGTGACCTCTGTCTTCTTTAGGTTGATGTTCAAGCCCACCTGCTGGCTATACTTATTAAGTCTATCCGTTTTTTCCTGGATGTGTTGATGTGAATGTGCTAGCAGTGCAATGTCATCTGCATATTCCAGATCTTCCAATGTAGAAAATGTAGTCCATCTTATTCCTCTTTGGATTGCCCTCTGCTGTCTGGCGCATCACCCAGTCTATGACTGTTAAAAATAGAGTGGTTGATAAGAGGCATCCCTGTCGTACTCCTGTCTTCACTTCAAAGGTTAGGTTGCTCTGCCCAATGCTACACGTAAAGTTGGCATAAAGGCTTTTTATGATTGACGCTATGCAGCTTGGAATTCCATAAGCCCTCAGTATTTTCCATAAACTGTCCCTATGTATACTGTCAAAAGTCTTTTCAAAATCAATGAAATTAATGTACAGCTGTCTTTGCCATTCTGAGCACTGCTCTATAATGTTCTTGAGGGTAAATATATGATTTACACATCTTCTGTTCTTTCTAAATTCTGCTTGTTCTTTCCTCAATTTGTGGTCTACTGCTTTTGAGATTCTCTGTATAATTATCCTGCCTAGTATTTTGCTTGGAACTGAGAGAAGAGTTATTCCTCTCCAATTATTGCAGTCTGCAAGATCTCCCTTCTTGGGCAATTTGACAATTATTCCTGTTTTCCAGACTTGTGCAAATAGTGGTTCTAATAGTTCTGCTGCTAGCTCTGGGTCTGTCTTAAATAGCTCTGCATTTAAGTTATCATGACCAGAAGCTTTTCCATTCTTTAACCCTTTGATTGCTGTGATGATTTCTTCTTTTCGTGGGATGTCTGTATTAAAATCTAGATCATTTTCAGCCTCAGGAACATTCATTTGTGTCTCTGGTGGTTCCTTATTCAGAGTTTCTCTGAAATGCTCTGCCCATCTTGTTTCCTGTCCCTCTGCTGTCGTGATGAGAGTTCCGTGCGTATCTCTTACTAATTTATTTTTATTTTTATTTATTTTTTATTTATTTTTATTTCGGTCAAATAAAAAGACATAATAGTCTGGAAAAAAATAGTGATGGAAGGCATGGTCCCGCGAAAAAGGAGAAGGGGTCGACCTAGACGACGGTGGACCCAGGACATCACAGAGAGTCTGAACTTGTCTTTGGCTGATGCAGGTCGACTGCCCAGAATCGTGATGCGTTCAGAGCAGCTGTAATGGAGACAACGTTCTGGAAAGAATACGTCACATGATGATGATTCACAACTGCTTTAAAAATCTCTAATAGTATGTACTCATGCAACTTTATAAATGTATTGCAGCAACCATTGTGGGTTCGCTTTCCCACTAAAACATGATCTATCTATCTATCTATCTATCTATCTATCTATCTATCTATCTATCTATCTATCTATCTATCTATCTATCTATCTATCTATCTATCTATCTATCTATCTATCTATCTATCTATCTATCTATCTATCCTATCTATCTATCTATCTATCTATCTATCTATCTATCTATCTATCTATCTATCTATCTATCTATCTATCTATCTATCTATCTATCTATCTATCTATCTAGTCTGTCTGTCTGTCTGTCTGTCTGTCTGTCTGTCTGTCTGTCTGTCTGTCTGTCTGTCTATCTATCTATCTATCTATCTATCTATCTATCTGTCTGTCTGTCTATCTATCTATCTATCTATCTATCTATCTATCTATCTATCTATCTATCTATCTATCTATCTATCTATCTATCTATCTATCTATCTGTCTGTCTGTCTGTCTTTCTTCAGTTATCTGTCTTAAATTTTAACAGAAAGTAAAACAAAAAAACCACGAAGAATAGATTTGGGTGGCTGTTTTATAATTAAAACAAAGTTATTAAATGTACTTCACAGTTTGAATTTATTTGCATTTCATTGGCACAAAAACGGCACATGGGTTTATGTCCAGGACTTTCATTTCTACTGACCATCGAGGGGCACAGTTTTATACAGATTAGTTTTTTAACCTATATATTTAAGAAGTGCAACTGTTAATTTATACTTTTATTTTACTTTAAGATAAATATTACAACAGTGTTATAGAATATAATTAACTAGAAATGGTTATGAAAATGTTATGTATATTTTTTTTATCCTTTTTATATGTTGCTTTTTTATTTTTGAAATTTAGTGATTTTTTTTTAAATTATAAAACTATGCCCCTCAAAAGTCAGTACTGCGCCCCTCCGAGGTCTGCGCCCTAGACGGCTGCCTAGTTGGCCTAATGATAGCACCGGCTCTGTGTGCAAGAGAGACATGTGGGCACTGAACATAAATCCAGCAACCTGGGAGGAGAAGCTGCTGATCGTACCACGTGGAGATGATTTCTACGACGCCACCCCAGATTGGGTGAAAAGAAGCTCTCACAAAATGCAGAAGAGAAAAGAAAACGTCTAAAGAAACGCCAGGGAAAAAAAAAGCAGCTAAGGGCTGTCACCTCAGGGGCGCATTCCCACAGTCAGTTATGACTGAAGGAGCTATTATTAATGGTAGAATAGTGGTCTATGAAACTACTGCAGACAGAAGACGGTAATTATCTAGAGCAGGGGCTCTTAACCTTCTTTGTGGCATGGGCCCCTTTGATTGTCCGATTAAGGCTATGTACCCCTTTGATTGTCCGATGAAGGTTATTGACCCCTTCTTGGACAATTATATTCATAAATGCATTAAAGAAACATTACCATCATCATCATAATCACCACCACCATCGACTATTTTCAGGAATCATCATCACCGTACCATCATCATCGTCACCACCATCATCATCATCACCACCACTATCATCGTCATCACCATCATCATCATCATCACCACCATCATCGTCATCACCACCATCATCATCATCACCATCATCGTCATCACCACCATCATCAGCATCATCACCACCACCATCATCTCGACTATTTTCATGAATCATCACCATCATCATCGCCTTTACATGTGCTTCTTGTGCAGCACAGGCTTTACTGCAAGCCTTTATGCCCTGTGCCATCCGTTCATGGTCTTTCCAAATGTTCGCTGTCCCCGTTATTTATGTCTCCAGTTCTCTTCTCCGTTTGTGTTTTAGTCTCACTGTATTTCTTATACTCTGAGGATTTCTTAACAGGGACTGTCTTGTAATGCTATTATTTGGTTTCCTCAGTGTGTGTCCAATCCAAAGCCAGTGTCTTCTCGCCTCACAGAAATCCCAATTACATCAAGCCGACCATTTTTAAAAAAAAAAACATATTCAAGTTGAAGTCTGAAAATGAACTAAGAAGCTCCATTGGCATTAGTTGGGTCTGGTTTGGTCTGGTTTGGTCTGGTTTGGTCTGGTTTGAAGAACTATCTTCATTGCACACGGACAACTCCATCAGAGGAAGACAGCCGATAGGATAGTATGGCGCTCTCTCTTCCAAACTTGTACACCTCACGGTAGAAGAGGAACAACTAAGTAAGTAAGTAAGTAACAATTCCACCAGTGCTCCGATCTTCTCCCTTAGGTCATACAAGGAGGAACTCAGTACAGTGCACGAACTCCGTAGCACTGGCGAGAATCCAAGTGTGTATATATAGGAATCATATATTCTATAAATATTTTTGTTGTGGGTAGGTTTCCTAATTTTTTAAATTTTGTCAGGGCAGCGGCCGTGTGGCCTACTCTTTACGATTTCCAACTGCCGAGGGATTTTTAACTTGCGCAACTTACACACGGGACTTCATATTTGTTTGCCCTTATTCGAGGAGGCTAGGCATCCGATCTCACTACCCAGGAGACCACGGGGAGTATGATATCATTAGGACCTCTGGTTCGGAAAATTTTTTAAATAAATTATATTCCTTCTACTGGGAATCGAACCCGGTACCTTTATAATTCGAGGCAGACGCCATACTTCTTAGCACTCCGACCCCCTAATTTGTCGGGGTGTTTTCAATCGGTTCCACATAGATGATCACAGGGCCGGCCCTAGGAATTTTGCCGCCCCGTGCAATACCATACTTTGCCGCCCCAGCCCAACCTCAAATTAACATTTGAAATGTAAAAAAACCATTATGTCAAACAAGCTTCAACATTAATTTCATGACCATTAGCCTAATTTTAAATAGTACCATTAATAATAATGTATTGATAAATTGATGAAAATACTGTATAGTCATAAAATAAACCATTGACTTTATTAGAGACAATTATATGAAATAAATGTAGTTACATTACTTACATATAGGGGATGCTCTTTCTCATGTGGAACGATGAACTGTTGAGTCACAAATACTTAACTATAGTATGTACATGTTATAGCTTTTAGCACTATTTTCACATTATTTGAATTTATATTGTTTGACATATCTAGTGCTTAAAAAGACACTTTTCTTGCTTTCATATTTGCAAAATCAGAAATAAGGTCTGCGTAGTCTAATTTTTGACCGATTTCATGTTCAATTGAAATCATGGCAAGTCCTTCCAATCTAGTTTCGGCCATTGTTGAGCGTAAATAAGTTTTAATAAGCTTCAGTTTTGAAAAACTATGCTACCGTTACAGGCAAAGTTAGTAATATTCTTAAGGCCATAGCGACATTAGGAGCAATGTTATTTTCAATAATATAACGAAGAACTTCAATTGGCGGTGTATTTTCTGGTACTAATTTGGATACTACTTTCAGTTCATCACAATGGCATCAATGTCTCTATTTTCATGATGTGTTAAAACGTCTTCTAGGTTTTTACATTCGTTTAAGAGCTCATTTGTCGTCTCAGATTTCAATTTAGGGATGTTATATAAAAAGGAAAAATGTGAACTGTGATGTTCCAATTGCTTGAACCTTTCTTCAATAGAATTGGTTGCAACATCAACAATAAAAAAGAAAAATTCAATTTTGAATTTAGTTTTGCGATCCAAAATAGGTTCATCTCTTGCTTCATAGTTGTGTTGCTTTTTCTGCCGACACACTTTACTACATTCAAACGTTGGTATCAAATCAGGATCAGCTTCAACTTTCTCAGCTAATGTTGTAGCATCAACAAGAAAATTTTGAAATGATTCATCATTTCTGAGATTCTTAAGGCTTTGGAGAACATTTCTCAAAGTTGTTATGGCACTAGTCAATTCCATTTTTATGCTTTGCAACAGTTTACTAGCAACATTAATTTCGTTTAAAACATAGTGCCATATAACCAGACAACATAAAAATTTAAAATCTCTGAGTTTTAGGGCAAGGGTTTCAGCTTCTTGTCTCGCCATTTTGTCTACTAACTCGTCATCAGCAATTTCTATCAATGCATTATAAAATTCCTCAATATAATGGGAATCCAGACACAGTGTATATCACGTGATCTCTGGTCACAAAAAAACATTCTCCCAGGGATGTACAAAGGCATCTCAAGGCGGAATATTTGGCGGGATTGTAAAAATAAGTAACACAAATTTTTGCCGCCCCTCAAAGCTTGCCGCCCCGTGCAAATGCACGTGTTGTACCGTCGGTTGAGCCGGCCCTAGATGATCATGTCATACTCTTTCAACCCTATTCTTGTCTAATAAGCACCTGTTTGGGAAAGTCTGTATCTTTCTGGTTGTCATTTCTGTTATGCTTGACCTAATTTGTCAGCACTGTGAACAAATGTAGGATTTGTCGTCTTGTAGCTTGTTCTTTAATTATTAGTACTACTAATAATAATAATAGCACTTTCATTCATAACTGACTATGGGAATGCACCCCTTAGCTGACAGTCCTCTGCTGCTTATTTTCCTGGTGTTCCTTCCGTCTTTGTCTCCTCTCTTCTGCTTGCCATGAGGGCTTCTTTTCGCCCAATCTGAGGCTGCTAATTGTTAATATCACGATTATTGTTATATTTGCAGACTGTGGCGGTTTTAGATTTGTAGAAGGACCTAGACAAGCGTAAACTTGCGAGACCCACTTTCAAATAAATTCTTGTTGTATCGACAAGCTTCTGTTTTTACGCGAGGCCCCCTAAAACCGCGAGGCTCAAGGCAAATGCCTAGGTTGTTTAGACCTAAAACTGTTTGTAGAGGGAGTATCGAAGTTATCACGTAACCAGCGTGCACGGTGTTTGGAACTGATCGGATTCAAGAATTTGGAGACATTTCTGTATGGGAAATGGGGACATGCATATAGTAATACGCAGAGGCGTAACTAGGGTTGATGACGCCTAGAGCAAATAACAAAATTGCGCCTCTTGAAATCTTATATATATGTATGTGTTGTGTTGTATGTATGTGTTGTGTTGTATGTATGTGTTGTGTTGTATGTATGTGTTGTGTTGTATGTATGTGTTGTGTTGTATGTGTGTGTTGTGTTGTATGTATGTGTTGTGTTGTATGTATGTGTTGTGTTGTATGTGTGTGTTATCGTTGATCAACCATTACAGAGCGCCAGCGCTTGGTGATGTATTTGTCTATTCTACAATCGCATTCCATTTTTTAACATAAAATGCCCCCCCCTTTCCCCCACAAAAAAACAAAAAACTTGCACCCTTTGCATGTGCCCCATCGCCTAACCCTAGTTACGCCACTGGTGATACGGCATGCATATATTGATCATTTGACCGGATTGATAGTTTATTTCCATGACGCTTTATCTTGAGTTCTTTTAATTGTCGGTTTCCCAAGGCCTGTACAGTTTTTGTCATTTCGACTCCTTGGGCACTTTATAGCATTCCTTTCCTTTATTATCCTTGTTCTCTATTTTCTATTCCTCCTTTCTCGTGATTTTTATCTTGTCTTTGTTTTAGATTTTTCGTTTCCGTTGTTTACGTTCGGAAGACCAGTCATTGTTAGCAGGGGCGTACTTAAAGCATTTGGCACCCATGGTGGATCTTACCTTTGGCACCACCCCCAGCGTACCTTTCTTCCCCCAATAAAGAAACACATTGAGGAGTATATTATGCGTGCAAGTAGATTTTTAAACAGTAAACAGTTCATTACTATCATTATAGTCTTTTCTTACTATCATGTGGAGCGGGCTGTAGGCTACCTCTGTCCCCCTGTTTAGTTGGCTACGCCACTGCTTCTTTGCAGAGTGTGCAAGTAGGCCTACACAGCGAGTAAGCTACCGTTTCTGTGTCTTAATTTTTTTAAGAATGAAATTAAGGCGACTAGATTTACTAACAGTCCCGTCGTTGGGCGTTAGAAATAGTTATAATGTGTTGTATCTTCCCTCTCCCTTTATAACTCAGTCACTAGCTCATAGCAAGCTCTACCTCGCGCTCAGTGTCTCTCGTATGATGATGATAGGAAACTCTATACAGGGCGATTTTAGTCAACGCTTAATGAATACTCAGTGCGCACAACAATCTACCAATCAAGAGGAAAGTCGCCATGCAGTTTTCGCAGACTTTGGACCAGCCTACCGATATCAAATCATCAGCCACGTTTCCCGTTAAACAGGTCACAAAGGCCACACCCAATTTGTTAGACTGCAGTTTGCTGATTGGCCGCATAGAAAGGTTTGCTAATACAGCCAATGGTAAACCTCAGCTCCGTGAACGCTTTTGTAAAAACGATGACGTCAAACATGTAACTTTCTCATATATCAAGATTGTGCCTATGTATTTGTGTAACCCTACGTGTTTGCTATGCAGATATTATTTATTTTATAGAAATACGTAGTGCCTACTTTTGTGCTTTGTTGCAGGGTTCATTAAGGAGACATTCTGTAGTGGTATCTTTTTTTTTTTTAAATTAATGAAGAAAAATATCCCGTTCAACCTCTGATGGGTTATAATTAGGATACATATTGTTTTAAATTCCAAATAATACGAACAACTGCCGATATGAGAATGTGGCATCACATTTGTCAAATCATTGTAAAAAGGGACAATCACAATTATGCTTATACGTTAAATAAAAAAAATAAAAAAATAAATAAATAAAAAAAAAACGAACAGAATCAAGAAGAAACTCTGAACAAGTATAATATTATGTGTGTATATGTATAATATTAATGCTATAATATTAAAGTGGAGGGGTGTAAAAGCCTGGTGGTCCCAGTTATATAACTGACTTTAACAGATATTTAATTGACTTTCATCTGTTAAAAGTCATATGCATTGTAAGAACAGTATCAGACCTTCACATTCCCAGCCACTATATATTAACCTTTGTTCGTGTTAAATATTGTTTGACTATATTATGCAGTTCCCTAGGTCTGTATATTCTTAACACCTCTTCTATATTTATAGGTAAGTTTGATGCTTGCAAATAATCTAATATTGGTATTCTCATTTGTTCATACCTCTTACATTTTAACAAGAAATGTTCTATATTATTGTCTTGAAGACATCCTGCACAGAAAGGTTCTTCTATTCTGAAATAACCTTTTCCCAGCTGTAGTCTGAGAAGTTTCTTATTACTGGGAATTTTCAATTCCCTAGATATCTGACATTTTCTTGTTGGAGCCTTGAACATCTTATATGCATGTCTTCCTTTCAGATTTTTTATCCCACTCTGCTTTACATTCATCTGTTATTAAATCTTTACTTAAGCTCTTAATCTCTGACTTACTCGTCCCTACATTTATTGGATTTTTATCAGATCTACCTTTCTTGGCTTCTTTATCTGCCTTTTCATTTCCCTCTATGCCAACATGTGAAGTGTCGTAGATTTGCGATAGGTGAATTAAGACTCAGATTGGTCCCTTCTGAATATACTAGAACATGAGATGACTCAGTGAGAGATAATAATAGAAATAGATTTTTTCACGAGTGAGATGGTGGAAAACTAAGTGAGTCTGTCTCTGAACACAAGAAAAATCTCTCGCTCAGCCTATCTCTCTACAACATAAATGTATGTCAGACAGATTACTCAGTAATATATATATATATATATATATATATATATATATATATATATATATATATATATATATATCAACCACTCACAGACATGCGCACACAAGTGGCGAACGTTTAGACGTACAGACGTGAAACTATATCTATGGAATATGAATATTTGGGACGAGCTGAACCGACACACTTGAATAAAGTTTACGTAAATTTTATTTTATCATAAAAAAATTCACCACAATACATAAAATAATCACATATAAATACACATAAGTTAAATGAATTACTAAGAGAATAATAGATTCATAGGAGTAATCCTTTCCCCCTCTGTTGAGCCACGATCCTGTTAGAAGAAAAGTTATAGCCCCAAAGAGTCACAGATTTATCCGCTATGGTCTAAGTTTTCCCTCTATGGTTAAGAACAGAGTTGATATATTAAATCAATTCTAAGAGGAAAATATCATTTAGCAACAAACTTGCATAAAGAAATGAGTTATTACATGAAAGAATTATTTATCCTACATTCGCTCGCTCTGACAAACAAACTGTGATCACAGAAACACACACAATCAACCTTACCTACAGGTTGCATTCACCACCTCTGGAAAATTGATTAAAGGAACATGCAGCCCATCCGCTGTTGGTTGTTTGTCGAATCAAGCCCCAGCTTCTCCAACCGACTAATTAATCAAATGTTGGGAAGCGCTAGATTCAATATATTTTAAGCAGGATGCTGTTAAATGGTACTTCAAATTTTGTCCAGGTAGGAAATAATTATGGAATCAACTGGTCACAGGATACAGTAGCGGGAATTCTTCAATCGTTTTCGTCGATTTCCAGGTAAACAAATTCTATTACAGGATCAATCTTCTTCACAACACGTGGTCGTTATATAAGTACTGTTAATGTTTGCTTTAGTCGCCACCACAGGCTGACTGTATATGAACTTTGGAAAAACCAAGAACTCTGGATATTCTAATAGTCCAGTTAGCATTTATTCTTAATAAGTCTTTTAGGCCGGGTGCTATGTCTCTTCTTCTTCTTCTTCTTTGATCCGTAGCCGCCGACCGTCAAAGCAGTCAGTGGCCATCACGCCTAGTGGCGTCTTGTAGGGCAACAACAAATTGATTCCACTTTGCTCGGTCGGTGGCCATCCTTCGTACAGTGCCCCAACTCTGGTTCATTCCCTGCATCTCAGCCTCCACAGTTCTCCGCCAGGTTGTTTTTGGTCGGCCTCTCTTTCGTTTTCCTTCAGGGGTCCAAAGCATAGCTGTTCTTGTGATGGCATCGGGGTCTCTTCTGAGGACATGGCCAACCCAGCTCCAGCGTCTGCCAGCTATGATGGTGTGCATGTCCTCTTGCATGCTACGAGTAAGCAGATCTTGGTTAGTGATGGTATTCGGCCAAAAGATTCGGTGAATTTTTCTTAGGCATGTTGTGTGAAAGGAGGACAATTTCGACATTTCCTTCTCTGTGACTCTCCAGCATTCCGCACCATAGAGAAGCACAGAAAGCACACAGCTCTGATATAATCTTAATTTTGTGCTTGTGCTGTATTGGGAGGACTTCCAGATGTTATTTAGGCTAAAGAAGGCTGTTCTTGCCTTATTCATTCTGATGTTGATGTCTTTGCCTGCCCCACCGTCTGGTGTTACTATGCTTCACATACCTAGGAAGCATAGCTATGTCTCTATCTGGGTGTAAACCACGAGGCCGGACAAGTCACCCTGAAAGCCCTATAAGTTATTTAGAATGGTCTTTCTTTGTAAAATATATTCAGTTCATATGGAATGGAAGCCGCTGGTAAGGTTTATAGGGTTTTTGACCCAGAACTGAATAGGGAGAAAAATGCAGATACAAACATCATATAGCATATTCACAATCCTATCCTACCCGCGTAAAATATAACATAGTTATCCGCTTCGGTTATAACTTAAATTATAAACTGCAAGCTTAAAGCTTGTCTCATCGTTTAAAAACTCCCGTGAAATAAGTTATAGTCATATAAAATAAAACCCATCATCATGAATTAGAAATACATATAAATATATTTCGTCAATACTCATGAGTCATCAGTGCATTTACTTAGTTAGTTAAACTATTCTCTGACTGGTTATAAGCAGTTTAATCAAATTTATTAATAGCCGAATGAGTTTAGCTAGAAATATAATTTATTTGCTCTCCACTGTAACGCAGTAACTTTAGAGAATATAACTGAATTATCATTTAATCTCTCTACACAGAAATTAACTAGTGAAATAAAATAAGCGATCACCACTTAAATCACTCAATCACTACTATATATATATATATATATATATATATATATATATATATATATATATATATATATATATATATATATATTTACCACAGCACAGAAGTAGAAACTATCTCCAATTCGACCAACTAAATGATACTTCTATTAACAGAGATCTTAGGACTCGGAAGCTAGAAGGTTCTAATCTGGCTGGCAGTACTTGGATGAATTTGAGTAGAAAATCTAGAGTATATATATCTCTCGGATGAAAGAAATAAGTTACGTCTAAGACCTGAAACAGACTCAATTGCCAGATGTAGCACCTACGTTTAGTTCTACGTTCAAATTATGTGAAACACGTGCAATCAAAGATCTCGAATGAAGAAATTTCCTTCTCATTCTACGGATCATAGAGGTTTCTCACACATGAACCGAAACCCGACTAACACCTATAGTAAATTCTCTCGATCTGATCAGACCTCGGTAATAAAACTTACAGAGTGCGTTTTTACACATTCTGATTCAATGGCCGTTTCCCCGCGACCAATGTCTTTCATCTCAAATCTTTCACCGAAAATTAATTACTACACTAGGGATTATTTTAAAAAAAAGTTAGTTGCTTATCCTTTACAGGACGTGGCAATCAACCCCAGCTTTTATTGGCTGTTTGTGATTTTTCTAGGCAAATTTTTTATTCAGTAGTTTGCCATTGCTTTCTGAACGGTACGGCGCTTATACCATTGTTAAAAGTCCACACAAAGCGATCTGCTACCAAACTTCCTGCAGCAGGTTTCGAACCTGGTATATCTGGATTATGAAACTGCGTTCATATCCATTAGGCCACAGACGCCGACAGGGATTATTAGGAACCGGTAATAGACAATTTTCTGCTCTCTGGTCGCTGTTACATTGATTACTCGATCTCTGGCGTTCAAGATACAGGTAACCGGCTCACTTATGCTACTTACGGTCTGCTCGTGATCTACATCAAAGGGATTAGCAGACAGCCATAAACTGTGCATGCTAACTAGAAGAAATGACAAATGTTTGATTATTGGAGGGTAAAGTTCCACCAGGCGCAGGCGAGAAAGAAGCGGTAGAAACAGCGAAAGAAGGGTAAAATTAGTGATGAATAAAGAAAAGATATAGAAAATTTATTAATCATAAATCTCTCTGCCACATGAAGGTATCCAAGCAATTAAGACCGAACATCATCTGGAATATAAGTATGTAGTAGCCAGAAATATCTCCTCTGCTACATCAGATCTACTACATTCTCGTAAGTTTCTAAGTGCTTTAATGTTGAAAGAGAGTCAGTAGTGGTATCGCCATGCTCAACAAGGAGCGAAAAGGGAGGTTAGTGGCAGTGCTGATATCTGCTGTACAACCGGCTAGAGGAGCTTCCATTTCATTAGGAAGTATATAGAGATACAAATAAATGAGGTCCAGCACAAAAATCAGAATCTTTAGATCGTCAAGTCAGTCCTATTGTTAGTGGCGGCCAGTCCTAGAAGTGGGGCAAAGACCCTAGAGGCGCATTCTAACAAAATGTAATTTTTAAAGTGTTTAAAAAATAATGATTTCAATTAAATAAGTTAATAATTATTTCAAAATAAAGAAATAACATTATCTAAATATTTGGCAATTTGCTATTACTCGTGCTTTTTTGCTCCGCACAGAATATGTTTAGTTATAAGTTGTTTCGTAGCATTTACAGTTAGGATTAGGGTTGGGGTTAGGGTTAACATTAACCCTAACCCCAACCCTAACACTAACCCTAACCCCAATCCTAACACTAACCCTAACCCTAACCCTAATCGTACGAAACAACACATAACTACAGATATTCTGTACGGAGCAACAAAAAGCACGAGTAATAGGAAATTACCAAATATTTTATTTAATGTTAATTAAGAATATAAGTTTTTTGTTAACAAAAAGATTGAGTTACAAGATAATCCTCTTGATGGTTTTATGACATTCCGGATAACACGACGACAGCTGAAAACGGAATGTTAAAAATATGTCAAACTTTGGTTTTATTGTTTCCTTTTACAAGATTTCCAATATTATAGGTAATCTTGTTGGTAGGCAGGGTGATGTATAGATAAGTGAATGGTTGCTACATATTATAACTGGGGGCGTAAATTTTTAGTCTCCCCTATGGCACATAAAACACTTGCGCCGGCCATGGTGATAACAAAAAGAACAACCAAAAAAAAAGTTACAGACTTTCATAAATAGGTGCTTGTGTAAAATAGAAGGATTAAAGTGGTATGACCAGATCACTAATGTGAAACTAACGAGAACCAGTCACGTGCCAGGTGGAACAAGAGATAAGAAGAAGACGTTGGAGATGGATAGGACACATATTGATGAAACCTGTTGACAGCATTATCAGGTAGTATTTGCTCTAGAATCCCCATGATGAGAGAGGTAGATAGAGACCAAGGAACGCGTTGAAAATTGAACTGGATACAGACATGAAGGGCATGAAGAAAACATGGAAAGACCTTGAGCTGATGGCACGTGACTGAAAAAACCTGATATATATATATATCTATACTAAGCTTGGAAGCAGGTTTATTGAACAGTACAGAGTTGTCATAATATTCTCTAATTATACCCTCCCCTCTCTTTTTTCCTGGCTCTCACCCGGGTCGAACCGCCCCCCCCCCTCCTTTCGCTCCCACCATTTAGTAAACCACTGTCGTTCACTGAGAGTTTACTGTCCTGGGTCTAAGCTTTATGAGGTGGAGTGACCGTTTCTCTTCCTCGATGCCTTTGCTGTTCCTAACTCAAGAGAATCATCTGATACCCATTCACAGCTGGGTTGACTGAAACGTGTGTGTTCATCCGATAAAGAACACTTCAATATTGGAACAGAACGATACAATGAACAAACATGAACAAACATGAACAAACAAAATACTATTCTAAAGAGTGAAATATGAATAAACGAAATCGGAGTAAATAACAAACATTCAAATTTATTACTAACACAAACACACAAACAGTACCAATACAATCATCATTACTAATAAATAAATATAGATCAGTAAAATTAACATAAATAAATTTACTGCACATAAAGGGGAACTAACACGTTACGACAAAAAAAGTCAGCCATGGACATAACTAGATTAAAAAAATACACTTACGGGCTGAACTAAAAACTTAAACAGATTTGAAATAAAACTCATTGCAAAATAATAATACTTACTTACTTAGTCGTTCCCCTTCTACCGTGAGGTGTAGAGGTTTGGAAGAGAGAGAGCGCCAGACTATCCTATCGGCTGTCTTCCTCCTGGCCTGGTTCCATTCTAGTCCTCGGTCCTTCAAAGATTGTCTAATGTTGTCCTCCCAGCGGACTCTGGGTCGTCCTCGGGGTCTGGATCCTTGGCTCCTTGTTTCCCACGTCTGTCGTGGTATCCGATCTTCTCCCATTCTGCAGACATGGCCAAACCATCTTAATTGGGACTGTTCTACTTGGGTCTACAGGGGGTAGGATTTAAGGACTTGACGTATCGTCTGGCTGCGTACCATGTCTCTTCCTGTTACCCCAACCACCCTCCTCAGATACCTCATTTCTGAGGTTTGGATCTGGCCTTTATGGGCTGCAGTCACCGCCCATAACTCACATCCATATGTCAAGACTGGGACATAGGTGGAGCGGTATACAGACACCCTCGCCTCTTACCAACCTCTCTCTTGCAGAGGAATCCTCGACCTATGGCCTGAAAAAGTCTCCCAGCCGCTGCCTTTCGAGTTGCCAACTCTTCTCCGATGCCTCCGTCTCGATCTACAATAGCTCCGAGGTATCCAAAGTGGTTGACCTGCTCCAGGACCCGTTCTCCCAGCCCAATCTGATGTCCTCTTTCTTCTCGTGATATCACCATGGATTCCGTTCCAGAGCTGCCCATGACCATCCCTCTCTTCTCCAGCTCTTCCCTCCAGACCTGCAGGCCGGACTGGAGATGTACCTCTGATTTAGCAATCAGGGCAACATCATCAGCAAATGTCAGCTCCGAAATATAGACCCGTCTCATCTTCCAGTACCCCACCGAATACTCTCCTGTTCTCTCCTTACATGCCTTGATGACATTGTCCATAAGGAGTATGAAGAGGTAAGGTGATAGGATATCACCTTGTCCCACACCAGTGGTGGTCCTGAACTCCTCTGACCTATGGTTTGCTGTCCTCACATAATTTCTGCAAGACTTGTAGAAGCTCTGTATAGCATGAATCAGAGGTGCTGGAATATCCCACCCTGCCAAACAGTCCCAAAGTTTGCTCCAGGGGACCCTGTCAAACGCCTCCTCCAGATCTATGAAACAAAGACGGATCTCACTCCTACACTCAAGGGCCCCTTCACTCAGCTGTCCGAGTGCGAAGACCAGGCCTTGAGCACCTCGGTCCGCCCGGAATCCGCACTGGACCTCATCCAACTGTGGCCCAGCCAGGCGTCGGAGTCTCTGCTCTAGGATTCTAGAGTAGATTTTACCAGGGGCAAAATAATAATAATTATAATTAATAATTTTAAAACCGACATAACGGCAATAATATCAAGAGGAATAAAAAATTAAGAATAAATACTTTCAGACAATTATCATCATCATCATCATCATTTTTCCTTCCGCACCATATGGAGCATGGAGCCACAGGTGTAACTGGTTGCCTTATAAGAAGGCGGCACCAAGCTGTCACATGCTATTGCAGCGGTGGTTCTTGTTGAAATGTGTTTTACATTACCAGCACCATCCTACAACCTTATATTTGTCACCTTGCACAACATTTCTGAGAATGTCTTAGTCCATTCTTTCTTTGTCTCTTTGTGGAACTACACGGGGCAAATTCAGAAAATTAATGGACTCACTTCATTCACTACTATTCTGCAACTCAAGGATCATAGACCCTCAACAAACGTATACCAAGTCTTCCTGTCACGTGCTATCCGCAGAAAGTCTGCCCTCAACAAACGTAGACAAAGTCTTCCTGTCACGTGCTATCCGCAGAAAGTCTGCCCTCAACAAACGTAGACCAAGTCTTCCTGTCACGTGCTATCCGCAGAAAGTCTGCCCTCAACAAACGTAGACCAAGTCTTCCTGTCACGTGATATCCGCTGAAAGTCTGTCCGTGTCTTCATTATCCCCTCTATGCCTGTCTCCATTTCTCTTCTCCATGTGTTCATTGATCTCTTTCTACCTCTTTTACCTTGGGTATTCCTGAACAAGGACTTCCTGATAGTGCTATCTACAGGTTTCCTTAATCCATCTCCAATAACTCTTCTCCTTTCTTGTTCCACTAGCGCTTGTCTGGTTCTTGTCATCAGTTCCACATTAGGGATCTTGTCAATAGTTCCACATTAGGAATCTTGTCATCAGTTCCACATTAGGGATCTTGTCATACCACTTTAATCCTTCTATTATACGCAAACATCAATTTACGAATTTCTATAGTTTTTTTGGTTGTTATTTTTGTTGTTCTCTATATTTCAGAGCCATACAATAAGAACTGACTTAACATTTGAAAGATTCTGATTTTTGTGTTGGATTGGATTTCTCTTGATCGGCATATATTTCCCAATGCAATGAAAGCGCCCGTAGCCTTTTGTATTCTTTTGTTGAGATCATTGTCTGTCATTCTATCAGTATGTATACTGTTGCCAAGATATATATATATATATATATGATTCTACATCCTGTAGTGGTGTTCTTTTCCAATACAATTTTATCGTTTGCTATATTTATTCACATTACTTTAGTTTTCATACTTACTTAGTCGTTCTTCTTCTACCTAGGATGTAGAGGTCTACACACAGACAGAGAGCGAGAGAGAACGAACGAGCCAGCGAACTTTATTTTCAAAGGGTTTAGACATTCTGCCCTTTCTTTCTCTCACCTTTCATACTGAATTCATTTATTCTCACATACATTTTACATATCAATTTCATAGAATTCAACGTTGTAAAGTAAAATAAAATAGCACACTCATATTAAGAGAGAGAAAGAGAGAGATATACTATCCTTTCGGCTGTCTACGTTTTGCCCTGTTCTAGTCCAGTCATCTCCCTTCAGGGATCTTTGTTTCCTCCGTGTGTATTTTCAGACCCACTAGCTTTGACCTCTCACCTCCGTGTGTATTTTCAGACCCACTCCTCTCATCCATTTTCTAGCTGTGCAAACCTCTCACTTCATCATGTTAGTTGTTAGTTGATATAATTGTCCGTGTAGAGCAGGACTACAAACATTTCCTAGATGAAGATGCACGAAAATTGACTACCTTGACTATTGCTCCACAATCTGGGATGGTTGTTCTATGTCCAACACAAAAAGACTCCATTCACTACAAAAGCGTGCAGTGCGTCTAGTTTCTGACAACTGCCAAACACAGTGTGTAGATCTATATAAAGATCTCAAAATACTGCCTCTAAGAAAGCGCTTTCTGTTCAACAAAGCTAAATTTGTTCACAAAATCCTGTCACAGAATGCTCCAACATATCTGTGGCCAATGTTCAAATACAATGAAAGACGCAGTCAACGCCTTAACAAAATACAAGTGCCCAAGCCTAGGCTTGACTTATTCAAGAAAAGCTTAGCTTACTCTGCTGCTCATCTTTGGAACTATCTTCCACATTATCTAAAACATAACAACCTCAGTCCCTATTCATACAATCGTAAACTTTTCGAATACTTTATGAGTTCTGATTATCTGCCCCCCTAATGTGATTATTTTTCCGAACAAATGGTATAATATCGAGTGTAGGTTTAATGCTGATGTTAGTGCTTTTCAACATATTTTGTTTCATGGTAATACTTAGTTTGTACTTTTCAACATATTCTATTTCATGTTTATAATTAGATACTGTGAATGTGAGTATGCTATTATTTTACCTTTACAACGTTGAATTCCTTGAATTGATGGGTAAAATATATGTGAGAATAAATGAAATCAGTATAAAAGACGAGAGAAAGGAAGGGCAGAATGTCAGACGGGCCTGTGAGCCCAATTCTCAACCCTTTGAAAATAAAGTTCGTTCGTTCGTTCTCTCTTAGACGAACCTATGTTCCTATTTCTCAACACTTTGAAAACAAAGTTCGTTCGCTCTCTCGCTGGCTCTCTCTCTCTCTCGCTTTCTCTCTCTCTCTCTCTCTCTCTCTCTCTCTCGCTTTCTCTCTCTCTCTCTCTCGCCTTCTCTCTCTCTCTCTTAGACGGGCCTAAGTTCCTTTCTCTCAACACTTTGAAAATAAAGTTCGTTCGCTCTCTTTCAGTCCCTATTCATACAGTCGTAGACTTTTCGAATACTTTATTAGTTTTGATTACATGCCCCCCTAATCAGATTATCTTTTCTTATAATATCAATTGTAGGTTCTAATGACGATGTTTGTACTTTTCTACATATTTTATGTCATGTTTATAAGTAGTTAATGTTAATATGAGTGTGCTATTTTATTTTACTTTGCAACGTTGAATTCCTTGACATTGATATGTAAAATGCATATGGGAATAAATGAATTCAGTATGAAAGGTGAGAGAAAGGAAGGGCAGAATGTCAGACGGGCCTGCGTGCCCAATTCTCAACCCTTTGAAAATAAAGTTCGTTCGTTCGTTCGTTCTCATCTCTCTCTCTCTCTATTTGTCTGGTAATAACAGCCCCTTCAGTCATAACTGATATGGGAATGCGCAATAGCGCTGTGACATAATCAGTGCAGGCTGAAAAGGGCGTGTCTCGCCACAAGGAGACCAACACTTCAAAGAAACAAAGCTGACAGTAAAACAGTAAGAGATACATCTAAAGCAATAATGGGTACAAACAAATGTAGCTACAGCAATAAAATAAAATGTACAGCAGTGGACAATAAGAGTACATATCAAAACCCGCTGACAATAGACACATTTAGCACCTGTCTATAACGTAACTGTATGCACCTTCTAGTCTCAGTCTGATCAGAAATTCCGCTACACTCAGTCTTTTCAAAGGATCTTTCTTTAGCAGTTTCAACAGCCAACTCCTGTATGAATTGAAACAAATATAATTGCGTTATAAATATATTGTAAAAGGCAATCCTTGTTCTGGAATTAACCGGATATATAGAGACGAAAGAACATGTGGGAAAAGAGAACTGGACATGGAAGGGACAAGGAAGGACTTTGAGGTAATAGCACGTGACAGGAAGACTTGATATAATTTTCTTGACGACCTATGCTCACTGAGGTGCCTTAGTGTGATGGTGACGATGATATAAATATATTTTGGTCGCCATATTTGAAGGACTTTGATATCTAGAAAATGGCTGTATAAATAAAACATTTTAAAATCGTTTTAGTGATAGAGAGCTCAATACAGAAAAATACAACACCAGGTATTCTGATCATCAAAGGTGGTCTCCACTCGTTTGAGACATGTGATTCGGCCTTTTCGCCGCCTGCCCACTGCAATATGTATGGAAATGAGTTAAACTTGTCAAAGAAGGAGAAAAGAAAATCCAAACAGAAGACAGAGCTACACATGAAGAGATAAAAGTAAAAATCAGAAATAATTATATAGAAAAATGGCACAAGGAAAACCCAGAGTCCGATACTGCAGAAGGTCAAGGTAAAGGATCCCGTTACACGAACATTAAACATATTGGGAATATAGTGTTAGGCCCATATTTTCTTGACCATCGGCACACTAGGGGTGATGTGGTCAGCATCACGCCGGCCGCCTTAACCTTCCCAGAAGTTGCTCTGGTACCCAATTGGGGCTGGGTCGACCCAGGAGCCGTTTGCAGAACCATACTATATATTACCAAGAAGAGATCAAGTGGTAATTTTCAGACTGAGAGCCGGCCATTGGAGCCTCAAATACTATCCGTACAACAAGCTGACAATCCGACAGATATGAGCCCGTGTGGGGAAGACAAACAAACAAACAGTAGAACACGCACTCCAAAACTGTCGGCTTCACGAGAGGAGCAGGGTGGTAGCATGACCTTCTCCAACGACACAGTTGAAGGAGAATTATAAGTGTCGTGAGAAACATGAGACGGACTGCCAGCTTTATATAGATAGATAGTTGTAGCTATTTGAGGGTGACACTCTAAGGGTTGGGGGATGGCGTGGGGGTAGATTATCAAGTGTCATCCTTGTTTTTTTTTTTCTCTCAACCTGTACTGGGAATTCAACCTATTCCATGATGGCTGCAATGTTAAATTGGTCATTTCCAATTATTTTATTAATGTTGCCAATGTTAGCCGTTTGTTAAAGTATCAATTCACTGTTTTGAATTAGATTACCTATTGTTGTTGTTCCGCAGGTACGTGGTAATTCATACAGGACAGCCTCGACATTTGAGCTGAAGGTTCCCATTATTGTGTTGGAATTGGTTTCTCTTGATTTCCATCTCTTTCTTAATGCAATAAAAGTTCCTCTTGACTTGTGTGTACACATGTTGCTAAAACTGTCTGATCACCGAACTTTGTCTATACTGCTGCCAATGTAACAATACTACAGAAAAAAAAAAGAAAAAAAAGCCAACTCCAAACCTCAGAAATGACATATCTGAGGTAGTTGGTTGAAGTCACTAGAAGAGACATGGTTCGCAACCAGACGATACGTTATGGCCTCAAGACCCAGCCCCTGCAGACCTGAGTGCAACAGTCCTAATTATAATGCTTTGGCCATGTCTGCAGAATGAGAGAAAGATCGGCTACCACGATAAATATGGGAAAACAGAGCTAGAGATCCAAATCACCAGGACGATCCAGAGTTCGCTGGGAGGACAACATTAGACAGTCTCTGAAGGATGCCATCTGCTCATCTGTATACTTTTACACAAAGGTGGCCTAAATTATTTGGTATTCCTACCGCTGGCACCCCCTTCATAAAGAAACATACTTGCAAGTATATTTTTAACAATAAGTAATATCATAATAGTGTCAGTTGGCACCCGGGGCTGATCCTACCGCTTCCACACCTTCTCCCCCCCATAAAGAAACATACTTGGACGTACATTTTAAAGTATATATTATCATAGTAAGTACAATCATAATAGTGTCTCCAGTTTCGTTCCTAGTCCCAAGTCCACATTTTCCCATGATCTCTTCACAGACGCTTTTGTCTTTTCAGATTTTTGCTGGCCGTCCCCCGGGCCGACCCAAACCCCTTAGTACGCCACTGCTCTTACATCATGTAATGATGGTTTAAATTTCTCGTTTTATGTACGTTGTAGCCATTATGATTCTTTCTGCTCTCTGGTGATGTCTATGTTGCTTTACGTATTCTACCTTACCTAGCAAGATGATGTGAAGCAAAGAAGTGTATGAATATTTCTCCAGTTTCGTTCCTTGTCCCCAAGTCCATATTTTCCCATGATCTCTTCACAGCTGCCACTGTGGCAGCCGTGGTAGCATAGTGGTTAGTGCACTGGCTTCCTAGCTCAGTGGTCTATGGTTCGATCCCCAGATGAGGTGGGATTGTTTTAGGCCGCAAACGGCTCCTGGGTCGACCCAGCCCCAAATGGGTACCAGAGCAACTCTGGGAAGGTTAAGGCGGCCGGCGTGATGCTGACCACATCACTCCTAGTGTGCCGATGGTCAAGAAAATATAGGCCTAACACCATATTCCCAATATGCCTCAATGGGTGTGTAACGGGATCCTTTACCTTACTGTCTTTTCAGATGTTTACATTTAGGACACGCATCAACACTGTGATGTTAACTTCTCTGTATACCATGATATTTTGGAATTCTAGTGTCAAAAATCTGATTTCACTAATTCTGCCTTGCCATCATCATCATCATCATCATCATCATCATCATCATCATCATCATCATCATCATCATCCTGTTGTCTCCCTATCTAACATGCAATCACCACTGAAGCTGGTCACATTTAGTGGAAGCCTGCACTAAACATTCACTTACTCTTGCAGGGGTGGTTTGTGTAGCAATTTATCTTACACGATGAGGTTGTAAGCCTCATGACCAACCTCATATACGTCGCCGTGTACGACATGCCTGAAGTAGCAGTAGTCCTATTCTTTCCATGTCTCGTGAGAGGCCCCCGGGAACCACGCGGGGGCACCTACCATCAGCTGGTGAATGACTTTATTTAGTCGTTGTTTTCAAATTCTTTCATGCTGCACTTTCGAATTCTTTTACTGCACCGAAAACTAATGAACAGTAAAACGTACCTGATACTTGGCGGTAACTTTCGATTTTTCCTTGTCTCGAAATAATAATCTATGCTGCTAGAGGGTTTCCTTTCTACTACCAAGGTCCACAGAACAACGCCAAGGCTATAGGAATCCATCTGAAAAGATGAGAGTTGTCAGAAGACTCTTTGGTGAAAAACGTTAAATAACTATTTAAAAAAAGTCCAATACAAAAATAATCATTTTCAACTAATATTTAAAGGCAGTCTTATAAATATATAAAGGATTTAGAAAAGAATGTTTCCTACAAAAATTATGGCTTGGAGGGCTCTACAAGATACCACTAGGTAAGATAGTCACTCATTGCTTTCTCAGTCAGCGGCTAAGGGCCCAAGATGTTATGTTGTTCATAACCTGATCATATGACATGATAGGCGATTCCAGACAAAGCTGATTAAAGACACCAGAGACCGTAGCAAATGAAGAAACGCGGTCATGAACACCAGCGGGCACAGCATTCCATAACGCTGATATATGAACTGTGTAATTCCCCCCCCCCTCCTCCCCCCAATCATAATAACTGTCCTTCATCATGAAATGAGAATTTCGGATGACCTAAAAATTTCAGCTTCCTTATTGCGATGGTATTTAGGAGCCAATGTTCCTGTACGTTTAGTGAGTGCAGTACTTCTCTGTTGGTCTTTTTTTTTTCTGTCCAGATAGCAAAAATGTTAAGTTTTGAGTGTCCAAGTCTCGCAGCCGTATGTTGCTACTGGGTCTCTGATCATTCAAGAGTAGAAATACAATATATACTAATTGTCTAAGTTTCAAAACATACTATAACGATCAATGAAAAAAAAAATCCCGTGAAATTGTCGAGAAAATACCGAAAATGTTGATGCGCACTGCACAGTGAAAGCTAAATTGAACACCCATTACAAGAGCACGCAGGCCTATCAATATTTTTGTGGTGCACTGACCAGCAACCTTAAGTCATGATAAGTTTGACTACAAAGATCTAATGAAGTTGAGATGGAAAGGAAAAGAAAGAAATAACAGGAGAATTAGTGCTGCCATCAGGGTATGCAGCAAACAGAGTGCAACATAATTAGTCTAGGTCATGTTTTGGCGGGTTACTTGCGCGTGTAATCATAACGTGTATCATTTTGGTTTATTTCTTCTTCAAGCGCCCTCAGACTTTTACTTGAATATGACCGAAGAAAGCAGTGGTAATCCTGACATTGCTGATATCTCCATAGATTATAATATATCCTGGTCAGGGCCATAGATGCTCTCTCCGTTCCTAATGTGTCTTCAACTACTGCAGCAGATGTAGGGCAATTATTTTATCAGTGCCTCAGGTACTTACATCAGTAGTTACTATCTTCAGCTTATTGACCAGATGGTATCACTGTTGTCAGCTTGATGACCAGATGGTAGCACTCTTGTCAGCTTATTGACCAGATGGTAACACTGTTGTCAGCTTATTGACCAGATGGTAACACTGTTGTCAGCTTATTGACCAGATGGTAACACTGTTGTCAGCTTATTGACCAGATGGTAACACTGTTGTCAGCTTATTGACCAGATGGTAACACTGTTGTCAGCTTATTGACCAGATGGTAACACTGTTGTCAGCTTATTGACCAGATGGTAACACTGTTGTAAAAGGTAGTTCTATAGCAGATACTACTGTAGGAGAGGTAAGTGTTAGAGACTTCACTTTACTAGGTCTAGTTTTATGAGGTGGTGTGACTAGTTCCCTTCCTCACTGCCTTTGCCTTCCTTAACGCCAGAGCAGAGAAAGTGCCCATTTACAATTGAGTAGACTGTCGCGTGTTTTTTTTAACCCGGGACCTTGTAACTTCGCCTCGAGATGCTAGCACTATAACAATTTTGCTAATTTCGGTTTTGCTTGTACAAAGTCTGAACTAATGCCTGTTCTCTCAGTCTGAGCTGGTCACACGCATCATTTTGATGGCTGTCAAGACACTTTGTTTCCTACTTGTTCACCTATCTGTTTTGTTGAGTCTCTCGGACTCTTAATATATTAAGCTAGTATCAGATTAAATGGCGAAAGAAACATTGTACGTCTGAATCATCTTCAAATGGGGTATCAGAAATGAGTTTGATCAGAATCAGATACAGAAACAAATGGGATGTAGGGCATCCAGGTAACACACAAAATGATGCATACTACCATATCAACAGAACAGAACAAGTGTTAATCTTCAGACTTCGCACTGGCCACAACGGATTGAGATACCATCTATGCAACAAGCTAAAGATAGGAACTACCGATGACTGTAACTGTGGCACTGATAAAATGACTGCTGAACATTTGCTTCAAAGTTACCCAACATATGCGGAACAGAGAAAGCGCATATGGCCGACACCAGTACCAATCGTGGAAAAGCTCTACGGAGATTCAAATAGCCTCAGACTGATTACTGCTTTCTTTCGAAACATTTAAGTAGACGTCTGAGAGTGTACGAAGAAGAAGAAAAAACTTGGATATCCATTACCACATGTGGTTCTGTCTCGTGGTCATTTCCTGTAAGGTTTGCTGTTCTCAATTATTTTGTTCACCTTTCATCCTGCCACTGACCCACACAACACTAGACTTGTATCGCCATTTTGGTATCTTAATACATTGGTACCGTCGTCAGACAAGCCATTATTATACTTTTTTTTTTTTTGCACTAGCAAACAATATCCAACATTGCAATGGAATTTGTCGAAGTGTATCCCGTGTTTGCAGCGAATATATTCTATGCTGACCTATTACTTAATTTCCTTACGAAAAAACATATTTGAAGAAATAAACTGAGACGAGAAGGACGTGTCAAACGTATGGATAACATTACACAAATTTACTCAGCAAAAAAAAAAGTATTAACAAATGACGAAGAACAGTAGGCGCGTGATTCTGTTATAGATAGTTAACATAAATCGCAACCAAATGTCACAGACCCAAAAATATGTCCAGATTGGAAGATTTTAATAGAAGGTGATGACACAACTACTAAAAAAATTCTCTACTCTAGAAGAAAAAACTGGATTGCAGGTCTATGATCGCAAAAGGAAGATGTGGAAATGTACTATAACTAACAGAAAAGAATGGGGATGGACTGCGGTGCTCCAAAAAGAAAACAACAATACTAAATGAGAAAGATGGGACAAGCGCAATAACTGGAAGAGTAGTATCATTAGTGTTTTCTCAGAGTAGCAATAATAATAATAGCTGTAACAAAGACTGCAGGTGGAGAGTAATAAGAAGAGGTGACTAACGGGTCAGAGTGATGAGCCTCCCTATATTTATATACATATAACAAATTATGTATCAGTCTCACCTTATAAGGATCTAATTCCTTGTCGGCTGGTGCTCCTCTTCGTTCTGGAGCAAAATAACATGGTGTACCGCCACATTCCCCTCTGGGCAGCGTCTGTTGGTGAGGTAACAACTTTACTGCTAGTCCGAAATCCCCGAGAATTGCATTAAAATCGTCATCCAGAATAATGTTGTTCAATTTGACATCAAGATGCACCACATTACTGTTGTGCAGATATCGAAGGGCACAAGCTACTTGTGTAACACAAAGTTCAGATAGTTGAAGGTCGAGATCACCTATGTAACGATCTAATGAGCCTCTCTGATAGTATTTCATGCAGATAGCAAGATATTCAGAGCACTGACCGGCGATCACGCAGTACATCAAAAATGGATGGTCGAAAGACTGCATAAGCTGCACCTCAGTTTGGAAAAGCTTCTTATTCCTTGCTTTTTTCATTTCGTCTAGCAGTGTGAACTTCTTTACAACACATCTGACTTCTGGTTTCACCAAAGACGTGGTCAAAACAATCTCCCCGCACATTCCCATGGCAATCACCTTCTCAGCCTCGAACTTAAATGCGGTAAAGAAATCTTCTCCTTCCAGCTGAAACACATCAGGACTCCGGAGTGTAACTGGTTCAGCCATTTCCTGCAGCAGAAGAGGTTGACCCAGGTGTAACGGTCAGTTTGCTGAGTCTATGGATGTAAAAGTGCCTGATTAGAAACTGGAAACATTATTATTAATTTCCTAGTCTAAGGGCATTAATCCAAGTGTTGTTGTAATGACTGTTGACAGGGTAGTGATCTCATTTGTCTGTTATGTCTGTGGTTGATTTGAAAACCGATGTCAGTTTTGCCTGATATGGTTTCAAACCGTCTACTTTGAGCTGTGCTCAAAAGGTCTTGCGTCTCGGTGCGCATGCGTGGCTTGTGGCGCGATTTTGTAGAGGCCATGACTGTCAGAGTATCGGGCTGTGATTAAGAGAGTCAAGATGTCTCTTGATAAGTCCTATGTGGTTCGACAAGATGTCGTATATTATTTCATGTGTATTCTCAGCGCCTTGGAGGCGATGTGAAAGTGGTTATATTTATTCTGGAGGGACAGAAGGTAATTGACTTTTGAACTGTTTCCCTTATTGATAGAATCTTCATGACTCGTATTATCGATAGCCTATGATTTTCCCTGAGCGGGAAAACGAACTACCTACGTATCCTGGAAAGGAAGCTTACAATGTATTCTGATATTATGCACTAGGCTGGTGCATGCCCGAAGTACTTATACATATTGTTCTGTATCCCGCATGCTGACGATACTATATATACAAGGTGGAATTCCCCTTGTTTGATGAAGAATCACCCGGAGGCCATTTGAACTGTAAGTCCGCCATTTGTACGGCCGGTTGGAGTCATCTAATATCTGACTTACTAATGTCAGAGTAGAGTTTGTTTAAACTCACATATGGGATATATCTTCCCCGAAGCTGATGAGTGAGAAAATTGTACGAGATCAGCTTTACTAGATACATGCATAGCTGGATGATGAACATTATTAATATATCATGACCATGAACTGTTCAATGCCGCTTGTGGCGTAATAAAGTCCTGTAAACGTCAGAGATGTTCCAGAACTCTATGAATTCATACCAGTGTAATTATAGAGTGTGATGTCCTGTTCCTGCCTACTTCCTACTTCCACGAACTTTCAACACGCATTCGCAAAACAAAACATTGAGATTCACTCAAGACAACACATTAAGACAAGCTATACGAATGCCAGCATTGTTACGTCCAACCAAGGACTGTACCGCTCATGTCAGCCTGTATTGAGCTGATTCATATTTATACTGCTACTGGTCATTCGTGTACATTCAACATTTAATATTTACATTGGCCAAGCTGTACCTATGCTATTTATGTCACGGGCGCCCGCCACGCTTCAACGCATACAGTGACATTCAAAGTGTTTACATTGTCGAGCCTTACACACTTAAGAGACGGCTCGTACACTACTACTGGCCTTCAATAGTACTCCCAAGATTCAACATTAACATTTATCCAGGCCAAAACACCTTTAACACCAGGCAAATCAAAACTGTCCGTTGCCTTGTAGAGACAAACCAAAAGAGCAGATGGAACTGTTTTCGCAACGAGCTGAATATTATATGGAGCTCCCAAAAAATGAATATTAAGGCCGCAAATAAATCTTTCTTTGTAAACTGACTGATCAAAAACATATCACGTGGGTTTTATATGTACCAGAGGATAGCTATGTAACTGCAGAATCATTGCTAAAGAAAACCTCACAAACGCAGAAACAAAGGACATAGATTTGTCGGAGAGATTTCTCGGCAAAGAGCACGAATGATCTAACACCTGTGTCGTTGAACATAGCAGTCAGAGAACAATGAGCTGCTCTCCCAGAGTCCCCTAAACCAACAAAATGTGGTCATTGTCAAGTGGATTGACCAATAATGCATTAACATTTTGTGGAGGACAGTTTTCATTACATCCAAGACACGTGTTCGCACACTGTTGAACAGGAAACTATGCGATCGTTCGATGTTCCTGAGTTACTGTCACGTAGGTCTTATGATCACTAAATTGCCTAGATCTTCTTCCTATTCTCTCACCCGGATCCTTTTAATTTATTATCTGTCTTTACCTTTTTCCGGTATTTTTCGCATCATTCGTTTGCGAAATATATTTCCTTCCTAATTCGCAAACTTTACCTGTTTCTTTTCTCAAAACTGAGAATCGCACTAGCATTCTATTACATAGATGTCAGTCAGACGAGAAGTTTTATAATGCATTCCGTCAGACCGGAGAGCCGACAGCCGTCTGCAGTTTCCCCGGGGACAGTGTTTTCTACGGCTGAGTTCTGGGCCTGTAGTGTGAAAATTCACTCCGCGGGACATGACAAGCAGACCGAGTGTCTGCATTTTTCAGTAAACCGCGAACGTTTCGTCAAATAGCTCCGGCGAAAGCGTGAAAATCGCCCATGCCTGGTAGACGGTTGTCTGAGATTTGCAACTGTCACGCGCAGTTCTCGGTCACTGGGGGGCAGTTACGTCACGCGTTAAGCTGACGTAGGTGTTTTACACGTAAAAGGGGAGATGATTTCGGAGTTTGAGAAATTGTGGGATTGTTTGCCCCTGTTTTCAAATATCCACCCAGGAGCTGAAATCTGATTTCATTTGAGTCTTCATCATCTTCAGTCGACGAACACGCGTGCTAGCGAATGAAGCTTGTATAGCGAATTTCATAGTTCTCGTCAGATTTCTGACGAGCTTCTAACTACCTATCTAGTGAATTATCCTAGTCGTGGTGTTACCGTAGTTCTGGGGTGAGATTAATACATTATATCTAGTATTTTGTGAAGTGATAAAGTGTTAAGTCGCTTATTTCATATTTCACTAGTTAGATTTTGCGCAGAGTGCCAAATTTATATAGTCTGTATTATTTTCTAGTGACGTGTTTCAGTGGAAAGCAGAACAAATTATAATTTCTAGCATTAAACAATAATGTAGCTATAATGAAGTTAATTTTACTGCTAAGTAATCAGACGAGATCATATTTTTCTAAACTAACTTATAAATGCTAGAAGCCTCATGAGATGTTGACGGAACACGCACGTGTTCCTAAATTCATGAGGATTGATGATTTTTTTTTTTAAATATAACTTACTTTACGGGAAATTTAAATGATAAGTCAAGCGGTACGCTTGCAGTTTAAAAATGTAAGTTATATTGGGTACATATTGTAAATTATTTGATATGTGTTCTTTCCTTTTTTTATATAGTGAAACTGTGGTACCCAACTTTGCCAGCGTTCTAGTACGTGAACATTATTTGTGAAGAAACTAATCACTTTCATTACCTGAACTTAAACAGTTAAATGAAGTAAGAGGCCGTCGAGCCCGAATTAATTCTTCCAGAATAACCCTTCAGTACAGTTCAGCCCGTTGTGGCAAGCAAATATCAATAACATTCCGACAGAGTTTTTGACTAGTATTGTGGTGACCAAATATAGTACCTTCCTGAAAGTAGACACCGATCTGACATTCTTTAAATTCTAGAAACCAAAGCTAATGACATTGTGCTCTGCAAACTTTCGTGCCTGGACAAATTTTATGTGACTTAATCAGACATTCGAAAAATTAGAACACCCAAGGAATCGTTCCCTGAGACAGAGAGTTCAGTACGTCTTTTGGAACTGGGGATTTCTCGGTCGATGACTGCATTTTCGGGTCTGTGTGAAGGTCCTAGAATTTATTATGTTCCCAGAGGCAGCAAGCAAAGTTGTAAGTATAAATGTGAGCACATGGCCATGGCTGAATGAATGAGTGTACGCAGGTCAGAGGGTTATTTTACCGTTGTATATTGTCACCCATTTGCTGTCTTAACTTTTTAATCTGCAGAATTTGTTACAACTGCTAGAGTTTATTTTTCTTAGGCTAAATCAGATTATCCAACTCTGTTCGTACATTTACGAGAAAGAAAGAAACCTCTTAGTCTCAACCCTATGTATCTATAACTTTTTGGGCCATCATCTGTTCTCTTAACGGGGCTGTGGGCTAAACCTAGAGTTAAGATTCTAACGGGCTATCATCCTTGTAGCATTTTCTTGAATGTTATGACTATTTGTATATGTTTTTCCTTGATGTATTTCTTTGGTGTTGTGAGATTTTAAATGATAATTAAAATCTATCTTAAACTTAGAAATCGTGTTGGTCAGCTCGTTCTAATATATATATATATATATATATATATATATATATATATATATATATATATATATATATATATATATATATATATATATATATATATATATATATATATATCATGGTTATAGTTTTCCCACGTCTGTGTGTTTAACTGTCGTCACGTGTATGTGCGTGCCCGTGAGTAGATAGAGATTTATGTAATATATATCTGTGGTTTAGACTGTCTGACACTTTAAAAGCTGTCGTAGAAGATAGGTGAGACGTTTTCCATTTATCATTTATTCGAACCTATTCAGAAGGGACCAACCCAAGTCTTAATGCGCCTATCTAAAATCTACGACAAATGTAGTCTCGTCCGACGGATTTTTGAACCTAGAATAGGAAGACGAGTACGACAAATGTGGTCTCGTCCGTTGGATTTTTGAACTTAGAATAGGAAGAGGAGTACGACAAATGTGGACTCGTCTATCTGGATTTTGAACTTAAGATTCTTTATTCTGAAATAGAGAAAGAGTTTGATGTCTTGTGAGTTGTTATATCTTTAAATAATTTATTCCCTAGACTAACGATCTGTTTTACGGGCGTGCTGACCACACTAACTGATAAGTTTTTTTCCACAGCATTTTGAATAATATACATTTGAGTTACAGGTGGAATTTGTAGGAATATATGTTAATTGTTGATTTGGTAATACTAAACGCTGGTAATGTTTTGTGAGTGTATAGCATTCACAAGGGTTCTGAAGCAGGAAGGTATTTGAACGAAGTTAAGGAGTGCGTTTCGGACTATTTGTCCAGATTAATTGCCTCCCTCATCCTAACTGTCTTCAGGGGTAAACTTGATAGTGGATTAAAAATTAATGGGATTTTTTTTTCTCCGAAATTTTTGCTATAATCATTGTGTTTTCCACTGTAGTAACTTATTTTTCAGAAGTAATCTTAACTACCATTTAGTTGGCGTAGTCGTGTTTTGCATTAGGTGCTTTATTGCCGATAATAGCAGCGATAGTTAGATTTTATTTTGGAGGAGGTATCCCAGGGTTAAATAGATCAGCTTTGGATTTTTGGTATTTTTTTTTCTCGTAAGTGGTAGGAACCAGAGTATCCTTTCCTGAATCTCTTTCTCCACTAGTCTCAGTCACTGACTTAATATGGCCGAGAGGGCAAAGCTTAGACAACTCCTCAGGGACGAAGCGAGAGAGGAGGGACTGGAAGGAGAAGAAGCAAAAGCGTTTGTCAGAGACGAACTTGAGAGATATGATGCAGAGAGGAAAGCAGCTGAAGCTAAAGAGGAAAAAGAAGAACTAAGGAGGAAAGAAGCAGAATCTAGGGAGAAGGAAAGGGAAGACCGGCTATTAGAGCAGAAGAAGATGGATGAGGAAATGGAAATTCGCAGGATGCAGCATGAGGAAAGAGAGAAGGAGAGACAGCATGAGGAAAGAGAGAAGGAGAGACAGCATGAGCTGGCTCTTAAAACTTTAGAGTTCCAAAGTCGTGGTGCTGCCTCTACCTCCAGCAATGGAGAGTCTTCTCCTCATTCTTCCTTAATGGACCCTTCTAACACTCAATCTACTCATCTCACGGCTATGTCTTTTCCGCTTGAATCTTTCCCGTGTCCAAATGAGAAGATTGACACTTGGCTAGAAACATTTGAGAAAATTGCAACTCTGTACGGTTTAGAGAGGTCGCGTTGGAACATGAAGCTTTCCCAGGCTTTGAAAAGTTCTGCGTATGATGTTTATGCCAAACTGGAAAGCAGCCAACAAGACAACTATGATCTGTTGAAGAAAGCGTTACTGGAGCGATTTGAAATGAACGCTCGCAAATTTTTGCAACTGTTTCGCAACAGTCGGAAAGAGAATTCTGAAACTTGTCAGCAGTTCTCGTCTCGTTTGAAGGGTTATCTGACAAAGTGCCTAGAGCTCTCGCAGCTCCCCTCTACCTATGAAGGTCTGGTGGAATGTGTTTTAACAGAACAAATAAAGAACACATTGTCTGCAGATACCCGGAGCTTTCTAGCTGAGCAGGGAGCAGAAAAACTTGAAGACATCTTAGAGAAGTCTGAGCGTTTTCATAATGCGCTGGCTGAACTACCGGCCACTAAGCGGAAACCGACAGAGTAGCATTTTTGAAAAAATAATCTAGATCAACCTTCTCATGCTTCGAATCAGAATAACCATAGAGAAACTGGACCTCAAAACCCCCCTCCGGAAAAATCCAAGTTCTACAAGAACAAGTACCCCAACCACCCCAAACAGTCTGATCAACCCGACCGCCCTACATGGCAGCGCAGCCAGAAAGGACAAGGTGGCAAAGGAAGAACCCCTGAGCACGGGACATATGATCAGACCGAGCACACCGAGCCGAAACGCATCGGATGCTTATTAACAGTCTCGCAAGGCGGAATTATTGACAGTGATTCCCAACCTGTTGGGGATGAACCCTCAACGCGAGGTACGGTTACATTGAACGGTTCTCAAACTTCTTGTTTATTTGACACGGGGCTTTCTTATGATTGCATTGTTGCCAGAAACCTGGTCAAACCCGGTCAAGAGACAGGAGAGACCGTCCACTTTGTGGAGTTCGTAAGAGTGATGCACCTACAGCGCTTCCCATCGCATTGGTGGAGATACACTCGGACTTTGTCAGAGGCGTGATCAAAGCGGCTGTTATGGATGATCCCATCTACCCAGTCATACTTGGCGGGAGATACGTGTGTATTGGGAAACCGGAAGAGCCGATTGTGGCAGCAGTAACTACAAGAGGCCAAACCAAGAAGGAACGGGAGCCTGCGCCGAATTTGTTACCCATGGAACTTAAAGAAGCGCAATACAAGGACCCTACTTTGGCACCCTGCTTTAGGAAACTGCCCATGGCTAAGGAACCCAAAGAGCACGGGGACATTTTTTCTAAGGATGGCGTACTTTATCGGAGAACGGGCAAGCCTGACCAAGGTTACAACCAGCTCCTAGTACCGAAACAGTACAGAAGCCAAATCCTAGAAATGGGGCACTCTCTTCCCTTCAGCGGACATGTGGGACAGAACGCCACAAACCAACGTATAACCACTCATTATTGGTGGCCAGGAGTAAATACTGATATTATCAGATATGTCAAATCCTGTGCCCAGTGCCAACGTGTGCCACCAAAGCAACGGGCACCCCCAGTCTCTTTGGGTGAAATGCCAATAGTGGGAACACCATTCGAACGGGTTGTGATCGACATTTTAGGGCCTTTCGAAAGGACTAAAAGAAGGAACAGGTTTATCCTGACCTTAGTCGATACATGCACTTTATGGGCAGAAGCTATCCCGCTAACATGCGCAGATGCCAAGCATGTCGCAGAAGCCCTCGTGCAGATTTTCACTCGGTTGGGATTCCCTCAGCAAGTGTTGACGGATAACGGATCCCCATACCGAAACCTGTTGATGGATGAGATCGTGAAGATCTTGAGGACCAAACACATCTACACAAAGCCTTATACTCCGGCCGGAAATGGGCTCGTGGAACGTGCTAATGGAAACCTCAACATGATGCTAAGTAAACTGGCACAAGTGAAACCTGAAGATTGGGATCTTTGTATTCCTGGAGCTTTATTTGGCTACAGAGAATCTCCTCATACTTCCACAGGATTTCCGCCAGCTACACTCTTATTCGGCAGACCCATTAAGGGCCCGCTTGAAGCCTTACTTCAGTCTCTGACAGACGAGAAGGCGGATGAGACAGTTGTCTCAGCAAGTAAATATGTGTCGGTTTTAAAGGAAAGGTTGAAACTAGGGTGGGATCTAGCAACGGCTAACTTTAAGCGAGCACGCACAAAGCACGCTAACCGATACAGGAAAGTCGCGAAAGAAAGAGAACTGGAAGCAGAAGAGAACGTTTTGGTCTCACTCCCTACCGGAAACAACCAACTGAAGATCGGATGGCAAGGGCCGTTTACCGTCCTGAAAAAGATTTCTAAGGCTAACTACCAGATCTCTATTCAAGGAAAGGAGAAGGTTTTCCATTTAAATCTCTTAAAGAGATACTTGGAAAAACCAGTGCCAACCTCCGACCATCTCCTGACGATCGCCAAAGCTGACGAAGATGATGATAGTGGCAGGGATATTCCACCGCAATCACACGAAATCTTTCAAAAATGTCAGAAGCGGCGACGCTCTTTCAAGCGCACATGGGAGACATTCCAGAGGAAGGAAACTTTGGGGAGTAGACTGGAGTAGATATTGGACAGAGATGGAGGGGGAAGATGAGAGGGAAGAAGACAGACACCCCGAAGCTACGGTTACAGGAAATTTAATTCCATAACGTAGACATGGAGTGCTTCCATATCTTAAAGGGGGTACGTCCTGTCACGTAGGTCTTATGATCATTAAATTGCCTAGATCTTCTTCCTATTCTCTCACCCGGATCCTTTTAATTTATTATCTGTCTTTACCTTTTTCCGGTATTTTTCGCATCATTCGTTTGCGAAATATATTTCCTTCCTAATTCGCAAACTTTACCTGTTTCTTTTCTCAAAACTGAGAATCGCACTAGCATTCTATTACATAGATGTCAGTCAGACGAGAAGTGTTATAATGCATTCCGTCAGACCGGAGAGCCGACAGCCGTCTGCAGTTTCCCCGGGGACAGTGTTTTCTACGGCTGAGTTCTGGGCCTGTAGTGTGAAAATTCACTCCGAGGGACATGGCAAGCAGACCGAGTGTTGCGTGCAGTCTTTGATATCTTACAATATTATACATAGGTAATTTTTTAGTGCTTAAGGGAAAGTCATTATTGAGTTACTTCCCTTGAAAGTTGTGTCGGCTCTTTCGATCAAACTCCGCGGATAAATCCATTTTACTGCGATTTATTCGTTGTTTGGGTAATAATAGATTGTTCTTGCTTCAGAATATCTATGGCCTGAATTTATGTGTATTGTTTGTCTGAGTAGGACGAGTCTGTCTTATATCTGTATATCTTTACATATCTAAGTCGAACTACATGTTCTGTTGTCTCTAGAGAGGTCGAAGGCTATTCGGCGGATGTGTCGCTAGAGTGTGGTGTGATTTGGCTTCGTCCCGATAGGGACTGTGTGTTTTCCATGTCGGCCTGTCGCCGGGGAAAAAGTGATCTCAGTATTTGTGGGGAAGGTGATAGTCGTCTAAACCTATCGTGTATGCTTTACCCCAGTGTTTAGTCGTATTGCCAAGGAATGGCAGTTTCATATTTCCTATACCAAGGTAATCAAAGATACTCTTATGAACTCTCGATCGAAGCCACCATTTTCGATAGTTACGATTTGAATGTCTAAGAGAATATATTTGACTCGATGAAAACGACTTCGATTCCTAGCAGCACTATATCCTGTAGATTGCAGTCAATTGTTCATGATCAAATCTACAGAGCAATGAAATGTTTTATGAATGACTAACTTTAGGACAGATTCATTATCTGTATCCAAACGTGAGTGACAGCTCACGAGTGAAGCCATCTTGGAACCAAAACATGTAGTGACTTTCAAGAAGAGAAAAGGGATGCCCGTATTATCGCTTGTTTAGTCCAGAGATCACTGCTACACATGAGAACCCGTTATTAGCGGTTCAATATTATTATATGGAAAAAATATGTGCTGAACATTATGTTGAAGAATCGTCGCTAGACGAGATTAGGTTTAGAAGCCATCTGAAATATTGTTTATAAGCTGACGTGCCCAGTCAGTGAAGTCAGATGATATATGGATGGGCGATACTGAGTGCTTGGCTACTGACAGTCCATTATACACTTATTCTACATGAGTGCCCATGTAACATTGCAAGACCATTTATCCACTGTACTATGATGTATTATGGCAACCTGTGATTTGTCACTATCTGTGCTGTCGAGTGTGTACGTCCAATTAAACTTTAGAAAAGGTACACAGTCGTTGGTGTCGATGACTTCCAGCCATACATGAGTGTGAGAAAAGAACATTTTTTTGTCAACACCACGAACCTTAATCATCATTCGCACATTATACACTCAATCCATGTCTACACACCACTGCGTAGGTCAAGTTGACATTCCATACACTACAGTGGAGCAAACAACACCATAGAGATCTTATCAACTGATGATGATGATGATGTCTGCTTCCATCCACTTATATCTATCTTTTGGTGGATATCATTAACGGGAATAAAAATCCAACGTTATCAACCTTATCAACTGGTGGACCAGCTTTCTGGGTTTGACCTCGCAGAAGTTCAGAAGTCAACAGATTACCGATACCAGACCGTTTCCTGTGGCTGATACGACACACTTGCAGTATTGGTTTGCTCTTTGTCAACACTTCGTCACGTGACCTGTCAGGTGAATGCAGTATGTAGGTCAGCGTTGTTGACATTTTTTTACATTAGACATTATAGAGTTTCACAGAACAGTTGGATCAATTCTTGTCAATGTTAACAGGAAGACAGTATGAGTGAACTAAGAAGTCCTATTTTCATCGATGGATCTTCTTGTTTTCCATATATGAACTTTAATATTTAAGGCCAGAATGTTTAATTGAATAAAGTGGCAGTTTGTTTGTTTTCATAAAAAATAACTTTGCCATTACTGTAAGACTGAGCCTATTTTGCAACACATACTATCATACACATAATTTATATATATTTATGTTTACATGTTATTTGTTTGTATAGTATGTTAGTTTCTATGTCAGCGGGTTGTGTTTAAGGTTGGGCGGCGTCCTCACAACAGAATATCCCACGTCATAGAGGGTCCGTTGTGGGCGTTTTCTATAGGTGCAATTTTCTTGATTGAAAATTTGCTGCGACAACTGTTGCTTTTGTGTTAGCTGTGAAGTCTGTAATTATTGTTATTTTTGTAATATTTCTTTGTTCTTTAGTTTTGTTTTGATTTGTTTGTAATTTGTTGGTCTAACCTTTTCTATCTTTCAGTTCTATTCTCAATTTATATTCATATATTGTGACGTCATTTGTGTTGTTATTCTTTGCAGATTCAGTGATTATTTTCATTGATTTCCCTATTTGATTTATTTTGATTTCTGCAAACGTTCTTGTATTGTCAGTCCTATTTGTACTTTATGTATTCTGTTGGTTGACATATGTTTTATATAGGTATATTTCATAAGACAATTGCCTGTGCACTGCACTTGGATTATGGTATAAACCAGTACCTGATTATTATTACTATTATACAAGACCTTATTAAAGGCTTGTGACCCACAGATATTGGGATAGTATACTGATTAATCAAGTCATTGAGAACTTGTGGTATTATTATTGATTCAGGTGATTAGTATTATTGTTAGACATCATGGCTACATTAGAATACTTCATTACACAAGGGAAAGCCCTTGATAAGACTGGTCAACAATTAGAACAATGGGCAGTTGCTCAATATGACAAAGCATTAGCTGCAGAAGAGAAAAGATTAGCTGCAGAAGAAAGAAAAGCTATGGCGGAAGAGAAAAGATTAGAAAGAGAAGCTGAGGCTGCTGCTGAACAAAAAAAATTGCAGATGCAGGTGGAGGAAAGGAGATTTGAAGCTGAACAAAAAAAATTAGAAAGAGAAGCTGCAGCTGAACAAAAAAAATTAGAAAGAGAAGCTGCTGCGGAACAAAAAAGATTAGACAGTGAAGCTGAACAAAAAAAATTAGAAAGAGAAGCTGCTGCGGAACAAAAAAGATTAGACAGTGAAGCTGAACAAAAAAGATTAGACAGGGAAGCTGAACAAAAAAGATTAGACAGGGAGGCTGAACAAAAAAGATTAGATGCTGAAGAGAAAAAAGCAATAAGAGAACATGAATTTGAGTTAGAGAAATTGAGATTGACAAGTATGAGTAATGTTAATCAGGCATCTAGTGGTAATGGTAAACCTTCTACTTACAAGGTTAAGGTTCCACCGTTCAATCAGTCCAGTGACGATATTACATTCTGGCTGGATAGATTTGAACGTTCTTGTCGTACACATAATGTGGATAAATCACAATACGCTAATCAATTATCAGAAAACTTGAAAGGTGAATCTTTGACTAGATTATGCCTTGTAGGAGAAGCAGATAAGGATAATTATGATGTCATTAAGGCGGCTTTGATAAAAAAATATCAGCTAAGTGAGGAAGGCTATCGCCTTTTATTTAAAACGATGGTGCCTGAGACGGGTGTAGAATTCTCAGAATTCACTGCAAAGGCACGTCTCACAGTTGATCGTTGGATTGAGCTTTCCAAAACAAAAAACGTATGAAGGACTTATGGATTTGTTGCTCAGAGATAAGATTATGTCATGTGTGAACAAACCTTTCCTTGAATTTATACATGAGCGTAAACCCAAATCTCTAAAAGAAATGGAAGAATATTGTTCCCAATATGTCACTGCACACCCCGACGTGACTTTTGGCAACACTAAGATTAAGGAGAGTATGCCAGTTGCTTCAGCAAACATACAATCCCAATTATTCACACAGATTTCAGGGACCTCAAAACAGATTTGATAAAAAAGGTAACCATAATAGTTATCAAAACCAAGGTAACCAATCATTTCAGGGTTCTTCTTCAAAGAACTGGAGACGAGCTGATAGCTCTCGACACAGGGGTGGTCATAATTATAGGAATTTCCGTAGAGGAAGTAATTATAGAAACTATCAGGGTTATCCGTCTTGGAGTCAACAAGATCATAATTACAGAGATACTCATTATAATGAATATGATAATGGTAACCAAGGGAACTATGACTCAAACCCAAATAGGGGTTACAATAGAGGTAACAATAACTACAGAGGTGATAATAACCGAGGTAGATCTCAATACAAAAGACATAAACCACATTTTCAGGCAAACTCTGCACAACAAGAGTCCAATGAAGCCTATAAACAGAGTAAAGATAATAATGATGCTAGTAATATGGCATGTGCCGCTTTTGATTTTGGGAGAGCATCTCAGTGCCCCCAATGCAAAACGCTATTTGAGCCAACCACAGTGTCTACTTTAAGCTGTGGCCATCCTCTTCCTGCTCTTCCAGCATCAGTCGCGCATGATGGAAGAGGTTCTCTTGTCTTACATAAGGGTTTAGTGAATAACAATCCAGTCTCTGTGCTATTTGATTCTGGATGCACCACAATTGGTGTTAGGCAGTCACTCGTAGATCCTTCCCGTGCCACTGGACAAGTAGTCAAATGTGTAACATTTGGCGGCACATTAGAGAAATACTCTACTGCTATCATTAGGATTGCTACTCCTTTCTTTACAGGAGATGTACACGCATGTCTTCTTCCGAATCCGATCGCTGACCTCATCATCGGTCGCATTCATGGAGTCAAAGAATGCACTCCGCAACAAATTTCCACGTGGGAAAGGCAAAACATGCAGATTGCTAACGCTGTAGTCACTAGAGCTCAGGCTCTTAATATGCCTCAAACTTCATCTACTGAAGATAATGAAGTGCATAACCAAGATAATCCCTTGGTAATTTCTCGTGACTCGTTTATAAAACAGCAAGAAGATGATCCCACTCTGAAGAAATTCTTCATTCTTGCAACTAAAGGTGATCCGAATAAAGACACAAGTCGTAAATCGTGGATTACAAAGAAGAATGGCGTACTTGTACGTATGGTTCAAAACTCCATTACGTCAAGTCATTCTCAAATCCTGGTTCCCAAGAATTTGAGAGTTAAAATTTTGCAGCACGCTCACGACTCTCAGTGTGCTGGACACATGGGTTTTTCCCGTACTAAGTCAAGAGTCCTTGCGGCTTTCTTTTGGCCATTGGTAAACAAGGACATACGGATTTATTGTCGATCTTGTAAAGTATGTCAGGAAGTTAAATCCAAAGGTCCACGGCATGCTGCACCCATTCAGGCGGCGGACATTCCTATTCGGCCGTTCCAAAAAATGGCCATAGACATAATTGGTCCATTTAAGATCAAGTCTGCCAGAGGACATCAGTTTATCTTGACGTGTGTTGATATGTGCACACGTTGGCCAGAGGCTATTCCTCTGAAGAGCATTACTACTGCTGATATTGCAGATGCTCTTTGGCTTATATTTTCTCGTCTGGGGTTCCCCGGAGAGATATTGTCAGACCATGGCACCCAACTAATATCAGATACCATGTCTCAAGTAATGTCTACTCTGCAGATAGATAGATCTTTAAGTAGTATCTACCATCCAATGTCTAATGGTATGGTCGAACGCCTTAATAGAACACTTAAAAACTTACTGGGGAAGATAACTGAGGATCATCCTCAGGACTGGGACAGAGTTTTACCTGCGGCCCTCTTCGCTTACAGAGAGGTACCCAATGAACATACGGGATTTTCTCCCTTTGAACTCGTCTTTGGCGCGCGTCCGCGTGGCCCTATGTCGTTGCTTCACGATCTCATAACATCTGACAATATTGACGATGACACAAAGTCATCCTACGAATATGTCATCGCGTTGAGACAAAAGATTATCGAAGCATGCAAATTAGCAACTTCTTCTTCTGAATTTGCGAAACAGAAGGCAAGGCAATTTGCCAATAAGAAGAGATGCTTACGACAACTTTGTCCTGGTGACAAAGCATTTGTATTACTACCTTGTAGGGAAAACAGATTACTTATTTCTTGGAAAGGTCCGTACGATATAATATCGAAAATTTCCGATGTCGACTATATTGTCGATATTGATGGGAAGCATAAAACCTTCCACATCAATATGCTTACTGAATTCCATGAACGTCCGGATTATTTGCAACCCATTTTCCAAGCAACGGACAATTCTCCAGTACCACATGGTCATTACTCATCACTGTCCGTGATACAGGATGAGGAAACAAGTTTTTCAGATGTAAATCTTCCTCTTCCAATGATCCCACTTCATTCCAGTGAATCATGGAAGAACGTTACTGTCTCTCCTGATTTGTCTCTAGGAGAACAGCGACAAGTTTCAACTATGTTGCAAACATTTCAGGATGTACTCACTGACATCCCTGGACAAACGAATGTCATTCAACATGACATTGTTCTAACTGACCATACTCCTATTAGGATTAGACCTTATCCTATACCTATACATTTTCAAGCACAGGTCGAGAAAGAGTTGGATGAGATGATAGATTTGAAAATAATCGAACCATCCACCTCTGCATATTCTTCGCCGATGGTTATTGTGCGTAAAAAAGACAATAACATACGTCTTTGCGTTGACTATCGAAAATTGAATCAAGTAACTAAGTTCGATGCCGAACCTATGCCTTTACTGGAAGAGCTACTTACTCGACTCTCCAAATCTCATTTTTTCACTAAACTTGATTTGTCTAAAGGATATTGGCAAGTTCCTTTATCTGAACGCGCCAAACCTCTCACGGCTTTTTCAACACCTAGAGGTTTGTTCCAATGGAATTTTATGCCTTTCGGTCTTATGAACGCACCAGCTACATTCGTACGCATGATGCGCCGAATCCTATCTTATCGGTCAGATGTCATTGCATATCTAGACGACATCTGTCTTTTCAGCGATACTTGGGAAGATCACTATTCAGGGTTAGATGAATTGCTGTCTACTTTGCGTGAGCACAACCTGACAGCGAAACCCTCTAAAGCCTATATTGGTTTTAGCGAAATTTCTTTCCTAGGCCACCGAGTTGGTCATGGTTTCCTAAAGACAGAGGACCATAATACTAGTAAGATACTTAACATCTCAATCCCTAAGACTAAAAAACAGGTGAGAAGTCTGTTAGGTCTTATTCAATTTTATGGCAGATTCATTCAGAATCTATCCTCTATCATGGCACCTCTCTCAACACTTCTAAAGAAAGGTTCGCCTAATGTGGTCCACTGGTCTCAGGAATGCCAATGCTCTCTGGATAAGATTAAAACACTGTTTTCAACACCACCTATTTTAGTGCTACCCACTAAAGATAAGACATTCGTTCTTCGTAGTGACGCTTCATCCACTGGGATTGGAGCGGCACTAATGCAAGAGTACTCTGGAACTCTGCATCCTGTAATGTATATTTCCAGAAAACTTAATGCGACAGAAAGGAATTATTCGGTTTTAGACCGTGAGCTATTAGCTATGGTTTGGTCGATCCTCAAACTACAGAGATTCCTTCTAGGCGCACATTTCATAGTAGAAACCGACCAAAAAGCTCTTACTGCTATACAGAGTAAGAATTTGAAGAGCTCGAGGTCTACTCGATATGCAATTGCTCTTCAACCTTTTCATTTCTCTGTGCGATCTATTCGTGGATCAGATAATGTGATGGCAGACATTCTGTCAAGATGCCCACATGATTCCACATAACTATTAGGGCTTAGACTTCTTGATATGTCTAGTTCTATAGTAGTTCCTTTTCTATATCATGATAGATACACATTTGTAATTTAATAATATAATGATTGTATCACTACATAGCGGTTCATTGATGTTTATTCACCGCTGTGCTTTGATGATTTTTTTTCTTCATAAATCATAAATTTAAGATATCTAATGCGAAATGATGATATGAATTTTTTAGGCATTGTGTAATTGCCAGAATTGTATTATACTTTGATGACACCTTCCTGGAAAAATATACTTGTAGAGAAATAATTTCTCTCAGTTTATGAGACACATTCTCACCAGTCGCTCCATAAGTCGACTTAGCCTCATATTAGGCGTTATAGGTATTCCTGATATTTTCATCTGCGCATTATTCATGCGTTGTGAGCCTATTGTACGTTGCTCCTAGATGTATTTCAAAAAAAAAAAATGTTCCATTTTTTTTTTTTCCCGGGAGGTGTGGTAAGACTGTTGCGTGCAGTCTTTGATATCTTACAATATTATACATAGGTAATTTTTTAGTGCTTAAGGGAAAGTCATTATTGAGTTACTTCCCTTGAAAGTTGTGTCGGCTCTTTCGATCAAACTCCGCGGATAAATCCATTTTACTGCGATTTATTCGTTGTTTGGGTAATAATAGATTGTTCTTGCTTCAGAATATCTATGGCCTGAATTTATGTGTATTGTTTGTCTGAGTAGGACGAGTCTGTCTTATATCTGTATATCTTTACATATCTAAGTCGAACTATATGTTCTGTTGTCTCTAGAGAGGTCGAAGGCTATTCGGCGGATGTGTCGCTAGAGTGTGGTGTGATTTGGCTTCGTCCCGATAGGGACTGTGTGTTTTCCATGTCGGCCTGTCGCCGGGGAAAAAGTGATCTCAGTATTTGTGGGGAAGGTGATAGTCGTCTAAACCTATCGTGTATGCTTTACCCCAGTGTTTAGTCGTATTGCCAAGGAATGGCAGTTTCATATTTCCTATACCAAGGTAATCAAAGATACTCTTATGAACTCTCGATCGAAGCCACCATTTTCGATAGTTACGATTTGAATGTCTAAGAGAATATATTTGACTCGATGAAAACGACTTCGATTCCTAGCAGCACTATATCCTGTAGATTGCAGTCAATTGTTCATGATCAAATCTACAGAGCAATGAAATGTTTTATGAATGACTAACTTTAGGACAGATTCATTATCTGTATCCAAACGTGAGTGACAGCTCACGAGTGAAGCCATCTTGGAACCAAAACATGTAGTGACTTTCAAGAAGAGAAAAGGGATGCCCGTATTATCGCTTGTTTAGTCCAGAGATCACTGCTACACATGAGAACCCGTTATTAGCGGTTCAATATTATTATATGGAAAAATATGTGCTGAACATTATGTTGAAGAATCGTCGCTAGACGAGATTAGGTTTAGAAGCCATCTGAAATATTGTTTATAAGCTGACGTGCCCAGTCAGTGAAGTCAGATGATATATGGATGGGCGATACTGAGTGCTTGGCTACTGACAGTCCATTATACACTTATTCTACATGAGTGCCCATGTAACATTGCAAGACCATTTATCCACTGTACTATGATGTATTATGGCAACCTGTGATTTGTCACTATCTGTGCTGTCGAGTGTGTACGTCCAATTAAACTTTAGAAAAGGTACACAGTCGTTGGTGTCGATGACTTCCAGCCATACATGAGTGTGAGAAAAGAACATTTTTTTGTCAACACCACGAACCTTTATCATCATTCGCACATTATACACTCAATCCATGTCTACACACCACTGCGTAGGTCAAGTTGACATTCCATACACTACAGTGGAGCAAACAACACCATAGAGATCTTATCAACTGATTATGATGATGATGTCTGCTTCCATCCACTTATATCTATCTTTTGGTGGATATCATTAACGGGAATAAAAATCCAACGTTATCAACCTTATCACCAAGTGTCTGCATTTTTCAGTAAACCGCGAACGTTTCGTGAAATAGCTCCGGCGAAAGCGTGAAAATCGCCCATGCCTGGTAGACGGTTGTCTGAGATTTGCAACTGTCACGCGCAGTTCTCGGTCACTGGGGGGCAGTTACGTCACGCGTTAAGCTGACGTAGGTGTTTTACACGTAAAAGGGGAGATGATTTCGGAGTTTGAGAAATTGTGGGATTGTTTGCCCCTGTTTTCAAATATCCACCCAGGAGCTGAAATCTGATTTCATTTGAGTCTTCAACATCTTCAGTCGACGGAACACGCGTGCTAGCGAATGAAGCTTGTATAGCGAATTTCATAGTTCTCGTCAGATTTCTGACGAGCTTCTAACTACCTATCTAGTGAATTATCCTAGTCGTGGTGTTACCGTAGTTCTGGGGTGAGATTAATACATTATATCTAGTATTTTGTGAAGTGATAAAGTGTTAAGTCGCTTATTTCATATTTCACTAGTTAGATTTTGCGCAGAGTGCCAAATTTATATAGTCTGTATTATTTTCTAGTGACGTGTTTCAGTGGAAAGCAGAACAAATTATAATTTCTAGCATTAAACAATAATGTAGCTATAATGAAGTTAATTTTACTGCTAAGTAATCAGACGAGATCATATTTTTCTAAACTAACTTATAAATGCTAGAAGCCTCATGAGATGTTGACGGAACACGCACGTGTTCCTAAATTCATGAGGATTGATGATTTTTTTAAAAATATAACTTCCTTTACGGGAAATTTAAATGATAAGTCAAGCGGTACGCTTGCAGATTAAAAATGTAAGTTAATTGGGTACATATTGTAAATTATTTGATATGTGTTCTTTCCTTTTTTTTATATAGTGAAACTGTGGTACCCAACTTTGCCAGCTTTCTAGTACGTGAACATTATTTGTGAAAAATCTAATTACTTTCATTACCTGAACTTAAACAGTTAAATGAAGTAAGAGGCCGTCGCGCCCGAATTAATTCTTCCAGAATAACTCTTCAGTACAGTTCAGCCCGTTGTGGCAAGCAAATATCAATAACATTCCGACAGAGTTTTTGACTAGTATTGTGGTGACCAAATATAGTACCTTCCTGAAAGTAGACACCGATCTGACATTCTTTAAATTCTAGAAACCAAAGCTAATGACATTGTGCTCTGCAAACTTTCGTGCCTGGACAAATTTTATGTGACTTAATCAGACATACGAAAAATTAGAACACACAAGGAATCGTTCCCTGAGACAGAGAGTTCAGTACGTCTTTTGGAACTGGGGATTTCTTGGTCGATGACTGCATTTTCGGGTCTGTGTGAAAGTCCTAGAATTTATTATGTTCCCAGAAGCAGCAAGCAAAGTTGTAAGTATAAATGTGAGCACATGGCCATGGCTGAATGAATGAGTGTACGCAGGTCAGAGTGTTATTTTACCGTTGTATATTGTCACCCATTTGCTGTCTTAACTTTTTAATCTGCAGAATTTGTTACAACTGCTAGAGTTTCTTTTTCTTAGGCTAAATCAGATTATCCAACTCTGTTCATACATTTACGAGAAAGAAAGAAACCTCTTAGACTCAACCCTATGTATCTATAACTTTTTGGGCCATCATCTGTTCTCTTAACGGGGCTGTGGGCTAAACCTAGAGTTAAGATTCTAACGGGCTATCATCCTTGTAGCATTTTCTTGAATTTTATGACTATTTGTATATGTTTTTCCTTGATGTATTTCTTTGGTGTTGTGAGATTTTAAATGATAATTAAAATCTATCTTAAACTTAGAAATCGTGTTGGTCAGCTCGTTCTAATATATATATATATATCATGGTTATAGTTTTCCCACGTCTGTGTGTTTAACTGTCGTCACGTGTATGTGCGTGCCCGTGAGTAGATAGAGATTTATGTAATATATATCTGTGGTTTAGACTGTCTGACACTTTAAAAGCTGTCGTAGAAGATAGGTGAGAGGGAGAAGATTTTTTTTCCGCTTTCAGAGACAGCCTCTATATCACATTCTATCATCTCACTCGTGGAATCTATCTCTTTTACTAACTCTCACTGTGTTTATCCCCTATTCAAACCTATTCAGAAGGGACCAACCCAAGTCTTAATGCTCCTATCTAAAATCTACGACAGTTACGAGACCTTTGGAAATGATACCTTTCTAGTTAAGACACGATTGTTCTCGGGGATAAATAATGGCAACCAATTTTTTTTTTATAACATTTAGGTTAACCCTCTGAGCATATCAACACTCCGACATGAAAGCATTACTCTGATATTTGACGTTTCGATAAGGATAATAAACAATCGGCGTGTTAATTATACATCTGTTCATTCACTCTCTAATGTTCAAGAATTACAAGGTACGGTTCCATTCCAGCTCAGCATGGGCCATTCTATTACAACCAATTGAGCTCTTTGGGTACACAATTATCTTTAATCTCAGAGGTTCAGACAGTATAGTTCTGATGGACGAGATAAAGAGTTTAGTAAATAAACAAAATACGTTATTATCATCTTCATTAGAGCGTACCATAGGCTGAGTGGCTGTAGCGCCGACCTCTCTTGGCATAGGTACCAGGATCAAATCACGGTGGCGTCACGCTCCAGTTTATCCAGCTGTAAATAGGCACCTGACTCTGAACTTGAGTTAGGGAAGGCAAAGGTGGACAAAGAAGGGAACTGGTCAGCTCACCTCTCGAAGCTTGACCTAGTAAAATGAAGTCTCTAATACTTAATTCCTGTATGGGACAACCGCTATCTTTGTTCAGCTCCCTGCGGAGCGAGTTCTGAAAAAAAGACACGCCAAACTTCCTGTTCAACATCTGTCTACGTCATCTTTATATCTTTTATGTCTGTCTCCAGGAATGTTAGTAAATATTATTAAATTATTAAATATTATTACGTTATTAAATATTATTATTTTATTAAATATTATCAGACGATACGTCATGGCCTGAAAACCCAGCCCCAGCAGACCTAAGTGGAACAGTCCCATTTTTGATGGTTTGGCTATGTCTGCAGAATAGAATATCTGCTACCACGACCAATATGTGAAACCTAGAGACAGGGATGAAGACCTCCAGGACTAAACAGAGTTCGCTGGGTGGACAACACGAGATAACCTCTGTAGGACCAAGAACTAAGTTTGAACCAGGCCAGGAGGAAGACAGCCGACAGGATAATACGCTCTCACTGTCAAACCTCTACACCCCAGGATAGAAGAGGAACGACTGAGTAAATAAGTATATTATGAAATATTAATATTATTATATGTTTATAAATGGTCAAAGGTTGTTATTGCCGGGAGTTGTAGTGAGGATAAGCTCTCACTGCAGATAAAATACTTCTATGGCACGCGCCTCAAACAGCCTCTGACAACCAAGTCCAGCTCCCGGCCTTCACGTGTGGCTCAATTTGAGCCCGGCGGAACTGTTTCCACTGACGGGAGAAGGGTCAAAGGCGAGCGACTGGCGCCTTAAAACCAGCAGCTTCGGGCAGATAGGGCTCGTGATCCTTGGTTGGTAGCTTATCTAAGAGAAGGAACTCTGAATTCAAACCACCGTTGCCTTGCGGGAATATCCATTTGTGGAATTGGCTTCGGGAGTAAACCCTGAGGATAAATCCGGAGTCGGAGTCCCTAAGGCAGTCTAATGTTGATTCGACATTATTCTGGCAACTCCTGCGACATGGCTGGTACCAAACTGTATCGGCTACTGCCGTTCCTTTGGATCTACCGGCTGTGTGGAGAGGGGGAACATGCTGCATGGGCAACAGCTTGATCTCCATATAACTGTGCCCAAGCTCGCGCCCTGGAGAGGACACTCCAGCTTCACCCTATAGGTGTCGGCAAAACACGGGAAGTAGCAGTTACCGGTTATAAGCCTTTTGCTGCGGTATATAATGCCTGCGTCACCAGCACACTCCTATATGGCAGCGAGACCTGGACGACCTATGCTAAGCAAGAAAGAAGACTCAATACCTTCCATTTGCGGTGTCTACGCCGCATCCTCGGCATCTCGTGGAAAGATAAAGTGACAAATGTCGAGGTGTTGTCACATGCTGGCCTTCAAAGTATGTATACGCTGCTTAGACAGCGCAGACTTCGCTGGCTTGGCCATGTTCGCCGCATGGAAGATGGTCGCATCCCAAAAGATATCTTCTACGGACAATTAGCAGATGGCAAGAGAACAGTTGGGCGACCACAGCTGAGGTTCAGAGATGTGTGCAAGAGAGATATGAGGGCACTGGACATGGATCCAGCAACATGGGAGGATGAAGCTGCCGATCGCACAAAGTGGCGATGCTATTTACGGCACCACCTCAGATTGGGCGAAGAGAGGCTCACACAAGAAGCAGAGGTGAGGAGAAAACGTCGAAAGGAGCACCAGGAAAATAAGCAGTTGAGGGCTGTCACCTCAGGGGCGCATTCCCATAGTCAGTTATGACTGAAGGGGCTATTATCTATTATTATTATCTAAATGGTAAATGTAGTTTCATAGCAGATATTGTTGTAAGGGAGTGAAGAGTTAGAGACCTTACTCTGTAGACTTGGTCCTGGCGACAGGCCTGCAGATTTAGCATGACTACTAACTGAACGCAGAAGACGAAGAGAGTTTACTATGTTAGGTTCAGCATGAAGAGGTCGACTGACCAGTTCCCTTCCACGGTGGCTTTGCCTTCCCCAACTCAAGTTTAGAGTCAGGTACCCATTTGCAGCAGGTAGTCTGGAGCGTGGTGTTACCAAATCTCTAGCCCGGAACCAAGTAATTTTGTCGGAGAGGCAAGCTCCCTAACCTCTCTGTCAATCGGTGGTTCTATTATTATATTTGAAACATAGTTTGGACTTAAATACCAAGAAAACAAACAACTAAGAACAACAAAAATTAGCTAAACAACAATACATATTTCTTCTTCTTCTTCTTCTTCTTCTTCTTCTTCTTCGTCTGCGTTCGTCCTGAAAAGGACGTTTGCTACGTTGTGTCGCCGTTTACAGCATGCTGCGATGTTTGCGCCTTTCGACCCGACACATCCGATTTCAGCATGGCATTTTTGGGACCGGGTTAGCCTTCCCTCTTCGATTCCTACTCACTCAGCCAGACTGCAGTGATACAGCCTGTTTTCTTGACCACCACTTGGAGGTGGAGTAGGGTCTTGGTCAGTTCTGGTTCGCTGGGCCTGATGCAAGCAGTCAAGCTATGGGTCGCTGACTGCATTCATCTCGTTTGCTGCGTCTTCGGTCCCCAATATATATTTAAATATAATTAAACGGAGAAGTGGCTGAAAATATTACATTTTTTCCCCCTTTGTAATAAAAATTAAGCGTCCGATTGTCTCTTTGGTTAGAGCGCTGGTCTCTCGCGGCAAAGGTACAGGTTGGAATCACGTTACTGACACGCTCCAGTCTACCCAGCTGTAAATCGGTGTCTGACTCTGCTCTTTGAGTTAGGGAAAGAAAAGGCAGCGAGGAAGGGAATTGGTCACCCCTCCCTTTAATGCTGGACCTAGTATGGTGAAGTCTCTAACACTTCACTCCCCTACAGCAATATCCACTGTGGGACAACCTTGACCTACTTAATGGAAACTAGTAGCGATAATGCACGATGAAACAGAAGACATGCATAGAAAGTCAATATATACAGGGTATCTCAGAAAAAAAGACAATGTATTTTTTAACTGACTCTATTTCATTATTCTCTATAACTTTTTAGAAATATTAAACATTTTTTTTTGTTAACACGGAAATAGCAATCTGTAATATTTTAGCCACATGGAATTATTACTTAACCTTTAAAAGCAATTACTACATTATATTCTATATTTGTCCTGTTTTAGGTATAATAATAATAATAATAATAGTTGCCCATCGCAAAAGCGAAGATGGCGACAGCTTCAGACTTGAGTTGTGACACATCTGTGCCGTGATCTCATGTGACTAATTAATCCTATTTTGGCCCTACAGGCCCTGCCACATACGGGGCACACATGGTTAGAGTCGATAGTAGTGTTGCTGTGCATTCTGGCCTTTCTTGCAGCACGCTTGCCTTCTGCCTTATAAGCTAAATTCTGTTCTGCAATGCGAGCACCTTGAGTAATGTTTGTCCGCCAGGCACAGCGATCCTGTGCGATAGTCTCCCAGGAGGAGACATCAATTTTGAAGCTGCTCAACGATGCTTTCAGTGTGTCTTTGAAGCGTTTCTTTTGTCCCCCTGCTGTTCGCTTACCCGTGGAGAGTTCGCCGTACATCAACTGCTTTGGGATGCGTTTTTCGGGCATGCGAACAACATGTCCGGCCCATCTAGTTTGGGCCCTCTGCAGCAATGTGTAGATGCTTGAGATATGTGCTCTGTTGAGGACCTCAGAATTAGATACTCTATCATGCCACCTGATCCTGAGGATCCTGCGAAGACAGCTCATGTGGAAATGATTAAGCTTCTTGGCATGTCTGCTATACACTGTCCATGTTTCACAGGCATACAGGAGGGCAGTGAGTACTATTGCATGATATACTTTTATCTTGGTGGCTGCACCAATTCCCCGTCGATCCCAGACATTCACTCCCAGTCTTCCGAAAGCTGCACCCGCCTTTTAGGTATATTAAATATGATACCATAAAGAGTGTACAGTTTTTTTTTAGACACGCTGCACTAAACAGCATGGGAAATAACACTTGTTTTAGAAATAAAATCGTCATCAGCTGCGATCTCCACAACGAAGGTTGGCTGTAATGGATCTCCAACGTCTTCTGTCTCTTGTCTTGTTGGCGCACTCTGATAGACTCTTTCCTGTCCATCTCTTGATGTTATCGTCCCACTTATAGCGCTGTCTTCCCCTGCACGTTTGCCTTCAACTCTGCCCTCTATAATGATCTTCATTAAGGCGTTATGTCTTTTTTATAGAGCCAAAATATTTTAGCTGTATAATTTTGATGTCCGTAATTAATCCCCTTGTCAATCCTAGGTTTTCTATGACCTCTTTATTTGTTTTCTTCTCTTTCCATGAGATGTGCCCCATTCGTCTATATATCCACGTCTCTAGAGCCTCAATTCGTTCCTCCAAAAATTGGTTAGAAATAACAGAGACATTCAAAGAAAAGAGAAATCATTGAATGTTGTAATTATTATTGTTTTATATGAAGAATGAGCGTCTGATTGACAGAGTGGATACAGCGTTGGTCTCTAGCGGCAAAGGTGCCGGGTTCAATTCATGGTACCGACACGCTCCAGTTTACCCAGCATTTTTTTTTTTTTTTTTGCGTACGCCCGCTAATACTCGAGGCGAAATCTCAGGTTATTATTAATGTCTAACCTGACATTGATTTTACGTGAGTATCCCTCTTTTTCTTGTACAGAGACAGGTGTCCCTCGCCATTCAGGCAAATACTCTCCGATTTCGGAGAAACCCATTACAGCTGGGTCGGCTCAGGAGCCGACAGTCCCTGGTCGACGACCCTCCTTCAAATGTCCTCGCCAGGTCTCGAGTTAATCTTGTCCAATTCCCGGTCGACGAAAAATCCTCAAATGCCGTCACCCGGGTTTGATCCTGAATCATCCGGTCGCCAGAGCGGTGTGGTAACCACTACGCTAGCGCGGCTCCCGACCCAGCTGTAAATGGGTACCTGCCTTTGAGTTAAGGAAGGAAAAGGCAGGGAGGAAGGGAACTGGTCACCCTAACTTTCGATGTTGAACCTAATATGATGAAGTCTCTAACACTTTACTCCCTTACTGCAGTATCTGCTATGAGACAACCTTTTTTTTTTAATGAAGAATATGGATCTTGAAGAAGGATGTGGAAATGTAAGTCCTGGGGTTGTCTGAGGAGACAAACAAAGATTAGAACTGCTGCTTTATCATGCAGTCCGTAAGAAGCAACCGAACGGCTACAGAAGTTATCACTGTTAGAGCATATGAATACTTTGGTGCAGATTTTCTGTAAGGGGGAACCGCACTCAGTTGTGGCCCAGCTTAAAGAAGAGCGAAAAGAAGAAACTAATAAGGAAATAATGAGTGCCATTAAAATGTCTTCTTCTTTTTCTTCTTCATCTTCATCTTCTTCTTCGTACACTCTCAGTCGTCCACTTGAATGTTTTCAAAGAAAGCAGTAGTCCGCTTGAGGTTATTTGAATCTCCGTAGAGCTTTTCCACAAATGGTACTGGTGTCAGCCATATGCGCTGTCTCTGTTTCGCATATGTTGGCCACCTTTGAAGCAGATGTTCAGCAGTCATTTTATCAGTGCCTTATCAGAGTACACTTATCGGTAGTTCCTATCTTTAGTTTGTTGAATAGATGGTATATCAATCTGTTGTGGCCCGTGCGGAGTCTGAAGATTATCACTTGTTCTGTTCTGTTGAGATGGTAGTGTACATCATTTTGTGTAACCTGCATGCTCTGCGTCTCATTTGTTTCTGTATCTGATAAACTTTGATAAATAAACTATTTTTAAAAAAATACGCTCTTCTTCGATCGCTCTCAAATGACCACACCCATCTCTCTTAAAAGTTGGCAGTGTGTCTCATGCTTCTCTTGTCATCACAATATAGTTTCTCCCTCAGCTGGGTTGGAGATGGCTATGCTGCCACATTGCTCATTCCCCGTAACCGACAGCTTTGGAGTTCGTGTTCTACTGTTTGTTTGTCCTATATCTGTCGGATCGCTTTTCCGTTGGTTGAATAGATCGTATTTGGGTCTACAATGGTGATACTAATAAGTAACACTTTAATGAAAACCATAGCAGGAAGAAAAAAGTTAAAGGCGACGGTGCAGACAGATTATAAACAATAAATAACGTCTGGGTATTACAATTATTACACTCATTATTGTTCGTTCACTGTGTTACTTAGGTCAGTAAATTTTACTGGACTATCGATTTTGTGTCTGCTTGTTTTTGGACCTAGCCCAGCCCACTGAGGCCCCGGTAATGTCCGTCTTCTCTACTACCAGTCTTCTTATGTAAAGAGTGAGAGGATAATCCACCAAAGAGCAACATCAACAAAAGGGCCGTTAACAAATTGCATAACGTAATTTTTGACATTTTCAGAAACTCACAACATTCCAGACATAACCCCCACAACCAACAAAGCGCCACATCTCGACAACCTCCTGTTGCGTGATAAATTCTCGCAACATCGTTTTATTTCAATATCTGTTTTATAACGCAAGGGCAACAACTGCTTGTAATTTATAGTCACTTTTCTCGGTAAGCATTTGTCTTCTCGCGTTGGTATCGAATGCAGTTAACTTTTGAGCTGTGGTCATTTTTGCGCTGGACTGCGCATGACTTGTCTTGTTGTTTGTCGATCGGTTTCCGCCCACCACTAGTGGGAGTGAGCGATTTGGAATGGCGAAAGAGATGCCTCGTTGAAGAGGGGATCTCCGCTATTTTTTGTTCTGTCAGGGATGTGTAGTCCTCTTATGGATATTTCGTTTAGTCGAGATAATACCTCTAGTGTTTTCCCACATGTCGGGAGGCGTGATATTTCTGTGTATTTCATGAAAGCAAGGTAAATTGACTTTTTCATTAACTCTATCGATTTTGGGTCGTGAGCGATTTCGATTCATAGCCTGTCTCCGAAAGTCGTCGTCACGAGATGTTCTTTCCCAGCTCACATGTCGCTGCATTGTACTGCATCGGTTGATGCATGTACCAAGGACCATTACTTGCTACTTTGTTAAATGAACTAGGTTTAGAAAACCTTTATTATCTAGAGGATATTCTTGAGGACATTATTTATACTTCGGCAGACGTGTCTGTCTTGCTGAAGTCAAACTAAGGAGAGTGAACTGATCTCATACATCTGGTTATCTCCTGGCTGTTATAGAAAAGGATGGAGTTGTTCACCTGACTACATTTACAGCACTTTGAAATATAACATGCATCTGACTCATCATTGTAATGCTGTCTACCGTTTATTGCTGTATTGAATGTTGCTGTGATAATGACTGTTTGATGTGCCTACACATTTGCGTAACCATTTTGTCACTGTGGCGTCCACAATAAATAATGAAGAAAAACGTCAACGGCTGTTTCAAGACTCATTGACTTTATACGTCGTGAGTTTACTGACGTCCTATGTGGATTGCCCTGTTATTGTTGCATGAACATTGTTTTGACTGAACACATCTACACACTACACAAAACCAGACATGCGGATGCCATCCATCATCATATGGCATCACGCATCATTTGGTGGCCATAAGCTGGTTTGATTCTGGTACTAGCAAACACGGGGTCCCTTACCCACTTCATTTTCAACAAGAATTCATCAGCATCCTTCAAGAAATTAACATTCTTCAATACAGTCAACATCTTCAAAATTTTCAAAGTACTCGGCGTTGCCCGGTAAAAGTCAAAATTTCAATTTTTTGACGGAAACAAGAATTTGACAGTACCCGGCGTTGTTACATGTTGCCGGATAACTCGGACTGCTGTTATCTTTTACGCAAGTCAAGCAAGTTGCTGCTGTCAAGGTTCCAGTGCTGTCGTTTTTTGAGAAGGTCAAGTGCCGGTTGAAGCGGGTTGTTTTCTGAAGAAGGCCAAGTACCGATTTCCATCAACTTACTTTTGGATTAGAAGGTCAAGTGCCGAAACAACTCAACACACAGTATGTCAGAAGCTCTTGTACCATCGTGTTAGCAGTGGAAGCAGTTCAGATGTGCCATCATCGTTGGAGCTTCGCTCTTTAGGACGTTGATTGACATCCGTTTTTTTCTGCTGTTCTACGATTGGAAGCCTTTAAGTTAAGTGGCCTGTTTGTATGTAAACTGTGCCCTTATACTTCTGCTGAGTCTTCTGTGTATCATCTCATTCTATATGTTATATGTTTATATGTTATTCGTATATTTATATGTTTATATTTCAGCGGGTTCTCGGTTGGGTGGTGTCTCCGTTAGATTATGCCACGTCATAGAGGTCGTCTATTGTGAGCGTTTTCTGTAGGGTTTGCAAATTTCCGATACTGGAATTTGCTAAGCGACTTCTGTTGCTATTTATGTTAGCTGTGATGACATGTTTTAATATTGTTTTCGTTATTATTTCACATTCTTTAGTTTTGTTGTGATTTGTTTGTATTTGTTAGCCTACTCTTGTCTATAATTTAGTTTCATACAACATTTTTGTTTATACACTGTGGTGTCATGTATTTTGTTTAATTCTATCGCAGATATCGTCACATTTTTTGTGATATTTCATTAATTTCTGCTTTATTTTTAGTTGATTTCTGCGAAAGTTTTTGTATTGTTGCTGATCTTTGTTATTGTTTACATTGTTAATGTTTACATTGTTTGTATTGTTTGCATTTTCAATGTTTACATTCTGCATGTGTTTACATAGTCATTGTTTACAGTTATAGTAATTAGTTAATGGGCTATGCTAATGCACTGTTACTACTACACTGATGATAAATGAATGATGAATAGTGTCGTGCACTATTGAATGAGAAGTGCACTTATGATCAAGAATTGAGTGCTGATATTTCATATACAAGTTCTTTGATTGGAGACTTGTTTCCCACAGAGACTGGGATAATATAATGTGATGTGAATATACAAGTGCTTAATTAAGACTTGTTACACTTAGGTTTGAAATAAATTAGTTAATTATTTCAGGTTTTGGACTCATATGTTAGACAACATGTCTACATTTGAGCACTTTATTGAGCAGGGTAAATTGCTTGGGAAGACTGGTGATAAGTTAGAAGAATTTGCAACTGCTCGATATGATAAAGCAATGGAAGCTGAACAAAAGAAACTGCATATGGAAGCTGAACAAAAGAAACTGCAGATGCAGGTGGATGAAAAGAGATTCCAAATGGAAATGGAAAAACAAAAAAGGGAATCAGAAGCTGAGGAAAGAAAGCTACAGCTAGAGGCTGAAATAAAAGACTTGAAAAAGAAGCTGAAAATAAAAGACTTGAAAAAGAAGCTGAAAATGAAAGACTTCAAATGCAGGCTCAAGCTGAAGAAAGGAAGTTACAAAGAGAGTCTGATGAGAGGAAAGCAAAAATGGAACATGAAGAAAAACTCTTAGCTTTAGAGTTGGAGAAATTGAAATTGACGAGCATGAGTAATGGTAATGATTCAAACAAGGGTTCATCTTCTGGGAAGGCTAATAATGATACTTTTAAGATTAAGTTACCAACATTTAGTCCTTCCAGTGATGACATAATGTTCTATCTGGACAGATTTGAACAAGCATGTACAGCTCATAACATAGACAAAGCAAAATATGTTTATCAGTTATCAGGGATACTGACAGGTAAAGCTCTAAGTATATTAAATATGGTGGATGAACCTGACAAGAGCAATTATGAGGTTGTCAGGGCCGCTTTGTTAAAGAAATATCAGCTTAACGAAGACGGCTATCGTCTACAATTTAAAAACATGTTACCTGAAAATGGAGTTGAATTCTCCGAGTTTATTGCAAGAATACGCATTACTTTCTCACGATGGGTTGAACTATCTAAGACGGAAAAAACTTATGAAGGACTTATGGACTTAATACTTAGAGACAAAGTCATGTCGTCTGTCAATGAGTCTTTCCTTGCTTTCCTTCATGAACGTAAACCTAAAACAATAAAAGAAATGGAAGATTTCTGTTGCCAATACGTAACTGCGCACCCACACATAACCATGGGTAACTCTAAGGTGAAAGAAGGTTTACCAGTTGCTTCGGCAGCTCCGTATGGTCAAAACTTTGCTCGTAGATCCCAACAAAATTTTGATAGAAAGGGCAGCGGTAATTTCTGTCAAAATCATGGAAACCAATTTCATGGTGATTCTTCTTCGAAGAATTGGAGACAACCTGATAGTGGTCGTTACTATCACCCTAATAATTATAAGCATTTCAAAAGAGGATATGGTAATAGAGGTTATTCCTGCCGAAGACCTCAGAACCAAACAAATAGATGTTCGCATCAATGTGAACATGATAGTAATCGTGGAAACTGGAATTCGAACCAGTATAACAATTACAATAGAGACAATAATAACTGCAGAGATAATAATAACTCTGATAACTTCAGAGGTAATAATAGTCGGGGTAGATCTCAACACAAAAAAAAAGAGATATCAGCAGGCTAATGCTGTACAACAGGAAACTGAGGGAGCCTGTAATCATGTTGTTGATAGTAAAAACTTTGACGCTGTCACTAGTTCTGCTTTTGACTTTGAAAGAGCAAACAAATGCCCCAATGCAGTACTTTATTCGAACCGGGTACCATAACTACTTTGAGTTGTGGTCACCCACTTCCCGCTCTTCCTGCTGCTGTTGCGCATGACGGGAGAGGTTCTTTAATTCTACATAAGGGTCTTGTTAATGATACTCCGGTCTCACTACTTTTCGATTCCGGATGCACCACTATTGGTGTTAGACAATCGCTTGTAGATCCATCTTGTGCTACAGGAAGGGTTATTAAATGTGTCACATTTGGCGGCACTCTAGAAAAATATCCTACTGCTGTAATTCGCATTGCCACTCCTTTCTTTACTGGAGATGTGCATGCTTGTCTCTTACCTAATCCTATTGCGGACCTTATTATTGGTCATATTCACGGAGTTAGGGAGTGTACCCCACAGCAGATTGCTGCTTGGGAAGATAATAACATGCAAGCTACAAATGCAGTAGTTACAAGAGCACAAGCTCTACAAACACCCGAAACTTCACTGAATAGTGATAATGAAGTTGATAGCCAAGATAGTCACTTAGTAATTACTCGTGACTCTTTCATAAAATTGCAAGAAGAAGATCCTTCTTTAAAAAAATTCTTCGTTCTTGCGAAGAAAGGTGATCCGAATCAGGATACAAATAGAAAATCTTGGATTGCAATGAGAAACGGCGTACTTGTACGTATGGTACAAGATTCGACTACGTCGGCACATTCGCAAATTCTTGTTCCCAAGAGCATGAGAGTCCAAATATTACAACATGCTCATGACTCGCAATGTGCTGGACATATGGGTTTTTCCCGTACGAAGTCGAGAGTCCTTGCGGCTTTCTTTTGGCCTTTTGTCAATAAGGACATTCGTATTTACTGCCGATCATGCAAGGTTTGTCAGGAGGTCAAATCTAGAGGACCACGACATGCTGCGCCTATCCAGGCTGCTGACATTCCTATTCGGCCGTTTCAGAAAATGGCCATAGATATTATTGGCCCTTTTAAGGTCAAGTCGGCCAGAGGACATCAGTTTATCCTTACATGTGTTGATATGTGCACACGTTGGCCAGAGGCTATTCCTCTTAAGAGCATATCTACTACAGATATCGCAGATGCTCTTTGGTTGATATTTTCTCGCTTGGGGTTCCCCAGAGAAATATTGTCAGACCATGGCACTCAACTCATATCTGACACTATGTCACAGGTAATGTCTACCTTACATATTGAACGATCTCTCAGTAGTATCTACCATCCTATGTCTAATGGGTTAGTTGAGCGTCTGAATAGAACGCTCAAGACTTTGCTTGGTAAGATAACTGAAGATCATCCTCAAGATTGGGACAGGGTTTTACCCGCGGCTCTCTTTGCCTATAGAGAAGTCCCTAATGAACACACAGGATTTTCTCCCTTCGAACTTGTCTTTGGCGCGCGTCCACGCGGCCCTATGTCTTTATTACACGATCTCATCACTGCCGATGATATTAGCGATGAAACTCAATCCTCATATGAGTATGTCATTGCTCTTAGACAAAAGATCATTGAGGCATGTAAGCTAGCAACTGCTTCATCAGAAATTGCTAAAGAGAAGGCAAGGCAGTTTGCTAACAAGAATAGATGTCTACGACAACTTTGTCCAGGTGACAAAGCATTCGTCCTACTCCCCAGTAGGGAAAATAGACTTCTTATTGCATGGAAAGGTCCGTATGCAATAGTCTCTCGGATTTCCGATGTTGACTATGTGGTCGATATTGATGGAAAGCATAAAACTTTCCACATAAACATGCTTTCGGAATTTCACGAACGTCCGGACTATTTGCTGCCTATTTTCCAGGCAACGGATGATGCTCCTGCACCTCACGGTCATTATTCATCCCTGTCTGTCATTCAGGATGAGGAAGCTACCTTCTCTGATGTCAACCTTCCCCTTCCAGTGGTTCCATTACATTCCACGGAATCTTGGAAAAACGTTTCTGTTTCTCCTAATCTTTCTGGTGACGAACATCGACAAGTCTCGTCGATGTTACAAACATTTCAGGATGTTCTCACTGACATTCCTGGACACACAGATGTCATAGAACATGACATAATTCTTACCGACAATAATCCAATTAGGGTTAGGCCGTATCCTATTCCTATACACTTTCAGTCGCAAGTGGAAAAGGAATTGGATGAAATGATTCAATTAAATATAATTGAACCATCGACTTCACCATATTCTTCTTCCATGGTTATTGTCCGGAAGAAGGATAAGAACATACGAATTTGCGTTGATTATCGCAAATTGAATCAGGTCACAAAGTTCGACGCTGAACCGATGCCTTTGTTAGAAGATCTACTGATTAGACTTTCTAATTCTAGATTCTTCACTAAACTTGACTTGTCTAAAGGTTATTGGCAAGTGCCTTTAGCAGAGCATGCCAAACCTCTTACTGCTTTTTCTACACCTAGGGGTCTATTTCAATGGAATGTTATGCCTTTTGGTCTCATGAACGCCCCTGCCACTTTCGTTCGCATGATGCGTCGAATTCTGTCACATCGTTCGGATGTCATCGCATACTTAGATGACATCTGTCTCTTCAGTGATACCTGGGAAGATCACTATTTAGGGTTATATGACTTACTGTCCACTCTACGTGAGAATAATTTGACAGCAAAACCTTCTAAAGCTTTTGTTGGTTTTGGTGAAATCTCTTTCCTGGGTCATCGTGTTGGTCATGGTCTCTTGAAGACAGAAGACCACAATACTTCCAAAATACTGAACATCTCTGTTCCTAAAACGAAGAAACAAGTTAGGAGTCTCTTAGGTTTAATTCAATTTTATGGGAGATTTATTCCAAATTTATCTTCGATCATGGCACCTCTCTCAACATTGTTGAAGAAAGGTTCGCCTAATCTGGTCCGTTGGTCTGAAGAATGCCAATCTTCACTAGACCAAATCAAGAATATATTTTCTTCTCCTCCCATCTTAAGATTACCGACTCTTGATAGGACTTTTGTTCTTCGGAGTGATGCTTCATCCACTGGGATTGGAGCAGCACTGATGCAAGAATATGCAAATACTCTGCATCCTGTTATGTACATTTCTAGAAAACTAAATGCGGCAGAGAGGAACTACTCGGTTTTAGACCGTGAGTTGTTAGCGATGGTTTGGTCAATTCTAAAACTACAAAGATTCCTCCTGGGCGCACATTTCATTCTAGAGACTGATCAGAAAGCTCTTACAGCTATTCAGACTAAGAATTTGAAGAGTTCGAGATCCACTCGATATGCTATAGCTCTTCAACCTTTTCACTTCACGGTACGAGCTATCCGTGGTGCGGATAATGTGATGGCTGACATTTTGTCTAGATGCCCACATGACTCCAACTAATACTTCTGTCCTATATTTCTATATATTACAGAGTCATAACACACCTATATTTCTACAATAGATTAGCACATCTGTACTTACTTTATATGTACACACTATCGTGCTTTGTTGTCATCTTCTTCTGTTCGTTTTTTAAAATGATAGAGGAGGACTGAGTAGTTAATATAAGGGCCGTTAGTTTACTAAACAGCCACAATTATTAATAATGTATTGTACCTTATGAAGCATATTAGTTATTAATTAGCATTATATTGCTTGTACTTTCTCAGAATGTCATTGTTGAGCTGAGGACTTACCTTACGAGTTCTAGATTGTGTACTTACCCTCGGAATACCAGAGCATATGTCCTGGATCGTCATGTAGTTTAACTTTACTATGTACTTATGTCATTACATGTCAAAGAATGTACTATTTAAATTTTCCTATCAGATTTGTACATCCATTTTTAAAGACAATATTAGAGTATGCTGTTTAATGATGATTATAGTAACTTGCATACGTATATTGTGTTTACATGCTAACGTGATGTGTGTTGGTGACACCTCCCCGATGTGAATATTTTTTGAGACATATTTATTTTTCTGTTGAGGTATATCCTCACCAGACACTCTATAATTAGCCTCATGTTTGGCAATTTAGTTAATTATCAGCGCATAATTCGTGCGTTTTGAGCCGCTTATCGCATGCTCTTTGATATTTAAAAAAAAAAATATGTTCCACATTTTTTTTTTATCGGGAGGAGGTGGTGATATGTTGCGTGATAAATTCTCGCAACATCGTTTTATTTCAATATCTGTTTTATAACGCAAGGGCAACAACTGCTTGTAATTTATAGTCACTTTTCTCGGTAAGCATTTGTCTTCTCGCGTTGGTATCGAATGCAGTTAACTTTTGAGCTGTGGTCATTTTTGCGCTGGACTGCGCATGACTTGTCTTGTTGTTTGTCGATCGGTTTCCGCCCACCACTAGTGGGAGTGAGCGATTTGGAATGGCGAAAGAGATGCCTCGTTGAAGAGGGGATCTCCGCTATTTTTTGTTCTGTCAGGGATGTGTAGTCCTCTTATGGATATTTCGTTTAGTCGAGATAATACCTCTAGTGTTTTCCCACATGTCGGGAGGCGTGATATTTCTGTGTATTTCATGAAAGCAAGGTAAATTGACTTTTTCATTAACTCTATCGATTTTGGGTCGTGAGCGATTTCGATTCATAGCCTGTCTCCGAAAGTCGTCGTCACGAGATGTTCTTTCCCAGCTCACATGTCGCTGCATTGTACTGCATCGGTTGATGCATGTACCAAGGACCATTACTTGCTACTTTGTTAAATGAACTAGGTTTAGAAAACCTTTATTATCTAGAGGATATTCTTGAGGACATTATTTATACTTCGGCAGACGTGTCTGTCTTGCTGAAGTCAAACTAAGGAGAGTGAACTGATCTCATACATCTGGTTATCTCCTGGCTGTTATAGAAAAGGATGGAGTTGTTCACCTGACTACATTTACAGCACTTTGAAATATAACATGCATCTGACTCATCATTGTAATGCTGTCTACCGTTTATTGCTGTATTGAATGTTGCTGTGATAATGACTGTTTGATGTGCCTACACATTTGCGTAACCATTTTGTCACTGTGGCGTCCACAATAAATAATGAAGAAAAACGTCAACGGCTGTTTCAAGACTCATTGACTTTATACGTCGTGAGTTTACTGACGTCCTATGTGGATTGCCCTGTTATTGTTGCATGAACATTGTTTTGACTGAACACATCTACACACTACACAAAACCAGACATGCGGATGCCATCCATCATCATATGGCATCACGCATCACCTCCCCTCCCCTTTTTTTCTTCTTTGTGTTATGTAATTTGTGAACGGCCTTAAAGGGGCAGACAATATTGGAGAGCCATTAAAACCAACATTCTTGTGAAGATGGTGTATGTAGCTGGTCCCCAGCAGGAAGCTTGCACCAAACATTCACATGCTCTGTAGCAGCGGTTTGTGTAGCCACTAGTTTTACATATTAGGTTGCCAGCCTCATACACAACCTCATATTAGTGGCTTCATGAAGCATTTGTCCTATTATTTGTATGTCCCATTAGATACATCGTGTCCTTCATCGGGCTTCGACAAGGAATACCCAACCGAATAGTGACCTCGGAGTCTTCATTTTCTAAACCGCACTAAGATCTTGGAATATGAAAACAAAGTTTTGCTTATAAATCTTTTTCTTCTTCCAGTACCATCATCATCATTATCATAATCCTCCACTCCCCAAGGAGCATAGGCCTTCAACAAACACATGCCAAGTCCTCCTGTCATGTGCCATCCTCTCAAGTTCTTTCCATGTTTTCCTCATCATTTTCACCTCTGTTTCCAGCTCTCTTCTCCATGTGCTTCTTGTTCTACCTCTGCCTCTCTTGCCCTGGGGGTTCCAGAACAAAAACTGTCTTGTAATGCTATCAACAGGTTTCCTCAGTGTGTGTCCTATCCATCGCCATCGTCTTCTTCTCATCTCTTGTTCCACTGGCACTTGTCTAGTTCTTGTCATCAGTTCCACATTGGTAACCTTGTCATACCATTTTAATCCTTCTATTCTACGCAAGCACCCATTTGTGAAAGTCTGTAGCTTTTTGGTTGTTGTCTTCAAGTACCATATTATCTGGTAAATGTGATCATGTCTCTCCACAATGCCTGTCCCCCAGCTCTGCTTATCAATTCTGTTGCTGACTTCATTCCATGCCTTGATGAACGAAGCTTCTAGCATCCTCTACTTTATGTAACTTTATAAGTTCTGATTACCTCCTCCCCCCATGTGATTATGTTTCCGAACAAATGGTATAATAACGAATGTAGGTCTAAAGATAATGTTTGTACCTTTCACCATAATTTATTCCATGGTAATAATTAGTTTGTACTTTTCAAAATACTTTATTTCATGGTAATAATTAGTCTGTATTTTTCAACACATTTTTATTTCAAGTAATAATTAGTTTGTAGCTTTCAACAAATTTTATTTCATGGTAATTAGTTTGTACTTTTCAACGTATTTTATTTCATGGTAATAATTAGTTTGTACTTTTCAACACATTTTATTTCAAGTTTCAAGGTAATAATTAGTTTATAGCATTAAACACATTTTATTTCATTGTAATAATTAGTTAGTACTTTTCAGCGTATTTTATTTCCTGATTATAATTAGATACTGTGAATGTGAGTAATCTATTATTTTGCCTTTACAACGTTCAATTCCTGTAAACTGATATGTAACCTGCATGTGAGAATAAATGAACTCAGTATAAAAGACGAGATAAAAGAAGGGCAGAATGTCTGACGGCCCTGCGTGCTCAATTCTCAACCCTTTGAAAACAAAGTTCGTTCGTTTGCATTTCCATATTTGTTTCTCTTTGCTCCTTCAATCTTCTGTTGTTACAAAACACTCCATCTTTCTCTCGTCGTAACATATCCAATGAAAGTGAGGTGCTTAATTCTTATACGAGTTATTCACTACCTGTGTGAGTTGCTTATAAGATTTATACACTACCTGTGTACGTTGCTTAATTCTTATAAGAGTTATACACTACCTGTGTGAGTTGCTTAATTCTTATAAGAGTTATACACTACCTTCGTTAGTTGCTTTATTCTTATAAGAATTATACACTACCTGTGTGAGTTGCTTAATTCTTATAAATAAGAGTTATACACTACCAGTGTGAGTTGCTTAATTCTTATAGAGTTATATACTACCTTTATGAGTGGCTTTATTCTAATATGAGTTATACACTACCTGTGTGAGTGGCTCTATTCTAATATGAGTTATACACTACCTTTGCGCATTGATTTCTTTCAATACATTCTCATCACTCTTTTTTAGCTAAATAAAACCCATCCCTGTAGCCAAAGGGATTTTCCTGCTTATAACAGGTCTCACCGAAATCATTGTCCCCGTAACCACGTCACACAAGAAACCCTCGATACCGACCAGCATTATTGTGGGACGAATTATTTTCCAGATCAACCATCAATCATTCAATCGATCAATATCCTATAGCTCCCAGGCAACATCGGACTTTAACAAACAGAAACGATATCCTCATGTCACGTGCCACGTGCTCAAGGTCCGTCCGTGTCTTCCTCATCATTGTTATTTCTGTCTCCAGTTCTCGTCTCCGTGTGGTCTTCAGTAAACCTCTACTTCTATTGCCCTGGGGATTCCAGAACAAGGACTGCCTTGTAATGCTATCAACAGGTTTCCTCAATGTGTTTCTTGTCTATTCACAGTGTCTTCTTGTCATCTGCGCCACTTGTCTGATCCTTGTCATCAGTTCCACGTTGATGACCTTGTCGTACATTTATGAAAGCCCGTGACTTCCCTGTATTGAGTCATGCACCTCCATAATAGAGGACTTTCTTCTGCCATGGATGACTGACTTTTATTTTTCTTCAATGGTCCTGTCCGTATTGTTTGTTGAAATATTTGTGAATACATTTTTTCTACAGAATAGGACAGCCGGTCTCATGACCAACCCTCCTTAGTCAAATCTTACGACATGTATTCTAGGTTGGTGTTGCACTATTCTTTGTTCCCATTTAATACAGTAATACACGGGTGCTTTTCCACATGATAAATTATAACTCGCTAGTGTTAAAATTCAATGTTTATTTGTTCAACAGTGTAATGTAACGAATTTATACCATCGTAATAATAAATTTTGAACATTTGATTCTTCTGAAAATAGACTTAGGAGCCGCGGTAGCGCAGTAGTTAGTGCACTCGCTTCTTAGCTCGGTGGTCCATGGTTCGATCCTCAGTTGAGGTGGGATTTTTTAGACCGTAAACGGCTCCGGGGTCTACCCAGCCTCAAAAATTGGGTACCAGAGCAACTCTGGGAAGGTTAAGGCGGACGACATGATGCTGACCACATCACCCCTAGTGTGCCGATAGTCAAGAAAATATGGGCCTAACATAGGGTTCCCATTCGTCCCGTTTTTCCCGGGACAGTCCCGTTTTTTTTTATAAAATGTCCCGGTGTCCCGAATTTATTCCAAATGTCCCGCTTTTTAAGGGTCCTTCCTGAAAAAAAAAATCTTTGGGTATCGGATTTTATTCCGTGTTTTAGTAGTGTTACTTTATCAATTTCCGGTTACAGTGGACCCTCAGTTTGAATCTCGAACAAAAATTCGAAAGTCGACCAAAACAATGTTCAGTGAGCATCTACCAAATGATGTAATGCGTATTAGCATTATTATACAGTATTTTTATCGTTTTTCATCCGCATAATGCCGAAACGTAAGGGCAGTATAAATGATAACATTACAAGAGAATTTCCCTTCATTAAAGGTGTAGATGAAAATGTGGAATGTACTATATGCAGCTCTAAATTTTGCATTTCACATGGTGGTCGGTCAGACGTAGTCAACCACGTGAAAACGAAAAAAAACATAAAGGTGCTGTTGAAAGTAAGGCTTCCGACAGCAGTATAAGTCATTTCTTAAATGCGAAAACCCAGAGTGAAAAGGAAATGGAAAAACAGTTATCATTGGCAGCACAGGAAGCAACCTTCGCTTATCACACGGCGGTGCATAACTACAGGAAGGCAGAAAAGTTTCTTACCACTACTGTGAGAATTCAGTTGCAAGAATTAGAAAAAGAAGGACACATAACAGTTGAAAAGTTTCAAAGCTATGCAGTAGATTTCTATGACACCTGCATTGAATATATTCAGGAGTGGTGTACACCATTTCTTACTCCTCTTCAGTCTATGGATTGGATCAATTTGAAGGGAAAGGAGTCTGTGACTTGCTTGGAAGAACATCCAAGAAAGCTACATATTCATGAAGACAGTGTCACCAAATTTTACTGTGAATGAAGAGGACTTACTTGATGAGTTTGCATGTGTGAAAAAATATTGTGAAAGCAAATTTGATGTATGGAGTGAACTGAAGGATCAAAGTATCAGTGAAAAATGGTGTGAGATGTTCGCTCATTTTACAAAACAGGATATAAATGCTGAGAACCTGAAATGCCTAGTTAGTTTTTGTTTGGCACTGCCAGGATCCAATGCAGCTGTTGAACGTGTTTTTTCATTAATAAATGCGCTTTGGACAGACGAAAAAAACAGACTTAAAATTGAGACAGTGAAAGCTTTAACCACTATAAAGTCCCATTTTAAGGATTTCTCTTGTGCTGAGTTCTCTGTCCAAATATCAGAAGAAAAAAAAAACTTCTTGAACAGGCCCATCAATCTGATAAATATTCTGATGAATCTGAAATATAAACTTGACTATTGTGTATTTTTTAAAGGTGCGATTTTTCTAATTAAGTAATGTTTGTAATTTAGAATTCTTTTTTAAAGTGGAAGTTGTGTTAGTTAATATGTGTATTTTTATAAAAGTATCTTATTTTAAGTGCAACATATAATATATAATAGATTTATTTATGCTTTACCTTAATTTTTAACATGTCCCGTTTTTTTACAAAATGTCCCGGGTTTTTTTTGTAAAAATTTGGAAATGTCCCGGTTTTTAAACAAAACATTATGGGAACCCTAGCCTAACACCATATTCCCAATATGCCACAATGGGCGTGTAAAGGGGTCCTGTACCCCTCCCTCCTTTTAAAATAGACTTTGAATAGTTAATTCAAAATAACGCCAAGAAGTCCACAATAAAATGCCCCAAGTGTCACGATTAATGGCATTTCAATACCCTTTAGCTCCTCAAGGAGCATAGGCCTTCAACAAACACATGCCAAGTCTTCCTGTCCTGTGCCCTGCGCTCAAGTTCTTTCCATGTTTTCCTCATCAATTTCACTTCTGTATCCAGTTCTCTTCTCCATGTGTTTTTTGGTCTACCTTTGCCTATCTTTCCCTGTGGATTCCAGAACAAGGACTGCCTTGTAATGCTATCAACAGGTTTCCTCATTCTGTGTCCTATCCATCGCCAGCGTCTTCTTCTCAACTCTTGTTCCACTGGTTCTTGTCATCAATTCCACATTTGTGACTTTGTCATACCATTTCAGTCCTTTTATTCTACGCAAGCACCTGTTTATAAAAGTCTGTAGCTGTTTGGTTGTTGTTTTTGTTGTTCTCCATGTCTCAGAGCTATACAATAGGACTGTCTTCACATTTGAGTTGAAGATTCTTATTTTCGTGTTGGACTTGATTTCTCTTGTTCTCCATATGTTTCCCAATGCAATGAAAGCTCCTCTTGCTTTTTGTATTCTTATTTTGATATCACTGTCTGTCCCTCCAACTTTGTCTATATTACTTCCAAGATATGTGTACGATTCTTCATCTTTTAGTGGTGTTTCTTCAAGTTCAACCTTGTTATCATTTCTTGCATTTATTCTCATAATCTTTGTCTTTTCCCTGTGTATTTTCAGGTCCACTTATTGTGACCTCTCATCGAGAATTTTCATTTTCTCTTGCATCTGATTATGGTTATGGGACAGAAGAGCCAAGTCATCTGCAAAATCCAGATCATCAAGCTGTTTAGTCAGATTCCACTGGATTCCATTTCTGTTCTGTGATGTCGATGTTGTCATAACCCAATCTATTTCTAGTAAGAAAAGAAAATGAAACAAAAGGCATCCCTCTCACTCCCGTTCTAATCCTAAACGGTTCTGTAAGTTGTCCTTCATGAAGAACTCTACATGTCATGTCTTCATAGGTCTTCTTTATTAAGTTAATGATCTTCATGGGAACTCCATAATGCCTCATCAATTTCCAAAACGATTCTCTGTCTACACTGTCAAATGCCTTTTCATAGTCCACGAATCCGATGTATAGCGGTGAATTCCATTCCAGACTTTGTTCAACTATTATTGTCAATGTGGCTATCTGGTCTGTACTGGATCTATTTTGTCGAAAACCTGCTTGTTCATCTCTCAGTTGCTTGTCTATGGACTCTTTTAATCTCTCCAGGATGATTCTGTTTAATACTTTTCCTGGCACTGATAGTAACATTATTCCTCTATAATTTGTGCACACTTGTAAATTTCTCTTCTTAGCTTTATGGCGTTCTTTATTTCTTCTCTACTTGGTCGTTCACAGCTGATTTGTAACTCCTCTTCTGCTGGCTGGATGTCTGGTGGATTAGTTGGAGATGGTCTATTGAGAAGTTCCTCAAAATGTTCTGTCCATCTCTTCATTTGTTCTTGTATATTACCAAGCAATTTTCCATTCTTATCTTTTAAGAGGCCATTTGCTTGCATACATTTACTTGTTAGCTTCTTTGTGTTGTTGTACATATCCCTCGTATTTCCTTTGGCTGCAGCTTCCTCTGCTTCCCTTGCCAAATCATCATTATATTTCATCTTGTCTCTTTTGATGTTTCTTCTTACTTCTTTGTTTGCTTCTATGTACACTTCATGAGCCTTGGCTTTGGAGCTTCTTGTTTTGCTTTTGTTTAAATCTGCTTTCTTGTTTTTCCTGTCTTCTATCTTACTATTGGTTTCTGTTGTTATCCATGCTTTGTGCTGATGTTCTCTTTTTCTCATTACTTCTTCACATGTCTCGTTCCATATATTTTTTACTTGTTGCCAGTGGTCTTCCGCATCTGTTTCATCTTCCAGCTGTTGGAGTACTTGGTATTTGTTGGATACTGTGATTGAAAATGTTTCTCTTATTTCCTGATTTCTTAGATATCCCACATTATACTGTTGTCTATAGCTATATGCTGTTGTAAATTTCTTTTGAGTTTTAATTTTGTTTTAGCCAACAGAAGGTGCTGGTCTGATACCATATCTGCTCCTCTACATACTTTCACATCATGCAATGATGACATAAACTTCTTGCTTATGCATATGTGATCAATCTGATTCTCGGTTCTGTGGTCTGGTGATATCCATGTTAGTTTATGTATTCTTTTATGTGGAAATATGCTTCCTCCTATGGCTAGTTGATTTGAAGCACTGAAGTTTACTAATAGTTCCCCATTCTCGTTCATCATACCTAATCCCTGCTTTCCCCTGATTTCTTCAAAGCCAGTGTTGTCTGTTTTTATTTTCGCATTTAGTATGGACTCCTGAAGGAAAACGAAAGAGAGGCCGACCAAAAACAACTTGGCGGAGGACTGTGGAGGCTGAGATGCAAAGAATGAACCAGAGTTGGGGCACTGTACGAAGGATGGCCGCCGACCGAGCAAAGTGGAATCAATTTGTTGTTGCCCTACAAGACGCCACCAGGCGTAATGGCCACTGACTGCTTTGACGGTCGGTGGCTAAGGATCAAAGAAGAAGAAGAAGATCAAAATTGTGATGTCCTTTTTTTTCTTATTGTCCAAGACACTTTGTAGTCTGGTGTAAAAGTCTTCTTTCACAGATTCTTCTTTATCATTTGTTGGTGCATAACACTGAATGATGTTTATATTTACTTTCTTTTTGGCTGATTCAAACTGTTTCGGGGTCCCATTGCTTTCCATTCTATAAGTGCCTTCTGTGCTTCCTTGGACAGCATTAGAGCCACCCCTCCACTGTGGTGGGCTCTTTCCTCCTCATGTCCTGAGGACAATACCATTTCTGCTGTGATCAATCTCCTCTTCTCTATGCCTTTTCACCATGTCTCGCAGAGACCCAGGATATCAATCCTGTAATTTGTCATTTCTGTTGCTACCTGTGCAGTTTTCCCTTGTTAACACAGAGTGCGAACATTCCAGGTGCTAATCCTGGTGATTTTCTAGACGAAAAAAGGTTAGTCGGAAACCCAGACTCCTTTCGGTTTTCTCTAGGTTGCTTCATGCGCCTTCTTTCCAGAGGACCTTCTTCTGTCTTGAGCGGCTGAGTTGATTTATATTCTTTATTTGACTTGTCCATGATTGTTGAAGTTTTTGTGGTAAAAAGTTTTTTACGGGATGGGGTAACCAGCCTCATGCCCAACCCTCCTTGGTCGCTTTTTACGACATGCATGGTAGGGTACAGTGTTACTGTTCTTTGCTCTCCTTTCGGGCCCCGGTTACACACGGGTGAATGACATTTAGGACTGCTTAATTTGTTGCTGGCGAAAGGCACGCAACCAGACTGGTTTTCATTATTTGTCAAGAACTGTAACAGTGGTTTTGTAAAAGTGGAACATAACGAGGTTAAATACAAAAGATTTTGATACGAAATTTTCGCCACAATCTCGCTTGCATACGGAGCAAATTCAAGGGCTTGAATCACTGGTGGCCCCATGCTCTCTCAGGAGCGGAGAAGAGAAATATATATCTCTAAGTGAGCCCACCACAGTTAGCCATTCATACCACGCGCTCTATGGCTACGCCATCTTGCGAGAACGGCATACAGCCACGCTAACACCCAGCTAAGCTGCGTGGTTGTACATTCTATAGTAACCTTACATTATAATACTAACTATTATAGAAATAATGGCTTAGCAAATCTATATAAAGCGGTACAAATAACCAATGGACATTTTACACAGTATAAAAAACTAAGAAACTAAGAAAGCTAACACCAACTAGCTGTAGCCGATCTTACTATTACTTACACCACATTATCAGTCTAACATTACTGAAAAAGCACAGGGCTTTATCCTAGTAAGCTGTAACATAATAAATTGCAGAACTCGCCACGCTAAAATAAACTATTTCGGCATCCGCACCGTAGTTAATAAATATAACAATCTAAATCGCGCCACAATTAAATATATTATTCAAACCTACTACGTGTCGGATTTACATAAGATCCTGGAAGGTTTCCTGAACCCCAAACAATATGGAAATACTTAACCATTAAATTTCCTGTACACAAATGTAATAACTGAATATGCCAGTTCTAGTACCGGTCACGTGTTATATTTCCTGAACATGGACCCACGCCATTTTCGAATAGATTTGGATAATATCAAACGGACGCGAAATAAACACCACAAAATTAAATATATACTTACTTAATACTACGGCACAAAGATAGTAAACCTAATATCCTTTCTAACACTATCAAGACTTTAGAATGTTAGAGAATAATATATTTACTTACAAGTCCTAGGCATGTTCTTGCATTAAACTAGACTTCAGTATTTCTCAATAGCTTGTCCTCTCTCGGCGACCGGCGACCAGAATGAATAAAGAATTTTCAACTGACGCGCTAGCCTGGACACTTCTCTTCTCTGATTGGCTGCTATACGTAAGCAGCTATACTGATGTAGCTATTTTTACGGGTAAACCAAAATGGCTGCCACATAACGACAAAATGGCGGTGAAAAACAGGCGAGATGACTATGGCACTGTCACACACACACACACACACACACACACACACACACACACACACATATATATATATATATATATATATATATATATATATACGCATATATATATATATATATATATATATATATATATATATATATATATATATATTGATCGTGCCAGGATTCATATGTATATATATATTTATTTCGTTATTTTCTCCAACCTGCTGACAAATTTCATATCCTTCGCATATAACGCATCTTATTTTTTCGACATATTCATACTTTTTCTTGATAGTAGCGATTCGCTCCCGTGGCTAGACGGGAGTGCCGTTCTGAAGGTCCTGGTTTGATTCCCAGTAAGCCTATCACTTCTGTTGCTTGTCTGTTGTCTATTCTTCTACTTCTTTATTTCTCACTGAGTACCTGCTAACATATCTTTGTGTGTTTTTTGTTTATTTATTCATTGTTTACAGGTTTCCCCTACGTATTTGTTTATACGTTCATACTTTTTCTCAGAAGGTCGTCATCTGATTTAATGATTCTACACATTCGTAAAAAGAATGACATGTTTACACTATACTTAATGACTAAACTATTTATTTTTATTTCTGTATTATTGTATTGAAACCTGGTAGCTTCGCGCTCCAGTCTAGCCATCTGCAAATGATCACCTGATTCCAGTCTTGAGTTAGGAAAGGCGAAGGTAGCGAGAAAGAGCAATGGTCATTTCATCTCATAACCTAGCATGGTGAAGTCTCTAACACTTCACTCACTTAAAGTAGTATCTGCTATTGAACTACCTGTACATTTTTTTAATTATTGATATGAAGTCAAGATCTTTCAATAATAGTTGAACGTTAAGATCTTTCAATAATAGTTGAACGTTAAGATCTTTCAATAATAGTTGAACGTTAAGATCTTTCAATAATAGTTGAATGTTAAGATCTTTCAATAATAGTTGAACGTTGAGATCTTTCAATAATAGTTGAACGTTCAGATCTGAATTTCTAGTCCTACCTATTCTTACATCTTCTAGCTCTACCCCGTGTTGTTCCCGTGCGGAGGAGGGGGAGTGGGGGATTTCTGACGCTATCTAGAATGAATGCTGATTCACAGACAACGGTATCAGAGATAATGATATGCAGTTATGAGAGCGGCTTGTAACCTTATCATCTCAAACAAAATGCTACAGAAACTATTTTTGTAAGAAATGACGTCAATATTTTGGTGAATGTTTCCTCCAACATGACCTCCTGCAGTCTTGACCCCATGCCTGATAAGGAGCGAAAAATGAAATGATGATGATGATTGTATTTATTGCTGGTGTCATGACAGTTATAATTGTTGGGGTTTCTCTGTACTACTGAAGAATCCACATCTACAAATTGTATGGCTACTGGGTTGTTTTCTTATTGAGATGACAAACAGAGATAATAGGACGACTGCTACCATCTAACAAATCGTAATAGGTAGCTCAAGTGATGGTATGTATCTAGCAAACTCATCATATAAAATAAATTGCTACATAAACCACTACTAACAAACAATTAAAGTGCTTTAGCGATGGCTTCATGTATAGCAACCAACTGTAATGGTGGTATAAAGCCTCGGAAGGTGTACAAATGGGCATTATGTATAGCAACCAACTGTAATAGTGGTTTAAAGCTTCGGAAGGTGTACAAGGGGGCATTATTTCTTTATTTTTGGATGCTTGTATAGTGCGGAAGGATTGAAGTGGTATGACGAGATCACTGATGTAGCGCTAATGACAAGAACCAGATAAGCGCCAGTGGAAGAAGTCATGAGAAGAAGATGCTAGAGATGGATAGCACACAGACGGAGGAACCAGGCAGTCCTTGTTCTGGAATAATCATAGCAGGAGAGGCAGAGGAAAACAGACAGTCCTTGTTCTGGAATACTCAGGGTAGGAGAGGCAGAGGAAACCAGGCAGTCCTTGTTCTGGAATACTCAGGGTAGGAGAGGCAGAGGAAACCAGGTAGTCCTTGTTCTGGAATACTCAGGGTAGGAGAGGCAGAGGAAACCAGACAGTCCTTGTTCTGGAATACTCAGGGTAGGAGAGGCAGAGGAAACCAGGCAGTCCTTGTTCTGGAATACTCAGGGTAGGAGAGGCAGAGGAAACCCATGGAACACACGGAGAAGAGAACTGGAGACAAAATGGGATGACGAAGACAGAAAAACCTGGAGTTGATGGCATGAAACAAACAACAAGACCTGGAGTTGATGGCACGAAACAACAAGACCTGGAGTTGATGGCACGAAACAACAAGACCTGGAGTTGATGGCACGAAACAACAAGACCTGGAGTTGATGGCACGAAACAACAAGACCTGGAGTTGATGGCTGTATCGTCAATGTATCAAAGACATTTCATTTCTTACATCCCATATAGTGCGCCGCATGGTTATAATATTATTATCTATCAGGGTTTGATAGTTTAAATTCACTGACTTGTACATGCGTTAAATACAGTGTCACATCAATAATGTTGTAAAAATGCATTATACGGTACACCTGGGCTTTCAAGCAAAGGTTGTTTCGAAATCAGAAACAGGAACGTCTAGTTCACACAACAAAGCCCTTAACCATCAAAAATGTCACTGTCTTTGTTCTGGTCATTTAAGATTCCCCAACATTTTCAGGCAAAGTTGGGTTATAAATCAAAGATGTAATATCTACTCCACAGAATTTAGCAAAGCAAATACAAAGGTGTCACTCTGAATTTTCTGATAAGAAAGTCCCGTCTTGGAACACTTGAAAGACACCTACCTGTTCAATGTTCAAGTACTTTCCACTACCACATTTTGATTTAAAAAAATATTACAAAATAACCCATCTTGACTTTAGATAAACCAGATGACATCAAAGAACATGGGGTTCTGCTGACATCAATCGCCGATGCTTTATCTAAAGAAGATTAGGACTGTGAGAATACATGTACAATCAATATATTTTTCCTCTCTCTCTCTCTCTCTCTCTCTCTCTCTCTCTCTCTCTCTCTCTCTCTCTCTCTCTCTCTCTCTCTCTCTCTCTCTCTAGATATATATATATATATAAAGTATTTTTTTTTCATGATTTCATCTAACTTGACCAAATTTCATGTATTTCCATTTTACAATGACCTATTCTTCGACTTATTCATACTTTTTCTTATAATCTCATCATGTGATCTCACGTTCCTATCCACTCTTCAAAATAATGACATTTACACTACACGTGAGCACCCGATTGGCAGAGTGGTTAGAGCGTTGGTCTTTCGCTGAAAAAGGTGCCGGGTTCGAATCACGATACCGACATGCTCGTCTACCTATCTGTAAATGGCTACCTGACTCTGACCTTTGTGTTAGAGAAGTAAAAGGCATCGAGAAAGGGAACTCCACCTCTCGATACTGAACCTTGTATGGTGAAGTCTCCAACACTTTACTCCCCTACGGCTGTATCTGCTATGGGCAAACCTTTACTTAATGATTGCACTATTTATTTTTATTTATGTATTTATTTATATAACCTTTTTAGCTTCGTGTTCCAGTCTACCTACCTGTAAACGGGTGCTTGATTCTGCTCTAGATGAAGGGTTGATAGGTAAAGGCAGCGAGAAAGGAAAATGGTCACCTCGCCTCATAGAGATGGGCTTAGCATGGAAGGGTCTCTAACACTTCGCTCCCTTACAGCAATATCTTCTATAGAATTACTTTTAGCTGTTGTGTTTGTTAAAACTGCTTTGAGTTTAATATCTCTCAATTGTACTCGTAGTTAAACGTATATTTCGGCTGTGTACTGGACACAACAGTTTAATATCTCTCAATTGTACTCGTAGTTAAACGTATATTTCGGCTGTGTACTGGACAAAACAGTTTAATATCTCTCAATTGTACTCGTAGTTAAACGTATATTTCGGCTGCGTACTGGACACAACAGTTTAATATCTCTCAATTGTACTCGTAGTTAAACGTATATTTCGGCTGCGTACTGGACACAACAGTTTAATATCTCTCAATTGTACTCGTAGTTAAACGTATATTTCGGCTGCGTACTGGACACAACAGTTTAATATCTCTCAATTGTACTCGTAGTTAAACGTATATTTCGGCTGCGTACTGGACACAACAGTTTAATATCTCTCAATTGTACTCGTAGTTAAACGTATATTTCGGCTGCGTACTGGACACAACAGTTTAATATCTCTCAATTGTACTCGTAGTTAAACGTATATTTGGGCTGCGTACTGGACAAAACAGTTTAATATCTCTCAATTGTACTCGTAGTTAAACGTATATTTCGGCTGCGTACTGGACACAACAGTTTAATATCTCTCAATTGTACTCGTAGTTAAACGTATATTTGGGCTGCGTACTGGACAAAACAGTTTAATATCTCTCAATTGTACTCGTAGTTAAACGTATATTTCGGCTGCGTACTGGACACAACAGTTTAATATCTCTCAATTGTACTCGTAGTTAAACGTATATTTCGGCTGCGTACTGGACACAACAGTTTAATATCTCTCAATTGTACTCGTAGTTAAACGTATATTTCGGCTGCGTACTGGACACAACAGTTTAATATCTCTCAATTGTACTCGTAGTTAAACGTATATTTGGGCTGCGTACTGGACACAACAGTTTAATATCTCTCAATTGTACTCGTAGTTAAACGTATATTTCGGCTGCGTACTGGACACAACAGTTTAATATCTCTCAATTGTACTCGTAGTTAAACGTATATTTCGGCTGCGTACTGGACACAACAGTTTAATATCTCTCAATTGTACTCGTAGTTAAACGTATATTTCGGCTGCGTACTGGACACAACAGTTTTATATCTCTCAATTGTACTCGTAGTTTAAACGTATATTTCGGGCTGTGTACTGGACACAACAGTTTCTTATCTCTCAACTGTACTCGTAGTTAAACGTATATTTCGGCTGCGTACTGGACACAACAGTTTTATATCTCTCAATTGTACTCGTAGTTAAACGTATATTTCGGCTGCGTACTGGACACAACAGTTTAATATCTCTCAATTGTACTCGTAGTTAAACGTATATTTCGGCTGCGTACTAGACACAACAGTTTAATATCTCTCAATTGTACTCGTAGTTAAACGTATATTTCGGCTGCGTACTGGACACAACAGTTTAATATCTCTCAATTGTACTCGTAGTTTAAACGTATATTTCGGCTGCGTACTGGACACAACAGTTTAATATCTCTCAATTGTACTCGTAGTTAAACGTATATTTCGGCTGCGTACTGGACACAACAGTTTAATATCTCTCAATTATACTCGTAGTTAAACGTATATTTCGGCTGCATACTGGACACAACAGTTTAATATCTCTCAATTGTACTCGTAGTTAAACGTATATTTCGGCTGCATACTGGACACAACAGTTTAATATCTCTCAATTGTACTCGTAGTTAAACGTATATTTCGGCTCCATACTGGACACAACAGTTTAATATCTCTCAATTGTACTCGTAGTTAAACGTATATTTCGGCTGCGTACTGGACACAACAGTTTAATATCTCTCAATTATACTCGTAGTTAAACGTATATTTCGGCTGCATACTGGACACAACAGTTTAATATCTCTCAATTGTACTCGTAGTTAAACGTATATTTCGGCTGCGTACTGGACACAACAGTTTATTAATATCTCTCAATTATACTCGTAGTTAAACGTATATTCCGGCTGCGTACTGGACAAAACAGTTTAATATCTCTCAATTGTACTCGTAGTTAAACGTATATTTCGGCTGCGTACTGGACACAACAGTTTAATATCTCTCAATTGTACTCCTAGTTTAAACGTATATTTCGGCTGCGTACTGGACACAACAGTTTAATATCTCTCAATTTTTCTCGTAGTTAAACGTATATTTTGGCTGCGTACTGGACAAAACAGTTTAATATCTCTCAATTGTACTCGTAGTTAAACGTATATTTCGGCTGCGTACTGGACACAACAGTTTAATATCTCTCAATTGTACTCGTAGTTAAACGTATATTTCGGCTGCGTACTGGACACAACAGTTTAATATCTCTCAATTGTACTCGTAGTTAAACGTATATTTCGCTGCGTAACTGGACACAACAGTTTAATATCTCTCAATTGTACTCGTAGTTAAAACGTATATTTCGGCTGCATGCTGGACCCGACACGTTAATATCTCTCTATCGTACTCGCAGTTAAACGTATATTTCGGCTGCGTACAGGACACAACAGAGTTTTTAATATCTCTCAATTGTACTCGTAGTTAAACGTATATTTCGGCTGTTACTGGACACAACAGTTTAATATCTCCCAATTGTACTCGTAGTTAAACGTATATTTCGGCTGCGTACTGGAAACAACAGTTTAATATCTCTCAATTGTACTCGTAGTTAAACTTATATTTCGGCTGCGTACTGGACACAACAGTTTAATATCTCTCAATTGTACTCGTAGTTTAAAACGTATATTTCGGCTGCGTACTGGACACAACAGTTTAATATCTCTCAATTGTACTCGTAGTTAAACGTATATATTTCGGCTGCGTACTGGACACAACAGTTTAATATCTCTCAATTGTACTCGTAGTTAAACGTATATTTCGGCTGCGTACTGGACACAACAGTTTAATATCTCTCAATTGTACTCGTAGTTAAACGTATATTTCGGCTGCGTACTGGACACAACAGTTTAATATCTCTCAATTGTACTCGTAGTTAAACGTATATTTCGGCTGCGTACTGGACACAACAGTTTAATATCTCTCAATTGTACTCGTAGTTAAACGTATATTTCGGCTGCGTACTGAACACAACACGCAGCCGAAATATACGTTTAATATCTCTCAATTGTACTCGTAGTTAAACGTATATTTCGGCTGCGTACTGGACACAACAGTTTAATATCTCTCAATTGTACTCGTAGTTAAACGTATATTTCGGCTGCGTACTGGACACAACAGTTTAATATCTCTCAATTGTACTCGTAGTTAAACGTATATTTCGGCTGCGTACTGGACACAACAGTTTAATATCTCTCAATTGTACTCGTAGTTAAACGTATATTTCGGCTGCGTACTGGACACAACAGTTTAATATCTCTCAATTGTACTCGTAGTTAAACGTATATTTCGGCTGCGTACTGGACACAACAGTTTAATATCTCTCAATTGTACTCGTAGTTAAACGTATATTTCGGCTGCGTACTGGACACAACAGTTTAATATCTCTCAATTGTACTCGTAGTTAAACGTATATTTCGGCTGCGTACTGGACACAAAACAGTTTAATATCTCTCAATTGTACTCCTAGTTAAACGTATATTTCGGCTGCGTACTGGACACAACAGTTTAATATCTCTCAATTGTACTCGTAGTTAAACGTATATTTCGGCTGCGTACTGGACACAACAGTTTAATATCTCTCAATTGTACTCGTAGTTAAACGTATATTTCGGCTGCGTACTGGACACAACAGTTTAATATCTCTCAATTGTACTCGTAGTTAAACGTATATTTCGGCTGCGTACTGGACACAACAGTTTAATATCTCTCAATTGTACTCGTAGTTAAACGTATATTTCGGCTGCGTACTGGACAAAACAGTTTATTAATATCTCTCAATTGTACTCGTAGTTAAACGTATATTTCGGCTGCGTACTGGACACAACAGTTTAATATCTCTCAATTGTACTCGTAGTTAAACGTATATTTCGGCTGCGTACTGGACAAAACAGTTTAATATCTCTCAATTGTACTCGTAGTTAAACGTATATTTCGGCTGCGTACTGGACACAACAGTTTAATATCTCTCAATTGTACTCGTAGTTAAACGTATATTTCGGCTGCGTACTGGACACAACAGTTTAATATCTCTCAATTGTACTCGTAGTTAAACGTATATTTCGGCTGCGTACTGGACACAACAGTTTAATATCTCTCAATTGTACTCGTAGTTAAACGTATATTTCGGCTGCGTACTGGACAAAACAGTTTAATATCTCTCAATTGTACTCGTAGTTAAACGTATATTTCGGCTGCGTACTGGACACAACAGTTTAATATCTCTCAATTGTACTCGTAGTTAAACGTATATTTCGGCTGCGTACTGGACACAACAGTTTAATATCTCTCAATTGTACTCGTAGTTAAACGTATATTTCGGCTGCGTACTGGACACAACAGTTTAATATCTCTCAATTGTACTCGTAGTTAAACGTATATTTCGGCTGCATACTGGACACGACAGTTTAATATCTCTCAATTGTACTCGTAGTTAAACGTATATTTCGGCTGCGTACTGGACAAAACAGTTTATTAATATCTCTCAATTGTACTCGTAGTTAAACGTATATTTCGGCTGCGTACTGGACACAACAGTTTAATATCTCTCAATTGTACTCGTAGTTAAACGTATATTTCGGCTGCGTACTGGACACAACAGTTTAATATCTCTCAATTGTACTCGTAGTTAAACGTATATTTCGGCTGCATACTGGACACGACAGTTTAATTAGTTAAACGTATATTTCGGCTGCATACTGGACACGACAGTTTAATATCTCTCAATTGTACTCGTAGTTAAACGTATATTTCGGCTGCGTACTGGACAAAACAGTTTATTAATATCTCTCAATTATACTCGTAGTTAAACGTATATTCCGGCTGCGTACTGCGCACAACAGATTGAGAACCATCTATACCAGTGGTTCTCAACGTCTTTGTTCTGGAATACCCAGGGTAAGAGAGACAGAGGACAACGAAAGAATATATTGAGAAGAGAGGTGGAGCCAAACATGATGGGGATGAAGAAGACATTAGAAGCTGATGGTACAGGACAGGAAGACTTGGTATAAGTTTGTTGAGGAGTTGAAAGATGATGAATGAATGAGTTTGATCTTTTTATTCATTGCATTTGTTGTTTACCGGTTTCCTAAATTGATATAATTTGTTAGCATTATCAGTGAGAGGGCTCTCTGTATTGTCGATGTACCTAAGACATTTCGTTTCTTACATCCCACATAGAGCTCGGTATAGTTATAATACTATTATCTATCAGGGTTTGATAGTTTAGTACAGAAAATGTAACATCAATAGTTTCTTAAAAATGTAATTAATCCTGAGTCGTTTCAAGCAAAGGTTGGTTCAATATCGTATACGACATCGGCTAGTTCAAACAACAAAGCCACTTAACCAGGAAAGTGTCGCTTTCTTTGTTCTGGTCAGTTAATGTACCCCGACGCTATTAACCAAAGCTTGGTTTAAAATCAAAGATGTAATACCGTCCCCAAACAATTTAGCGATTTAACTACCATGGCGTCATTCTTGATGTTCTGGTAAAGAATGTCATGCCTACGAACATTTGAAAGACACATGTTCAGTGTTCTTACCCATCTGGACTTTAGATAAACCAGACGACATCATAGAACCAGCGGCGCTTCTGACACTTGTCGTGTTTTACTTACGGCGCTCCGGTGACTAATTCGTTCATTGTTCAAGCCTGGGTTCCTAGTTTCTGCTTGTTTCGTCGGGCAGTTTGTTTACTCATAGAAATCGCCGTCAAGTACATTATTCCTAATCCGGCAGTTCGGCAACAATGGTCAACCACCTTGTCCATGCGCCAGATCCAGGAAGTAGACAACGTCTTTGTTCTTGACTTGGGCACTCTAGCCCTGCTCCGCAAAGTTGGTATAAACATTATTAGGTATTTACTGTCCAGTCGGTTGTCAGATTGGTAGAATTTGAGTGCTCTCTCGTTATTTTGCTGCCGAACTGCGTAGTCTTCTCTTTTCGGTTAAGACATTTCAAACTGACGACTGAAGAGCATGGCTCAATTAGTTATGCGCGATCCCAATGTTTATGAAATGGAAGATTTCTTTACCACGTTCCATCTGCAGCCCGAAAAAGTGATCGACATAGGAGTTTGCGGTGAGATTGTTTTGGCCATACCTTTGAAGAAAACAGATGCCAGACGAGTGGTGAAGAAGTTCACTTTGCTGGATCAAGAGACAAATGTCAGGAATAAACAGATATTCGAAGCTGAGGTACAGTTTATGAAGTCTTTCGACCACCCATTTTTGATGAAATGCCTCATCGCTGGTAAGTGCCCTGAGTATCTGGCTATCTGCATGTACTACTATCAGAGAGGTACATTAGACCAATATGTTGGTGGTCTCAGTCTTGAGTTATCTGAACTCTGTGTCACGCAAGTGGATTGTGCCCTTCGATATCTCCACAAGCATCACGTAGTTCATCTTGATGTCAAATTAAATAATATCTTCATAGATGATGATTTCAATGCTATCCTGGGAGATTTCGGACTGGCGGAGGAGATGTTCCCTGACCAACAGACATTGCCCAAAAGGAAATGTGGCGGTACACTTTGTTATTTTGCTCCAGAACGAATAGGAGCACCAGCAGACAAGGAACTGGATCCTTACAAAGTGAGTATGTTTATATCTTTAGTAGGTTAGGTGTTGCTTTGCATTGTTAATGGTAAGAAGATAGAATAAGTGTTAATATGCATTTGTCTATGAGCAAGTGCGCGCGTACACAAATTACGAAATCATCATACAATTCACACACAAATAAACACAAAGAAAAAAATATTAAAAAATAAAACTTTACAGTCACCCATTGAAGAACGCATGCACTTTAATTTAGAGCGCACACCCTTGTGTCAGTGGAAGGCAAAAAAAAAAAAAAAAATTACACAGCTTTAAATTTTTTGCCCGCATATGCCATTAGAAATTAGAGGGAACATTCATAGACAACGTATACCTGTTACTTATTGTCGCACAACATACCAATTCCATCATCATTAGGGACAGGGTTTTAATGATCTAAAAATCGCTAAAAAAAATGACATTAAAAATGCATTTAAGACCCAAAAACGAATTAAAATGCACTATAAGATAAATAATGAAATAAATATAAAATAAAAATATAACTTAAAAAAAATGAAATGAAAAAAAAATAACCTAAAAACACAACTTTCTGTTTTTAGTTTCTGAGCTAAACTGAAATTATTTTGTATTATTAAATAAGAAGAAAATTAACGGCATAAAACAAAACAAAAAGAATCTAGCAAATAGAATTTAGTTTCTTGCTGTTACTGTGCCAAACTGAAATTCTTTAACTCTTTAAGTCCCAATGGACTTTATAATGGCTCAGGGTTTAGACCCATTTAGTTACTAACCCAAAAATTGACCAATAAAACAAGATATGGAGAAGACATAAAAATACTTCATTTTCTTACCTTTTCTGTGTCTAACTGAATATCTATTTTATTAACCAAAAACAGGTAGTCTAAGAGAAAAAAAAAAGAAAACACACACACACACACACACACACACACACACACACACACACACACACACACACACACACACACACACACACACACACACACACACACACACACACACACACACACACACACACACACACACACACACACACACACACACACACGCGCACACACACACACACACACACACACACACACGCGCGCACACACACACACACACACACACACACACACACACACACACACACACACACACACACACACACACACACACACACCTTCACACACACAAATGGAAATACCCCCCCCCCTTTCCCTCCCACCTTAAAAATGCAATTTATGATTTTATAATTTTCTGTCCAAAACTTAAAATTTTATTTTCATTAACAAAATAATCTTTTATTTTAAAAAAATAAAAACACTCACAAAAGACATGACAGAACAACTGGATATTTTTTAGTTTCAATGGCAAAGTGACTTTTTTTTTTTAAATTTAATGAATTAAGTATTACAATACACAATACAAGAAAGGTGCAGATTTTCACAACTGAAAATTTTTTTTTTTTTTTTTAAATTAAATAAAATTTTGCTTCGTTTTGGCGAAGCGAGCACCGTTTAACCTTGACACATGGTCAATCGATTATATTAGGGCGCATGTCAAAATATAAAAGACGTTGTGCTCTTGTTAATAAATTCTCAAAAGAGAATAACTTTTTATCGTCTGCCAACAAATCTTTAAACTCTGAAAAGCTTCTTTCCACTATTACTGACATCACAGGAGCATACTTGAAAGACCAGTTGTTTCTAAGACCAGTGAAAATTCACCAAGAGAAAAGTGTGAAATTAAGCACAGCTTTTCTTATCCCACATTTTTGTTTCGAAATTTGCTCAATTATCATTTGCTCAGCCTGTCCCACGTCTTCAGTCACATTGTCTAAGTCACCACACTTTCTTCATCAAATCTATCTGATCCACTAATAGAACTGCTGATTTCTCTAAGGACGTAATGGCACCAGGCAGAAATTTAAAATTTGGCATTATGTAGGAAAATTTACCAGCAACTATTATTGTCAGGGATTTAGGGAAAATGATTAAACAGCATGGGGAAAACAGTGAAGTAAGTTGTAAAAATTAAAAAAAACAGCAAACAAAAAACTATAAGTAAGAAACACTAAAAAAAATGACTATTTAAATTGAAAAATACTAAAATATTCACAATAATGACTGAAGACAAAAGAAAGTAAAATGGAAAAACAAAAAAAGGGCACAATAAAGGCTTAACTCTGACTCCGCTATTATTTTCCACTATGTGCCATACTTTTAATTCATGATAGACTAAAGACAACGCTCAGAGAGTTGTTTTGGCACGGATGTCAAATCTGACCAACGATCTGAGAGTTGTTCCAGAGTCAAAGAGTTAACAAAGGCTCTTAAATAACCCTAGTTTTTTTTATAGAGCAGCGTTTTGGTTATACCCCCCTCCCTCCCCACCTCCCATCACTCTCCTACGTGTTCCTTATGGAGCACCCACTACAGCTTGTCTACTTGCAAGGAAGTCAGCATTAAGCATTGACATGTTCTTGCAGCATTGATCTATGTAACTATTTGTTTTGACACGATCAGGTTGTCAGCCTCATGCATAGCCTAGTCGCCTTATATGAGCAATCAGCCTATTCCTTTGTCTCAGCAGGGACCTGCGGGAACTACATGGGGCACGGTCTGTAGTAACTGTTGCTTCATATCTACCCCTCGTCCCCATTCTTCTCTTCCTTGACTTTTGTTTTAAACAAATACTGCAACGTCTGCTACAACTTCTGCTTGCTTTCACTACAACATTTTGTAACTACTGCCTAAGCGCTAAGCTACTAATTCACAGATTATAATCTAACGATTCTTACTTCAATTTCTTTCTTTAGCATTGAATGTTGCTATATTTCCACTTACTTCACAATTCTTCTTTCCCTTGGCATTTTTTCCCCCCACAAATCCAACAACGTCTGTTTGCTTTCACTACAAATTTTTGTAACGACTGCCTTCGCTGCTAATTTTCCAGATTACAATGTAACCATTCTTACTCCAGTGTCTTTATTAGCATTAAATCTTCCTTATTTCCGCTCCCTTTCCAATTATTCTTTTCTTCGGCATTTCTGTTCCACAAATCCTACGTGTGTTTGCTTTCACTACAACTTTTTATAACGACTGCTTAAGCTATTACTTTCCAGACCAGATTCTAACCATTCTAATTTCAATGTTTTTCTTCAGCTTTCCGGTATTGTTTACTGCTATCTATCTTTTTTATTCCAATTTTTTAAGTTGTCGTTCATCTCTCTGTCACTGTTAAAGTCAAGTTCTATATAGTTCGTGAACTTTGTTCTTCCACTGTCTAACATAGCTTATCCCCTCCCAGGATGCCTGGACCAAGCACTCACATACTCGTAGCAATTTGTTTTACGTGATGAGGATGTCAGCTTCATGCACAATCGCATATTAGTGGCCTGATATGACATGCATGAGTGAGCTGTATGCCTCCTCTGTCTTTGTCTCACCAGAGATCCACGGGGCATCTTTTCTTACGTGATATTATTAGTATTTGTCTGTTGGCGGCGTTAAGAGATGGCGATTGTCTGTACTTGTAGAACAAATCACCCTTTTTGTGTAGACATTTTATATTGATTCTTTTGTTGTTTCTTTTCGTAACTATATAATGAGAGAAAGGAAGGGCAGAATGTAAGAAGGGTCAGCGCGCTCAACTCTTATTTACTTAGTCGTTCCCATTCTACCGTGAGGTGTAGAGGTTTGGAACAGAGAGCGCCAGACTATCCTATCGGCTGTCTTCCTCCTGGCCTGATTCCATTCTAGTCCTCGGTCCTTCAAAGATTGTTTAATGTTGTCCAACCAGCGGACTCTGGGTCGTCCTGGGGGTCTAGATCCCTAGCTCTTTGTTTCCTATCCTTTTCGTGGTAGCCGATCTTCTCCCATTCTGCAGACATGGCCAAACCATCTTAGTTGGGACTGTTTTACTTGGGTCTGCAGGGGGTGGGATTTTAGGCCTTGACGTATCGTCTGGTTGCGGACCATGTCTCTTCTTGTTACTTCAACCACCTTCCTCAGATACCTCATTTCTGAGGTTTGGATCTGGCTTTTGTGGTGGGTTGTAGTCATTGCCCATGACTCGCATTCATATGTCAAGACTGGGACATAGGTGGAGCGGTATACAACCATCTACGTTTTCTTACCAACCTCTCTCTTGCTGAGAAATCCTCGATTTATGGCCTGAAAAAGTCTCCCAGCTGCTGTTTTTCGAGTGGTCAACTCTGCTTTGATGCCTCCCTTTTGGTCTATAATAGCTCCGAGATATTTAAAGTGGTCGAAACGCTCCAGGACCTTTTCTCCCAGCTTAATCTAATGTCTTCTTTCTTCTCGTGATATTACCATGGATTTTGTTTTAGAGCTGCTTATGACCATCCCTCTCTTCTCCAGCTCTTCCTTCCAGACTTGCAGGTTGGATTGGAGATGTGCCTCTGATTTAGCAATCAAGGCAACATCATCAGCAAATGCCAGCTCTGAAATTCATACCTGTCTCATCTTCCAATACCCCACTGAATACTTTCTTGTTCTCTCCTTACAAGCCTTGATAACATCGTCCATGAGGAGTATGAAACTCATTGAAAATAAAGTTCGTTCTTTCATTCTTTTTTTTTATTTTTTATTTGTCAGTTTTTGAAATTTTGAAATAGCCGAAGAAGGGGGAGGGGGTGTGAGAAGTTTTTACATAACAAACTGGCATTTCAAATGTTATCTTTTTACATGTCCGATCCACTTTTCCAAATTAACTGGTTGTAATACTTTGTTTATCAGTGTAACATTCTGAGAACAGCTACTTGTTAATACTCTTATACCAACAATCTCAACTGAGATTATTCATTGCTATATAGAATCAACCCTGATATACAGAGGCAAGTCATGGGCAATTAGTAAATAATTAGGAAAAAGCACTAGTAGCCACAGAAATGTATGTTTACAGAAAAATGTATAAAATGCCATGGGCAGCTAAAAAGAGTAATGAGGATGTCGTGAAAGAGGCCAATGTGGAAAGAAACCTAATTCGTCATATTAGAAGGAAACATACTCCCTTCTTTGCGCTTGTTAAGACAAGTAGGAAGCTAGAGTATATCGTGACAACATGAAATATTGAAGGGAAAAGATATAGTGGACGACAAAACAAGAAAAACAAAGATGCAGGACAGTTTGACATTATGTCATGGAAAGAATTCAACAACAGAATTAATGAACAGTACTAGAAAAAGGAAGATGTGGAGAGACATGATCGTTTACGCCACCAGACATGGTACTTAAAGAAGAAAAAAAAAGAAGAAGGTGATGATATCAATGTATAAAAAGACACACGAGATTTTTTAAAATTTTTTTGAAATTTGAGTTTCAAAATATTATTAATTGTGCCATTACTATACATTCTTTCCCAATGACAGAAAGTTTGACAATGCCAATCTATTTTTCTTCTGTAATGGAATCAGATTAAAATATGTTTTCAAAAACTCAAATTCTAGTCACTATTTGCATCGCACACTAAACAAGGACACATTCTAGTCAAAGAAGAAAACATAATTAAAATAATTATACATTTCCCTTGATTGTCCTGACGATTCTTAGGATTGTACCTGTTTTCATTATTGAGTTTCCTCTGTTCTTGAGATTATTAATTATTATTATATATACAATCAACTGTGGCTTAATCTTTGTTTTAAAAAAAGCACAGGTAGTCCCAGAACTGATACTGCCGTAGAGAAGGGAAGTGTCAGAGATTTCACTATACTATGTTCAGCTTTATGAGGTGGGTTGAGCAGTTCCATTCCGCGTTGCCTTCATATACTCAAGAGTAAGCGTACGACTGGCAGAATAGTTACAGCACTGGCCTTTCGCGGCAACGGTACCAGGTTCAAAACAAGGTGGCGTCAAGTTCCAGTTTACTTAGCTGTAAATGGGTACATGACTCTGCTCTTCAGTTAGGGAAGGCAAAGGCAGCTAAGAAGTGAACTGGTCACCCTCACCTCAAGAAGCTAGATCTAGTACAGTAAAGTCTCTAACACTTCCCTCCCACGCTACAGTATCTGCTATGAGACTACCGTAACCTTAAGAGTAGAATCAGGTACCCCCTAACCCGTATTAAAATCAAATTCGCTCATCGGAGTCTTAAAATACTCAATTTCTTAACTTCCAGCTGGATTCCTATTCTCTCGGTGTTGTGTTGTGGGCGCTGGTGTCAGGAAAAGAACCCTCTAGCAACAATAATTATTACCTGGAGACGAGGAAAAATCGAGAGCTACTTCCGTAAGTCAGGTAAGCTATTTTCCTCTTTATACGCCAGTGAAGCAATAGGATTAACATGTGTAACACTGAAGTTAATGTTTTTTTGTTTTTTTGTTTTTTTTTCTTAACCAGCGGCAATTGGGCTTTCAGCCCTTCGGCCCAATGACGTATCATTGTGAGGCTGGGGAACCTGAGGACTTTCCTTCCAACCCGGTCAGGAGCTTCGCTCCTTCCCATCCACAGAGGGTTTATCACAGGAGCCGTTCAGGTTATTCAGTCAAATTTCCGGTCGTAAACATTTCTTCAAACGCTGACGCCCGGGTTTGAACCATGAACACCTGGTCGCCAGTACAACGCCGTAGCCATTACACCAGCGCGGCTCCCAAGAAGTTAATGTTAGGAAGATAATAAACATTATCCTAAAGCTGCCGACACGGGACAGTTGCTAATATAGTTATGGATTATATATATATATACGTACATATATATATATATATATATATATATATATATATATATATATATATATATAAGCCTATATATATATATATATATATATATATATATATATATATATATATATAAGCCTAAAAAAATAGCTAACGTTTACCAAACGTTTTTGGATCAAAATGTGACGTCACAAACTTTTACTCCCCCCACACGCACAACCTCATATTAGTCGACCCACGCACAACCTCATATTAGTCGACCCAGGTACAACCTCATATTAGCCGACAACCCACAACCTCACATTAGTCCACCCAGGCACCACCTCATATTAGTCGACCCACACACAACCTCACATTAGTCTACCGATCCACAACCTCATATTAGTTGACCCACACACAACCTCATATTAGTCGACTTAAGCAAACCTCATATTAGTCGACCCACCCACAACCTCATATTAGTTAACTCACCCACAACCTCATATTAGTCGACCCACGAACAACGTTGTATTAGTCGACCCAAGCAAACCTCATATTAGTCGACCCACCCACAACCTCATATTAGTCAACTCACCGCAACCTCATATTAGTCGACCAACACACAACCTCATATTAGTTGACTCACGCACAACCTCATATTAGTAGCCCTCTACGACATGTTTGTGAGAGAAGTAGCTATATTCTTTTTTTTTGTCTCATCACGAAGAGCCCCTCTCCCCAACCAACCTTTCCCCACCGGTAGCTGTCAAATAGTCAACTAACCAAATACTTTCTGGGTCTGCTTTCACTGCTACATTATTTCTACATATTCCTTAAGTAGTTGGCGGCAGGTTCTCTGGCCATGTGTCCCTGGTACTTTGGTTCTTCGTAACGTTGACTGCCTATTTATTTATTTTTTTGTCTTTTACTATTTTGCTTCTACTATTTAACTTTCTTTTCTTCCAACAATCAGTTTTGCAGGTCTTGTTTTTATTTGTACGGACTAAGTGACTTTAATCTTCCTTTTTCATGTATCATGCTTGGTGGCGTACGTGATCACGCCTGTCCACAACTTCCTATTTATCAACTCTATTTATCACTTCTTTGCTTGTCTTGATGCTAAACTGCCGAGTATCTTCTCTGCTTGTCACCCTCTATCTCTGTTATTCTCTAATCTTGCATGTCGTCACGATATATATTCCTGATTTCTTCTTCTCATAACGTGTCCAAAGAAAGTGCATTACTTCCTTCAAATGTGATAAATGAGATTCCTTTGAGCATTGGTTTCTTTCAGAACATCCTCATCTCTCTTGATATTCTTAACATTTTTTTGTAAAACCACATCTCTGTGGCCTTCATTGATTTTTTCTTGCTTGTTTATTAATTGTTCGTGATTCACTTCCATAAGACTGAATTGGCCTTATGTAACACTGAAGAACTCTCTTTCTTATTTTTATTGACAAAGTATCTCCATATTATTAATTGTCTAAGTGTCCGGTAACGAGCAGTGAAATAAATCACGTCAGCTTTTCCAGAAAATATGGAAAAGGCGAACACTGCTCAATGAAAACTAATTGAACGCTCATTAAAAGAGCACAAATACCTTTTAATTTTTTCGTGGTGCAAAGACCACTGACCTAAAGGCATGATAAGTTTAAGTACAATGATTCCAATGAAACTGAAATGAGATGGAAAGGAAAAAATGGCCAGAGGAGAATTAATGCCGTCATCAGGACCCATACAGCAGAAAGACCTCAACATGATTATCCTCCCCTTTCCCGCGTAACTTTTGGCGGGTTACTTGTTCGCTGTTGTATTAAAATCCTTTTTTATTTTATGGAACGCTGCTTTTACCTGGAGTTTTCTACTTCTCACCTTTGAGGCGCATCTGTCATCCAAAGTTATTTATAAACGTGTCTAGGTATTTGAATCTATTGACTGGTTTAAAGCTTTCTATTAATTTAGACAGTGTATTCTGGAGAAGTCATTTTCTTCAAGATGACAAAAACTTGTGTCGTTTTGCTCTGTAACTTTTTCTTTCACCTTTTTGATATAAAGATTGTCTCATCATCATATCTTCTTCTTCTTCGTCGTTCGCTCTCAGATAACCACATCTATCTCTCTTATAAAACTAGAAGTCCGTCTCAAGCTTCTCTCATCACCATCCACTTTCTCCCTCAACTGGGTTGGAGAAGGCCACGCTGCTACCATGCTCCAACCATAGTGCTAACAGTTATGGAATATATGTTCCTACTGCCTGTAACATACCGCAAGTTGTTTATATTATGTCTACCAACTGATATTCCTGATATGGGTCTTTATAGATCTCATTATACTTTTACTTTACAGACTGAACAGATCATATTTCAGTTCACTCACTCACTCACTCACTCACTCACTCACTCACTCACTCACTCACTCACTCACTCACTCACTCACTCACTCACTCACTCACTCACTCACTCACTCACTCACTCACTCACTCACTCACTCACTCACTCACTCACTCACTCACTCACTCACTCACTCACTCACTCAGTCAGTCAGTCAGTCAGTCAGTCAGTAAGTCACTCACTCACTCAGTCAATCACTCACTCATTCACTCAGTCACTCACTCAGTCATTCACTCACTCACTCACTCAGTCACTCACTCACTCACTCAGTCATTCACTCACTAACTCAGTCACTCACTCACTCAGTCACTCACTCAGTCACTCAGTCACTCAGTCACTCACTCAGTCAGTCACTCAGTCACTCAGTCACTCACTCAGTCAGTCACTCAGTCACTCAGTCACTTACTCAGTCAGTCACTCACTCACTCACACACTCACTCACTTACTCACTTAGTCACTCACTCAATCACTCACCCAGTCACTCTCTCACTCAGTCACTCACTCACTCAATCACTCACTCACTCAGTCACTCACTCACTCAGTCACACACACACTTACTCAGTCACTCACTCACTCAGTCACTTACTCAGTCACTCAGTCACTCACTCACTCAGTCAATCACTCACTCACACACTCACTCACTCATTCACTCACACACTCACTCACTCAGTCACTCACTCACTCACACCCTCACTCACTCACTCACACACTCACTCACAGACTCACTCACTCACTCAGTCACTCACTCACACACACACTCACTCACTCACTCAGTCACTCACTCACTCAGTCACTCACTTACTCACTCACACACTCACACACTCACTCACTCACACACTTACTCAGTCACTCAGTCACTCACTCACTCACTCAGTCACTCAGTCACTCACTCACTCAGTCACTCACTCAGTCACTCACTCACTCAGTCACTCAGTCACTTACTCACTCACTCAGTCACTCACTCACTCACTCACTCAGTCACTCACTCACTCAGTCACTCACTCACACACTCACACACTCACTCACTCACTCACTCACACACTCGCTCACTCACACACTCACTCACTCACTCAGTCACTCACTGTTATTCATTTGCTCATTCATTGTTCTTTAAAATCCACAAAAAATATGTATAGAATGTGTGATTCCTATATATCCACATTGGGATTCTCACCGCTACTACGGAGTTCCAGCACTGTGCTGAGATCCTCCTTGTGTGATCTAAGGAGAAGATCGGAGTTGTCCGTGTGCAAGGAAGATAGTCATTAAAACAAACACCCAAACCAAACTTTTATTATCTCCACTGCACCCGGTCCCCTTGGCAGAAGCCTGCACCAAGTATTCACATATTCTTACAAAGATGGTTTATGTGGCAATTTGTTTGACATGATGAGGTAGTCAGCTAAATGGACAACCTCATGTTAGCAGGTCTTGCCTGAGGAAGCAACAGATCTACTCTTTCGTTGTCTCATTAGATCCTCTTGGGAACTACAAGATATATTGGTTTTAATACTGCTATTATATCTTTGTTGTTGTTGTCTGTTTTAGTTTTCACTTTCTGTGAAGAGAAGCAGACGTAGACAGAAAAACAACTGAAGAAGAGAAATGGTGACAGAAATTGAAATGACGATTAAGATATGGAAAGACCTTGAGGTGATGGCGCGCGACACTAGGACTTGGTACTCGTTTGTTAAAAAACTGATGCTCCTTTAAGATATGAATAATATCATCATCATCACTCATTATCTCCCCTAGGAGTATAGACCTTCAACAAACTTACGCCAAGTCTTCCTGTCACGTGCCATCACCTCAAGGTCTTTCAATGACCTCATCATCTCCTTCATGCCTGTCTCCAGTTCTCTTCTCCATGTGTTATTTCAGCTTATTCTATCTCTCTTATCCCGGGGATTTCAGAGCACGGACTGCCTTGTAACGCTATCACCAGGTTTCCTTAGTTTGTGTCCAGCGTCTTCTTCTCATCTCTTGTTCTTCCTCTTAAAAAATTCTTCTTCTTCCAAGATCTCCTGTTTGTGCATCAAATATTACACGGCAGAACGCCTTCATACTTGCAAATGTTCTTTCGCTATAAATACTGCTCATATTTTATACGTGGCGACCTACTTTTGGACCTTGCTAAACCTCGAACTGACCTGTTCCGAAGTTGTTTTAGTTATGCAGGTGATTAAGCATGGAATTCCCTACCCAAGTCTGTCAAAACTGATAATTACATCTCATTCATAAGACATCTGTATTCACTTGTCATGAAATCTTGTACACACATTTAATTTTAACGACAATTAGTTTCAGTTATTTCAACGTTTCCATGAGCATTTAAGTGTCATTGTAATATTTTCAATTTTAAATTGAATTTTTTTGTATTAAGTAGCTTTATTGCTTGACCTCTCTCTCTCTCTCTCTCTCTCTCTCTCTCTCTCTCTCTCTCTCTCTCTCTCTCTCTCTCTCTCTCTCTCTCTCTCTCCCTCTCTTTTTTCTCTCTCTCTCCCTCTCTCTATGTGCGTGAATGACTATGAGAAAATGTACTTGTGTATGCTCAGTTTCTGATTGTGATGATAATATTAATTAATCCTGTCTGAAGTTGTTAATATTGTAATTTTAATTTGTAAAACGCTGAAAATTGTATTGCAGGGAAGAAATGTAAAAAGGCAATTATGCCTATTTTTTTTTACCTTGATGAAATAAAGAGTTCGTTCGTTCGTTCGTTCGTTCCTATGGCGCTTGTAGACGAAGGATAATGGTTAATGATATTCCTTACCACAGCCCTGTGTTTCTTGTCTTCGTTTTCAATTTGATTTTCACTGACGACAGGTAGTTAGAAATGTTCCTGTTGTTATAGCAGTCAACCAGTACCCTCTAGCTCCCCAAGGAGCATAGACCTTCAACAAACACGTGCCACGCTCTCCTGTCACGTGCTTTCGGCTCGTTCTTTCCATGTCTTTCCTCATCATTTTTATTTCTGTCTCTAGTTCTCTTCTCCATATTTTTTGGGGGGTCTACTTCTGCCTCTCGTGATATTTCATGGCGCCTACTTAAAACTTTTTGACCGCAAACGGCTCCGGGTTCGACCCAGCCTCATGAATTGGGTACCAGAGCAACTCTGGGAAGGTTTACTCAGCCGGCGTCATGCTGAGCATATCACCCCTAGTGTGCCGACGGTCAAGAAAATACGGGCCTAACACCATATTCCCGAAATGCATGGGCGTGTAACGGGATTCTTTTTACCCCTAATTAAAACCAGCGCCCATACTACTATAACATCAAACTTCTGTGGTAGGTTTTACTGCAGTCCCTGATTACTTACTTTGTGTTCAGCCAAACTAGGTTGTTTTTATCCTACTATACCTAAAGATGCCAACCCGCAAGTTAAACTCATTCTTTATGTTAAAAAGAAGCAGTCCACTTTCATAGGGGCATGTTATAAATGTCTGAGACACGATGGGTTCACTGCAAGGGTCATGGCTGTTGAAGTGGGCGCAAGAGGGTTTGTGGCTGCATCAGTGCATTATTTATTGAAACTGTTGGGACTGAGGGGACAGTCGAGAACAAGGGCACTGAAGAGGCTTAGTGAAACTGCCGAAAAGGCATCAGGCTGGCTGTGGAACAACCGCAATGGGCAATGGAAATCGTGACAATAAACGCTGCGGTACAGAAAACACCAAAATTTTTCTAATCGTGACAAAAAACGCTGCGGTACAGAAAACACCCACATTTTTCTAATCGTGACAATAAACGCTGCTGTACAGAAAACACCAAAATTTTTCTAATCGTGACAATAAACGTTGCGGTACAGAAAACACAAATTTTTTTCTAATCCTGACAATAAACGCTGCGGTACAGACAACACCAAAATTTTTCTAATCGTGACAATAAACGCTGCGGTACCCGGTACTGAAAACGAGATATACGCTGAGTTTTTGGTGTACTAGTGAAAAGGCTGTGACTAAGGGGCAACAGGGTGCGTATATTATAAGAGGTGTTAGGCACAGAATTTCAGTGGCTAGCGCGCAGTGGCTAGACGCGTCGGCTTCGCGCAGGCGTCTCAGTGTGTGTCTTTAGTTGTGATGTGCGACAGAACGAACGGAATAATTTGTCTTCTCTTTGTTACTTTGACAATTGCCTACACGGCTGGCAGAGTTGTCGATTTTAAAGTTGCTACCATAAGTGAAATGGGTTCATTTTCGATACAAGACAACAGGAGGCTGAGACGCTTGGGAGTCATGACCCTTAGAGTGTAAAGGAGTATATCGGGCCGAAACACTTGTCGGACGGGGGGACTTCTTCTGATGATCAGATTGCTTCCTGTTGTATCGCTCTGTAAAGAGTTTCCTATCATAAAAAGAATAAATCTGGAATATACCGTGACGACAGGAACACTTGAAGGAAAAAGGGATAGACGATGAAAAAAGAGAGAAGATTTTGGGCAGTTTGACTTAATGGCACGGAAAGAAGTCAACAACAGAACTAATAAATACAACTTGAGACAGGAAGTTATGTGGAGCAGTGGTTAGTGCACTGGCTTCCTAGCTTGGGGGCCCTGGTTCGATCCTTAGTTGAGGTGGGATTTTTTAGACCGCAAACGGCTCAGGGGTCTACCCAGCCTAAAAAAATTGGTACCAGAGCAACTCTGGGAAGGTTAAGGCGGCCGACGTGATGCTGACCACATCACCCCTAGTGTGCCGATGGTCAAGAAAATATGGGCATAACACCATATTCCCAATATGCCTCAGTGGGCGTGTAACGAGATCCTTTACCTTGACATTAATAATTGACATCACTACCTGTCTCAGACATTGTCAATGACATACACATCGATTTTGTTTGTTTATCATTCTCACAGGAACTGGCTTCTACAACTGCTGGAGAGAAATCCTGAAAAAAGGGTGACAGTCTTAGGGTTTCTGGTCAGACTGAGACGAGATGGCGTGTACCGCTATATTATTGACAGAAGCTAGAATTATCTGCTGACAGCGACGTTTCATGCTTACATTTAATTGTTCTATGCTGATACTGTGTATGTTTCTGTAGATATAGTTCTGATGTTCATTTTAGTTCATTGTAAACCTGTTTCTTCTTGTGTAGGATTTGTTGTAATCGCTTTATTTGTTCTATTTTTAAAATTTAATTTCTGTAATTAAGACCACAGTAGTTTATCTTCGTTTTGATTGACTTGTTTGACTCGTTTTCTCCTCTGCACGACATTTTTCGACTTCAGTTATCCTTTTGTGATGACTTAGCATCTTTTTGTGTTTCTGGTTTCTCTTTTTATTTTTAAATATATTTATTTTATTGCATGAATGTAATCAGAATCAGCCTTGGAGAATTTGGCGGCCGGGGCGACTGGTTTGGCATGCACCCCCTGCTCCCCGCTTATACCCGTGAAAGTTAAACTAAACTGGAAAATGAAGATAGATTCAGTAATACAATGGCTCAGAATGTTAATAAAATGTCACATTTTAGTTTTAGTGTTATCATGATCTTTATAGTTTCCTTAAACGTCCATAACTGTCCCATCTTTTCCCACCAAAACTGCAATCTTTTTTCGTGGCACGTTGTTAGTGCATAAGTGAATTGCGCGGCTCTTGAAACAACGCAAATTTTTTTTTTCCTCCAAAATAATGGCGAATGTTTGATTCTGGACGTTATTTCTTGAATAATCCCCATTTGTAATTGTTGCGTGCATATTTTGACGCACATATTACAAAAATCGATATGGCTATTTAATATGGGAAAAATATAGACATTCATTCATTTGTATATGAAAATGCTGTCTATGGTAAAAGCGAGAGAATCCATGTTTGATTCACACTTTTGATTATAGGAAGTAATCGTTCTTGATATTGATCCGGCGCATGGATTTTGCTCTCATGCCTGTACCTATTTCTTAGGGCCAGAAAATAGATTAATTTGCTTATTATGTTTATGGCCTGAATTCATATGTATTACATATTATTAGTACAAGTAGAATCAGTCCTATATTGTATATTTTTGATGGGTAGGCAGGACTAGATTCTTGTTATTCCGCTCTAGCGGAAGTATGAGTTGTCTTGTCTAGTCGTGATGAGTTCCGATGTACCGTGACAATGGCGGGTACGCCTTTTCTAGGGCTGGCAGATTCTTAAGGAAAAATGATTTATGAAGTGGTTTTTCTTCGATAGGAGATTGTTCCTCTACTAGAGTTTGTGTTAGAGACTCTCCTAAGGTACGGTACCATGTATGATTCGGACTCCATGTATTGCCAGACCCTATTTTGATGATCTCAGGTCGGTTAGACCTAGCTGGAATTTTGTGCTTCGCAACGCTAGGGTCAAGTTTGTATCGACGGAGATGACGGGCTCCATACTGTAATTATGTCTACGTGAGGTAATTAGATTACTGTAGATCTGTATGGAGGAACTTTATGAAATTATGCATATGTATTGCAAATTAACTTTGGCTTATAAATATATCCTCCTGTGAGCGAGTGAGCGACAACTCAGGAAGGCGGCCCTGTTAAATTCCTGTCATCATACTTTAGTATCACTGTCCAAAGAACGGGGCATGTATCTTATTACTCGGACAGTGACAAGGAGATATCAATCTTGATAAAAACCCCCTTTTCGTGGTTTCATAATATACTACAAACTATGGACGTCAAGCAACTTTTGTTACTTACCGATCCGCCTTCACTGACGCGTTTAGTCAGATAGGGGATGCGGCCATAATGTATCATGACATTGAACTTTTGATGTACTACCCATTATTTATAAATGTGTCATGACTTCGGATCTGCTATGTATGCCTGCAAATTGATATGTCAACCTACCCATGATTTACTCGTTATGTCCCAGTGTGTGCGTCTCAATAAACTGTGTAAACAAAGATTCCAGCAGTCTGCATTGGTGCTTTGTAGACACAAGTGAATGAGTGTTTAGATTGGTCAGAACACGAACAGTACACCATTCGCGTTAAACACACTCTACACTTCTACCCATATCTACACCATCCTGCGTCGGTTGAAGTGACCAAGTTTAGGGCCTGCTTCCCCTGGAGCCTTAGAGGGAAACTACTGTTTACAGCTGCCTTTGCCTTCCCTAACTTAGGACTAGGGTGAGTTACCCATTTACAGCTAGGTAGACTGGAGCATGCCTGATCTCAACAACTATGTACACATCTTTACAGATTGACACTTTACAGAAGGGAAAGAAAGAAAATTTACAGTGGTGAGCCAGATCCCTGGGTCCAGCCTACGCAGTCTTGTGTTGAGAATCACATTTTACAGTTACAAGAACATTTGTTTGACTACATCAACACCAGTAGGACAGCTATACAATCAATGTCAGCTTGACCTGTTCTGACAAGAGTAGCAATATCTGGGTCAGCACTTGTTGACATTTGGCACAATACAGTCAGTGTTCTAAACCAGTGATTAATTATCCTGCTGTAATACAAGAGCATTGTTGAACATAAAGTGCAAATTTCGTCGGTGGATCTTCTAATGTGCTCAAAAAAATTGGACAGTGTAATAATTAGAATGCAAATCTATTACTCAATAAAGTGGTAGTCTAATTGATTAAAACTGAGCATACAGTACTATACATTGCAACTTCTACACATTGCATGATATGATACACACATTGATGATTTATATATATTTATGTTTATATATTATCTGTTTATATGTGTGATTGTTATGTCTTTGCGGGCCTGGATGGGAGGTGACTAGAACAGGAAATACCGAGTGATATTGGTCTTGTTCTGGCGTTCTATAGGGAGCAATTTCTTAATTGAAATTTGCATGCAACATAGTTTGCAAATATTTGGTTAGTTGTGACGACTGTTTCATATTTGTATTTGTAACATTTTTTCTGTTCTTTATTTTTGTTTAATTTGTTTGTATAATTGTAGGTCTCATCTTTCCTTTCATTTCAGTTTTTTACACCCTTATGTTTATACACTGTGGCGTTATTTGTCTTGTTATCTTATTGCAGTTATCATCACAGTTTCTGTGATCATTTTTTTCATTTCTCCTATTTAATTTAATTTGATCTCTGCAAATGTGTTCATATTGTCTTTTCTTGTTTGTCCTTTGTAATGTCTTTAGTTGACATATGACATAGAAGTTATAGTGGTATACACTGATAGTATAATACAGATCAGTACTTTATGATTAATTTCCACAGGTACCCAAGTGATCTTTGATTACATTGAGGTATACAAGACCTTTGTAAGGTTTGTCTCCCACAGTATTTGAGATACAGTTATTGTTGTCCACAGGTATTCAAGTTATCATTGGTTATTATAAACCATACAAGTTTTTCACTAAGACTAAGTCTATGGTATCACCCGTGTGTTACCGGGGCCCGAAAGGGGAGCAAAGAATAGTAACACTGCACCCTACCACGCATGTCGTAAAAGGCGACTAAGGAGGGTATGGGCATGGGGCTGTTTACCCCATCCCATAAAAACTTCGCACAGTGGGCTGATCACCTGCTTGCCAACCAATCTGATTACGGAAACAATGATAGATTGTTTGGTCTGTTTTTGTTCCACAAAGACGCCACTAGGCGTGGTGGAAACAGCGATAGATTGATCAATTTGTTGTTGCCCTAAGACGCCACTAGGCGTACTGGCCACATACTGCTTTGCCGGTTGATGGCTAAGGATGGAAGAAGAAGAAGAAGAAGAAGAAGTCTATGGTATAGACTTGTCTCCCATTAAAGTGAAATAAGGTAATTTATTTACTTTTTCAGGTTTCTGATTTAAGAAGACAAGATGTCTACATTAGATTATTTTATTGCACAAGGAAAATCCCTTGATAAGACTGGGAAAGACTTAGAACAATGGGCTGTTGCTCAATATGACAAAGCATTAGCTGCAGAGGAGAGAAAAGCTGCTGCTGAAGAGAAAAAAACTCTGGCTGAAGAGAAAAGATTAGAAAGAGAAGCTGCTGCTGAAGAGAGAAAAGCTCTGGCTGAAGAAAAAAGATTAGAAAAAGAAGCTGATATTGCTGCTGAACTAAAGAAATTGCAGATGCAAGTGGAGGAAAGGAGATTTGATGCTGAACAGAAAAAATTAGAAGTTGCAGCTGAACAGAAAAAATTAGAAGCTGCTGCAGAACAGAAAAGATTAGATAGAGAGGCAGAAGAGAGAAAAGCAATAAGAGAACATGAGTTTGAATTAGAGAAATTAAAATTGACATGTATGAGTAATGTTAATCAGGCATCTGGTGGTAATGGTAAACCCTTTGTGTACAAGGTCAAGGTACCAGCGTTCAACTCTGCCAGTGATGACATAACAATTTGGCTTTCTAGATTTGAACGGGCTTGTCGAGCTCATAATGTTGACAAATCACAGTATGTGAATCAGTTGTCTGAAAATCTAAAAGGGGACTCTCTGAGTAAGTTATATTTTGTTGAAGAGGCCGACAAGGATAATTATGATGCTGTTAGGGCAGCTTTGATAAAGAGATATCAGCTGTCTGAGGAAGGTTATCGTCTTTTGTTTAAAACAATGAGACCTGAGGTAGGTGTAGAATTCTCAGAATTCATCTCAAAAGCACGAATTACACTTTCACGATGGATTGAATTATCCAAAACAGAGAAAACATTTGATGGTCTTACGGATTTATTGCTAAGAGACAAGGTCATGTCTTCTGTAAATAAATCATTCCTAGAGTTCTTACATGAGCGTAAACCTAGTACATTAAAGCAAATGGAAGAATATTGTGACCATTATGCCACGGCACACCCTGACATGATTCTTAGTAACTCTAACATTAAAGAGAGTATGCCAGTTGCTTCGGCAACAGAATATAATCAGAATTACTCACACAAATTCCAAGGAGCTAAAAATAAATTTGATAAAAAGGTTAATTGGAATAAGTATCAAAACCAAGATAACCACTCAAATCAGAGTTCTTCTTTGAAGAACTGGAATCGGGCTGATAGTCCTCGACACGCGAGGGGTACCCATAATTTTAGACATTCTCGAAAGGGGAGTAGCTATAGGAACTACCCAAGTTCTTCATGGAGAGAAAAGAACCAATATTACAGGGATACTCAGTATAATGAGCGTGATGATTATGATCATGAATATTATGATTCAAACCCAAATAGGGGTTATAAAAGGGGAAATAATAATTATAGAGACAATTATAACCGAGGTAGATCACAACACAAAAGACATGGTAAATCGTATTACCAGGCTAACTCTGCACAACAGGAGTTCCATGACACCGGTAATCAGAATAATGATAAAAAAGACTCCAATAGTGTAGCAAATTCCGCTTTCGATTTTGCTAGAGCATCTGAGTGTTCGCAATGCAAAACATTATTCGATCCAACCACAGTTTCTACTTTAAGCTGCGGTCACCCGCTTCCTTCCCGCGCTTCCATGCGTCAATCGCGCATAATGGAAGGGGTGCTCTTGTCTTTAATAGGGGCCTAATAGATGGTACTCCGGTATCAATTCTTTTCGACTCGGGGTGCACTACCATCGGAGTGAGGCAATCACTCGTAAATCCTTCTCGAGCTACAGGCAATATAGTCAAATGTGTAACATTTGGTGGCACATTGGAGAAGTACTCCACTGCCATTATCAATATTGCTACGCCTTTCTTTACAGGAGAGGTGCAAGCATGTCTCTTGCCGAATCCGATCGCTGATCTTATCATCGGTCGCATTCATGGAGTGAAAGAATGCACTCCACAGCAAATTTCTAATTGGGAAAATGTTAATATGCAATCTGCTAATGCAGTAATCACTAGGGCTCAAGCTCTTAATATGCCACAATCTTCACATTCTGAAGATAATGATGCGCAGATCCAAGATGATCCCTTGGAGATTTCCCATGATTCCTTTATCAAACAGCAGGAAGATGATCCTACTCTAAAGAAATTCTTTACTCTGGCAACAAAAGGTGATCCGAATAAGGATACAAATCGTAAATCTTGGATTACGATGAGGAATGGCGTACTTGTACGTATGGTACAAGACTCCGCTAAGTCCATTCATTCTCAAATCCTTGTGCCTAAAAAATATGAGAGTTAAAATCTTACAGCACGCTCATGATTCGCAGTGTGCTGGACATATGGGTTTTTCCCGTACTAAAGCTAGAGTTCTTCAATCTTTCTTTTGGCCTGCTGTGAATAAGGACATACGAATCTATTGTCGATCTTGTAAAGTATGTCAAGAGATTAAATCCAGAGGTCCACGCCATGATGCACCTATTCAGGCTGCAGACATTCCCATTCGACCATTTCAAAAAATGGTGATAGACATCATTGGTCCATATAAGATAAAGTCTGCTAGAGGACACCAATTTATTTTGACGTGTGTTGATATGTGCACACGTTGGCCGGAGGCTCTTCCTCTAAAGAGCATAACTACTGCTGATGTCGCAGATGCTCTTTGGTTAATATTTTCTCGTCTGGGGTTTCCAGCAGAAATATCATCCGACCATGGTACCCAACTCATATCGGATACCATGTCTCAAGTAATGTCGACTCTTAAGATAGAGAGATCGCTGAGTAGTATTTATCATCCTATGTCCAATGGGATGGTGGAACGTTTGAATAGAACTCTGAAAAACCTACTAGGTAAGATAACAGAAGATCATCCTCAGGATTGGGATAGGGTTTTACCCGCGGCTCTCTTTGCATATAGAGAGGTCGCCAACGAACATACAGGATTTTCTCCCTTTGAACTTGTCTTTGGCGCGAAACCGCGAGGTCCTATGTCCTTACTTCATGATCTTATAACTGCTGATAATATTGTCGATGACACAAAATCCTCTTATGAATATGTCATCGCACTTAGACACAAGATTATTGAAGCATGCAAATTGGCAACTGCTTCTTCTGAATTTGCGAAACAGAAGGCAAGGGAATTATCCAATAAAAAGAGATGCTTGCGACAACTTTGTCCAGGTGACAAAGCATTTGTCTTGCTACCTTGTAGGGAAAATAGACTTCTTATTTCTTGGAAAGGTCCGTACGATATAATATCAAAAGTTTCCGATGTTGACTATATCGTCGATATTGACGGGAAGCGTAAAACCTTCCACATCAACATGCTCACGGAATTCCAAGAACGTCCTGATTATTTACAACCTGTTTTCCAGGCAACGGACGATTTTCCAGTCCAACATGGACAATACTCATCTCTGTCAGTAATACAGGATGAGGAAACGAGTTTCTCGGATGTAAATTTACCTTTTCCAATGATTCCTCTTCACTCTAATGAATCATGGAAAGATGTTGCAATTTCTCCAGAATTATCTCCAGGAGAGCAGAAACAAGTTTCTACTATGTTAGAACAATTTCAGGATGTCCTTACTGACATTCCTGGTCAAACTGATGTCATTCAACATGACATTATTCTTACTGACCATAGTCCTATAAGAGTCAGACCGTATCCTATCCCGATACATTTTCAAGCACAGGTAGAGAAAGAGTTAGATGAGATGATAGAGTTAAAAATTATTGAACCATCCACATCAGCATATTCTTCGCCGATGGTTATTGTACGAAAAAAAGACAATAGCATACGTCTTTGCGTGGATTATCGCAAATTGAAACAAGTGACTAAATTTGATGCTGAACCTATGCCTTTACTAGAAGAGCTACTTACGAGACTATCGAATTCTCATTTCTTTACTAAACTCGATTTGTCTAAGGGATATTGGCAAGTTCCACTATCCGAACACGCCAAACCGTTTACTGCTTTTTCGACGCCTAGGGGTCTATTCCAATGGAATTTCATGCCTTTCGGTCTTATGAACGCCCCTGCAACATTTGTACGCATGATGCGTCGAATTCTATCTCATCGCTCAGATGTCATTGCGTATCTTGATGACATCTGTATTTTCAGTGATACTTGGAACGATCACTATAATGGGATAAATGAGCTATTGTCTATCTTACGCGAGCATAACCTGACAGCGAAACCATCGAAAGGATGTATTGGTTTTATCGAAATATCTTTCTTAGGACACCGTGTTGGTCATGGGTTCCTAAAAACAGAAGACCATAATACAAGTAAGATATACTTAACATTTCTATTCCTAAGACTAAAAAGCAAGTGCGAAGTCTCTTAGGTCTAATACAATTTTATGGACGATTCATTCCGAATCTGTCCTCCATTATGTCACCTCTTTCTTCCTTGCTAAAGAAAGGGTCTCCTAATGTAGTCCATTGGACTCAAGAATGTCAATCCTCTTTGGATAAGGTTAAAACTATGTTTTCTACTTCACCTATCCTAGTATTGCCTTCTAAGGATAAGACATTTATTCTTCGTAGTGACGCTTCATCCACCGGGATTGGAGCAGCACTAATGCAAGAGTACTCTGGAACTCTGCATCCTGTGATGTATATTTCTCGGAAATTAAATGCCGCAGAGAAGAATTACTCGGTCCTAGACCGTGAATTATTGGCTATGGTTTGGTCAATCCTTAAACTGCAAAGATTTCTTCTGGGCGCGCATTTCATTGTGGAAACTGACCAGAAAGCTCTTACGGCTATTCAGAGTAAAAATCTGAAGAGCGCGAGATCAACGCGATACGCGATTGCTCTACAGCCATTTCATTTTTCGGTGCGAGCTATCCGTGGGTCAGAAAATGTGATGGCAGATATTTTGTCTAGATGCCCACATGATTCATAACTGTTATACAACTTTGATACAGTTGTTTCTATGTTGAAATGTGTACACATATGTAATATATCATATATTGATTGTAACACTACTTAGCGGTTCATTGATATTTATTCACCGCTGATCTTTCAATGTTTTTCGTCTTTGATGATCATGATGTTAAGATATCTTAGATGAAATTTATGTATAAACTAATGTGGAAATTGTGTCATTGCTAATATTGTAGTATGCGTTGGTGACACCTCTCTGGAAATATTAATACTTAGAGAAGTACCTTCTCTAAGGTCAAAAAAACTTATGCTTATCATCTGCGCATTGTTATTGGTGCGTTGTGAGCCTATTGTATGTTGCTCCTAGATGTATTTCAAAAAAAAAAAAAAGTACCATTTTTTTTTTCCCGAGGGGTGTGGTAATCTGTTGCGTGCATATTTTGACGCACATATTACAAAAATCGATATGGCTATTTAATATGGGAAAAATATAGACATTCATTCATTTGTGTATGAAAATGCTGTCTATGGTAAAAGCAAGAGAATCCATGTTTGATTCACACTTTTGATTATAGGAAGTAATCGTTCTTGATATTGATCCGGCGCATGGATTTTGCTCTCATGCCTGTACCTATTTCTTAGGGCCAGAAAATAGATTAATTTGCTTATTATGTTTATGGCCTGAATTCATATGTATTACATATTATTAGTACAAGTAGAATCAGTCCTATATTGTATATTTTTGATGGGTAGGCGGGACTAGATTCTTGTTATTCCGCTCTAGCGGAAGTATGAGTTGTCTTGTCTAGTCGTGATGAGTTCCGATGTACCGTGACAATGGCGGGTACGCCTTTTCTAGGGCTGGCAGATTCTTAAGGAAAAATGATTTATGAAGTGGTTTTTCTTCGATAGGAGATTGTTCCTCTACTAGAGTTTGTGTTAGAGACTCTCCTAAGGTACGGTACCATGTATGATTCGGACTCCATGTATTGCCAGACCCTATTTTGATGATCTCAGGTCGGTTAGACCTAGCTGGAATTTTGTGCTTCGCAACGCTAGGGTCAAGTTTGTATCGACGGAGATGACGGGCTCCATACTGTAATTATGTCTACGTGAGGTAATTGGATTACTGTAGATCTGTATGGAGGAACTTTATGAAATTATGCATATGTATTGCAAATTAACTTTGGCTTATAAATATATCCTCCTGTGAGCGAGTGAGCGACAACTCAGGAAGGCGGCCCTGTTAAATTCCTGTCATCATACTTTAGTATCACTGTCCAAAGAACGGGGCATGTATCTTATTACTCGGACAGTGACAAGGAGATCTCAATCTTGATAGAAACCCCCTTTTCGTGGTTTCATAATATACTACAAACTATGGACGTCAAGCAACTTTTGTTACTTACCGATCCGCCTTCACTGACGCGTTTAGTCAGATAGGGGATGCGGCCATAATGTATCATGACATTGAACTTTTGATGTACTACCCATTATTTATAAATGTGTCATGACTTCGGATCTGCTATGTATGCCTGCAAATTGATATGTCAACCTACCCATGATTTACTCGTTATGTCCCAGTGTGTGCGTCTCAATAAACTGTGTAAACAAAGATTCCAGCAGTCTGCATTGGTGCTTTGTAGACACAAGTGAATGAGTGTTTAGATTGGTCAGAACACGAACAGTACACCATTCGCGTTAAACACACTCTACACTTCTACCCATATCTACACCATCCTGCGTCGGTTGAAGTGACCAAGTTTAGGGCCTGCTTCCCCTGGAGCCTTAGAGGGAAACTACTGTTTACAGTTGCCTTTGCCTTCCCTAACTTAGGACTAGGGTGAGTTACCCATTTACAGCTGGGTAGACTGGAGCATGCCTGATCTCAACAACTATGTACACATCTTTACAGATTGACACTTTACAGAAGGGAAAGAAAGAAAATTTACAGTAATTCGGGTGCGTATGAATAAATAATACAATTCGTTACATTTACAGTGATTTAGATTTAGTCGCTCGAGTCATTTCTTCCTTAAAACATTGCAAGATTAAACAAAACAAAAAAAAAAAACAAAAACAAAAAAACATCCTTCCATTTACAAAACATGCTGTGATAAAACAGCTGTTATTTTAAGTAGTCGAATTTCAGTCCATTGGATTTTTTGGTCACTTTTTTTCTATGCCATTTTTGACGCGTTGCTCCATAGTTTCATAGTCACTGCGTCTAGATAAAGGACCACAGGAGAAATAGTACCGTCATCAGGCAATGCAGCAGAAAGCGGACAAAATAGTTATTTCCCGATATATTTTGCGGGTATATAGTTCGTATATAACATTTACATTGTCTGCTTAGGTCAAGACAAATTGTGTCGTAGCTAAAGAAAAGTCAGCTGCTTTACGGATAATATTTTTTCCTTCGCCTGCTAGGGCGCCTTCTTCCTCTTGGAGTCCGCCCTTGCCTGAGGCTGGCTATGATTGTAAAACTCGTTTGTGATTCTTTTGGTTTAATTATTTCTAGTTTCCTGTGTGATAATGATTTCCTTTACATCTTGTATTTTGGGATTACAATTTTCGTGGTATCACTATTTCTTCATGTCTACTCTTATAATAATAGCAATAATTCTATATATAAAATGCCAGTTTTTTCTGTCAGTACATAACGCTAAGGGATGCAACTTTGGTTGAAAGTTAGACATTAATTGTATTGTTTCCCTTATATGTACTCCCGAAAATAGTTACACTTACCAATGAAGAATGCGCAAATGACGGTGTGCACTAAAGTATTTATAGAATGTGTAATCACGTATACACACATTGGGATCCTCGCTGCTGCTACGTAGTTCGTATACTGTGGTGATGCACAGTGGTTTTTAAAAAATACTTTTGAATACAAGAGGAGCTTTCATTGCATTGGGAAATATATGGAGATCAAGAGAAATCGGATCCAACACGAAAATAAGAATCTTCAACTCAAATGTGAAGTCAGTCCTATTGTGTGGCTCTGAGACATGGAGAACAACAAAGACAACAACCAAAAAGCTACAGACTTTCATAAATGGGTACTTGCGTAGAATAGAGGGATTAAAATGGTATGACATGATTACCAACGTGGAACTGATGACAAGAACTAGACAAGTGCCAGTGGAACAAGAGATGAGAAGAAGACGATGACGATGGATAGGACACACACTGAGGAAACCTGTTGATAGCATTACAAGGCAGTCCATGTTCTGGAACCGCCAGGGCAAGAGAGGCAGAGGTAGACCAAGAAGCACATGGAGAAGAGAGCTGGAAACAGAGGTGAACATGATGAGGAGAACTTGGAAAGAACTTGAGATGATGGCACGTGACAAGAGGACTTGGCATGTGTTTGTTGAAGGCCTATGCTCCTTTGGGAGTGGAGGGTTATGATGATTGGTGCTTTTGAATTTAATTCCCGTCTTATGACGGGCTTTGACACTAGTAATCATAATAATAATAATCAACATCATTTTCCTTTTTGAGCCGTATGAAACACCTCTGTAGTTGGTGCCCTTGTAGGGAGCCTGCACCACACAATCAAATGTTCTTGCTGTAGTGGGTTTTGTAGTAATTGTCTTTACATTATGAGACAGCCAGCCTCCATGATCAACCTGGTATTAGTGACCTTGTACAGGAGTCTTATTATTTCTTTGTCTCATCAGACACCCCGGAGTAACAACACGGGGGGGGGGGGGAAGGGGGGAAGGCCCGCTCTTTCTATAGTCATTTCAAAATTATTGTTGTTATCATTATTGCCGTCTGGTATTTCTTAAACATTATTTCATATTATGTCCTTATTGTCCTACATATGGAGCTTGAGACAACTAACTGAGTTTACATATTTTGTTGTAGGTCCTGATCATCTGTTCTTGCTATGTTTTGTGTACTTTTTTTCTGTAATTTTCCGTGTGTGTTTTGTGCGTGTGTGTGTGTGCAATGTTATAGCAACTATGGCTATCTTTAATTTGTGTGTGTGTGTGTTTTAACTTAATTTAAAATTTAAAAAAAAAAAAGTTTCCGTTTGTCTCTAACAATACTAACATTTTTTCAATAATGTTGAATTACTAGTATTATCAGCTTGCACTGCTAATATTACTAGTTATTGATAATTCTTCTGCTTATTAATTTTTGTATAATTATGGTTATTTTCTCTTGCGGTGTTTCAATGAAAACTATTGATTTGATTGAGATTTCAATAAAAAGTTTTTAAATACCTTATTATTCAGCGTCATTTCATTTCCTATCCTTGGTTGTTTCAAATTCCAGGTCACCTTTTTTTGCTACTTTGACATTCTAAGTGTGCATGTTGTAATAAAACAAAGAGGTAATTTTGCAAACTGGCCATGTGCTTTTTTGATGTATACGCAGAAAACATTTTAAAACAAATAAAGGAAAGTCCAGGACTGGTCATCGGTGGAAGGTCAATAAACAACCTTAGATGTGCAGATGATACAGTTTTGTTTGGTGAAAGTGAACATGACTTACAAGAACTATTGAAGCAAGTAAATAGCTGTGTCATTAAAAAGTTCTGGTCATTAACACTGAGAAAACAAAAATTATGATAATTAGCAAAGCAAATGTTAACCCAAAGTTGCAAAACAGAATGAATCGGAGGTTACTGGAACAAGTCAAGAGTTTCTTAAATCTTGGACATATAACAACAGAAGATAGCAACTGTGAAATAGAAATCATGAAGAGAGCACGAATGGTCAAAGCTACATTCAACAGGAAGCAGATACTAATATCAAAACAATTAACTCACAAATTAAAACTGATGGTTGTCAAGTGCTATATATGATCTTCATTATTGCATGGTATAGAAACATGGATAATAAACAAAGCAGTTGGAAGAAAGAATTGAGGCCTTTGAGATATGGATATGTATAATTACCGCACATCCCATGGAAAGAGAAGAACACAAGCACAGATGTCGTAGAAACGCTAAAAATTGAAAACATAAATAATAAATGAAAGTTAGCCAAAATATTTTGGAAATATAAAAAGGCATAATACCTCGCTGAAAATCACATATGAAGATAGAGTTGACGGCAAGCGTGCTAGAAGAAAACAGCGATATAAGGTGGGAAGATAACACTAAGAGATGAACAGGCAAAGGTCTATCAGTATGAACCATGAAGACAAGAGACAGAAAAGGTTGGAGATATGTTGCAGCTGACTCGATGTGAAGACGTGAACTGATGATGTATAAGTACACATTGTTTTAGTGATTAGTATATTGTTTATTAGCACTAAAAACATATTTTCTGCCTTGCACGTTGGCATAGAAACTCTGTCAAGGTTAAAAGCGTGTTGTGTATTGCAGAACACATCACCCCTAGTGTGCCATATGGTCAGAAAATATGGCCCTAACACCAGATTCACATTATGCCTCAATAGGCACGTAACGGGATCATTTATCTTTATCTTACGTTGCTTGTATCCAGTGTTGTTCAAATGGGCATTTTATAACTGGGTGTATGAGTAGAGTACACGAATTGAAATGATCAGAAAAGATAACACATGTAGAACTGAGGACATGAATCAGACAAGGGTCATTGGAACAACAGGTCAGAAGCAGACGCTAGCATTTGACAGGGGAAAGCTGTTGGTAGAATTAAAAAGCAATTCTTGTTTTGGAATCTCCATGGTAACAGAAGTGGACGGAGACAGTAAAACACATCAAGAAGACAACTAGAAACAGACATGAAATAGATAAAAAAAAACATATGAAAAAGATGTCACGTGACAAGAAGACTGTTGGAATTTATTCTCCTATGCTCTCTTGTGAGCTGAAGGGTATTGAATACCTGTGTATCATTTTGTTTCTATGCTTTATTTTACTTCTGTTTTTAAATCTCTTTTACTTTTTGTAAGAAACAACAATCTTCTCTGTCCACAATCTTCCTTTCTTTCAGTTTTAAACTTTATCGAAGTTAAATAAACTGGACTTTAGAAACTTGAACAATACACCACAACCGATACAGTTAATCACTTAAACAAGGTAATCTCTTACCAGATACTACCGTAGGGCAGTGAAATGTTAGAGACTTCACTATACTAGATCTAGCTTTGTGAGATGAGGTGACCAGTTTCCTTCCTCGCTGCCTCTGACTCAGGTACCCATTTACAGCTTGGTAGATTGTAGCATGACTCCATCATATTTCGAATGCAGTGCCTTTGCCGCGTGACGTCAGCGCTCTAACCACTCTACCAGTATAATAGAATTGTGCGTACTTGCACCTACTCTGTTTAGTATCATGTTTTCTGCTATGCTGACTGATGCTTTTAGAGACGGGGACACAGGAATCGACATTAGTTATCGTATTGATGGAAAATTGTTTAACCTTAGGAGGCTTCAAGCAAAAACCAAGGTCAAATCACACACCATCAGAGATCTTCTGTTTGCCGATGATTGTGCCCTCAATGCTGGCTCAGAGGCTGATCTGCAGCACAGCGTGGATAGATTCTCCGAAGCCTGCGCCAACTTTGGGCTTACCATCAACACGAAGAAAACAGAAATCATGTACCAACCAGCTCATGGCACAGTTTATACTGAGCCAATCAGCAAGGTTAATGGTGAGAAACTGAATGTTGTGAACAGATTCACATACCTTGGTAGCACACTATCCCAGAGCATTGTCATTAATGATGAGGTGAACACCAGGATCTCCAAAGCCAGCAGTACATTTGGCAGACTATACACCAACGTTTGGCATCGAAGTGGCATTAGTCTACAGACAAAGCTGAAGGTGTACAGAGCTGCGGTGCTTCCAGTGCTGCTATATGCATGTGAAAAATGGACTGTATACAGGCGCCACGTAAAGAAGCTAAACCACTTCCATACAGTCTGTCTCAGGAAGATAATGAACATCAAATGGCAAGACAAGATCCCGGACACCGCCGTTCTTGACAGAGCTGGTATCCCTAGTATTGATACTATTCTGATGCAGTCACAGATTCGCAGGGCAGGTCATGTAGTCCGCATGCCAGACCATCGACTGCCAAAGATACTCTTTTATGGTGAGATGCAGAAGGGTAAACGCTCCCATGGTGGCCAAAAGAAGCGCTTCAAAGACACGTTAAAGACGTCATTGAAAACCTTTGACTTAAACCCAGACACATGGGAAGCTGCTGCGCAAGACCGAACTGCTTGGCGCACATCTCTTCGTAAAGGTGCAGCAGCATGCGAATCATCCAGAAGAGCAGCAGTGGAACAGCGGAGACAAGCTAGAAAGGACCGTGTAATAAAACCTTCACATGAAGCAAACATTCCCTGCCCACACTGTCCGAGATCTTTCCAGGCCCGCATCGGGCTCATCAGTCACTTTCGTACCCATAGACTAACCCAACATATTCCTAAGTAATTGGATGAACAGAGTGGTCTTCATCACCCGTGATGGACGAACAACAACAACAACAATAATAGAACAAAACTGTTCCATTAAAAACCTTGTCCATTGTGGTCCCGGGGGTCTCTGATGACACAGAGAATAAATATGACTACTACTGTCCAGTCATGTTTATGTCTGTTCAAGGGGTAGAAAAGGTGTTCAAATTTTTAATTATAGTGGGCTGTTTCCGTTCCCAGATGAGCAGATAGAAGTACATTCTTAGAGTGTTTTTGGTTTCTTTCCATTATACAATGTAATCAAACTGTTCATGAACACCGTCATTTGAACGCTTTTCTTTGTTGATTGTAACTATTTTCGGGAGAGTATATATAATGCAAACAATAACATTTTTCAACACGGTTGCAATTCCTCAGATATGACCAGCGTACACACGGCGAGAATTATGTTATTTTAGATTCACTTTAAAAGTTCTTCGATGACAACATTTCGTGTGGAAGTGCGTGGATTGTTTTCAAACAGTGTTCCCTAATAATAAGGGATTTTAACAAAAACTTTCAAGTTTTCATGATTTGTACATCAGGTGAGGGCAAGGAAATAACGAAATATTATATAATAACGAAATATATATATATATATATATATATATATATATATATATATATATATATATATATATATATATATATATATATATGAGAGAGAGAGGAAAGAGAGAGAGAGATAGATAGAGAGAGAGAGAGAGAGAGAGAGAGAGAGAGAGAGAGAGAGAGAGAGAGATTGACGCCTTCTAGTCTTTTACCATACGTTCAAAGTTGTTCCATTACTTTTTTTAAATCGTGTTCATGTTTGGGGCCACTTCCAATTTTCACCAGTTTTTGGTGTAATTTTCCCGTTCATAGGTGTTAACGGATACCATTGGAGATACTGCTATAGGGGAGTAAAGTAATACATTTACCATACTAGGGCTTAGCTTTATGAGGTTGTCTTTGTCTCCTCTTACTTAAAAAATCAGTCAGGCACTCATTTACAGCAGGATCTTCCTTTCTTACTGTCGTGAAATATTCTAATCCACATATATAAATTATCAGGTAAATGTAAAGCCTAACAAATAATTTAATAAAAGGAAAGAAGAATGGTAAAGAACAGTGCTGTCACAATGACTGTACTCGAAATCCCCCTTGTGTTCTCCTGCGTCTGCAAATTGTAACGTTTCACGTTGATAGTAAAGCCTTCTGCAGTATACACGCGTTTCCCAAACACACTAAAAAGTGTACTCCATTTCTAAGAAAAACCTTGAAATACGCAAGTTGACCTAGAATTAAAATTCCATTCATGTCTTTTTCTACACTATGTTACCAAAAACAAAAGACAGATGGACTAAAGATAGAAAGAAGGGAGAGGCAGAAAGCAGGCACAGGCAATACTAACACGAGTCGCGCGATACACAATTACTACCATCACGCGTGTAAGGCCACAAGCACTAGCTTTTTTTTTCAAATCGACAGTGATAAAAACATCAGAATCGCTCAGTGAAAGAATTTTAAACCACCATTGTAGGGAAATAGGCCACAAGTTACATTTGAATTGATTGGATGGAATGATATGTAAGGCTAAACACGATTAGTCGGACTATAAATGCTATCTTTTGTTGTCAAGGGAGACGGAAGTAAGAGTACTTTTTTTCAAACGATTGGGTAGAGATGGCCTGATTGGTTAGGTCGGTTAATATAGTTAATTGATAGCGTTAGTTCGAGACCACTAGTTCAAATAAGCTTGATAAAGCAACAGTGCGTTGAAGCCAGCTCATAATTTTGCTAAATAAAAGCCTGGAACATAAGCAGATGGGAATTTGTGCCAGTATTTGTGCCAGAATTCATTGCTAGTCAACGTATCTGTGTTTATTTCCATGAATTGTGGTAGGCTAAAATATTTGATCTCTTTTTAATGAAAATTGAATGTACATTGATAATTTATGTCTGTATATATGTGCAGTTCAGTAGCGAACAAGAGGCAAGGCCTATAATATATATATAGTGCTCCAACCTGAACAGAAGGTGTCGGAGAAAAGTAACACTACATGGAATTACCAGATAGTACACTGACACCTACCTTATGATATGGAAGGACTTTTAGCTGAAAGTGCAGAGGCGTAGTAACCATTAAGGAGGTTAATACTGGAGTAAACTGCTTCAGAAGAAGATAGCAGTAAAAATAAAGCTCTGAACTCTGTGTTTGTGATGTATTGTGCTCAGCCTAGCCAGATAGTATAAATTAGTTCTGAAGTAGGAGGTACATCCTTCTTGTTTCATGGACTGTGGTCCTAGTATTGAAGCCGCACCTGGTCTGAGCGTTTGCTGAATCCAGAGGCTGACAGCATACTCTTGGGTCCCTATAGTAACCAGTGAGGTGTCTTCAGAAACAGTGAATAGTCGAGCAGAGGAGTCCTTGCCGGCCGCCATCACGAAAGTTAAGCCCACTGTGGCCAAAAGAGCTCAACACTATGTACCCCTCGTAAAAGACACTAACTTAATTAAAGAGGGGCAATTAATTGTTTTAATGTTCGGAACTGAGACCATCTCCAATACTAGTTCCAACATACACAAGCACATGCAGTCATGATGTCTAATAAGAATCTATCTTGAAGAACAAAACCAGTATTACCTCATATTACCACATCACAACTCACACACATAGAATACTAATATTGTATGTCAATGCAAAGACCACATTTATATCTGTGTACATAATATTTGAAATTACATGTTATTATATTGCCTGGTTCACTGTGTAGTTGAATCAGGATCACTATTGTAGAGAAAATCAATACATATGTACATATCTGAAATTTATCATTGAATCTTTTAAGATAGTCTTCTAGAGTGTTGACTGTTTGTGAGTGTCACAGTATTGTCAAGTGTGGTGGAAAAATTAAATTGTTTATCTGTTGTTGTTGTGGTGACTTACACTTCATCATTTGCATAACCCTAGACATATAACGTTGCCAACACAATATTCCAGAATAATTCTGACTGAGATATAAATATGTGGCAGTAAGTAAGGTTATCTGTAAAACACTACACATATTAGATACAGATACCTTCACAGCTGATCTCAGTCAGTACACTAAGTCCCTATAAATATTTATATCATCCCATCTTACCACATATATTGGGGTCTCGCTCTTGGGATTTTGAATCTTTCCCTAGTAAAAATATTGGGGGTAATTCACTTCAGGGAATATAAGAATTAAAAGGTATCCTTGGGTGAAAATAAATAAGGTTGAGCTCACAGTGCCTGTGTTGTCCTGAGTTAATTAGTCATAGATAAAATTGTTTAGTTAAAAAATTTTAGACATTTATCTGTTAGAAAATGGCCGACCTGGCAAAATTTCGATCTGCTGCTGTACAGACTGCGAAAGAGTTAGGAATGGACGGGCAAATTATGATTGCTTATGTCACTGCTGAATGTGACAAATATATTGAACGGGAAGAAAGAAGATTAGAAAAAGAGGCCGAAAGAAAATTAGAGGCTGAGACTAAGAGGTTGCAGATTGAGGCTGAGGCTAAGAGGTTGCAGATTGAGGCTGACAAAGAGGCTAAAGCATTGGAAGCAGAAAGGGAAGAGAAGAAATTAGCTGCAGAAAGAGAAGAGAAGAAATTAGCTGCAGAAAGAGAAGAGAAGAAATTAGCTGCAGAAAGAGAAGAGAAGAAATTAGCTGCAGAAAGAGAAGAGAAGAAATTAGCTGCAGAAAGGGAAGACAAGCGATTAGCTGCAGAGAGGGAAGCAGAAAAGGAGGAGAAGAGATTACAAAGGGAACATGAGTTACGACTAAGGGAGTTGGAGTTTCAAGGCCATGCTCCTGAAAATGGTGCCAGTCCCTTTGCCTCTGATGCTACTGCTACTCAGGGAGCCTCAACCTCAGCTATGAACTTTCATTTAGATCATTTTGTTGAGAAAGACGATGATATTGAGAGCTATATAAATAGATACGAATTATTAGCTACCACATATGGGTTAGAGAGAGAAAGGTGGAGCTTAAAGTTATCTCAAGGACTTCGTGGGGCAGCTTATGAAGTTTTTGCCAAAATGCACAGAGATGATCAGGAAAATTATGACATGCTAAAGCAGGCTCTTTTGTTAAGATATGAGAAGAACGCAGAATTTTACAGAAAAAAATTTAGGAATGCTAAACTACTGTCAGGTGAAACCTATCACCAGTTCTCTGCACGAATAGAGACATACTTGGAGAAATGGACTTCTCTGGGGAAAACCCAAGATCTTAAGGAAATGGTCCTTATAGAGCAATTAAGAGAGTCCATGGCTCCAGACCTGAGAAAGTTTCTCATGGAACAAGGTGCAGAGAGACTGGGTGAGTTGCTAAATGTTGCAGAAAGGTATCAAGCGGCCCAAGCAGAAGTATCAGGTAATAAAAAGAAACAGGTGGGTAATTTTAGGGCACCACAGAACTTTAATAAATTTGATCATAGGGATCAAAACAAAGGTAAGCACCAATTTGATAGGCCACGGTATGAAAATAAAAATAAAAACCCACAATTCGATGAAAGGAAATATGATGAAAGAAAATCTTTCAACCAAGGGAAAAGGTGGTGTAAAAATTGTCAGATGGACAATCATGACACTGACCGTTGCAGAAGGAAACCTGTGTATATGGCCACCCTTCATGTCAGGTCGACCTCAAGAAAGGAGGAGGATATTATGTTGGATACCACTCCAGAAGAGATGAGGAAGGCACAGGCTGGGGATAAAACACTCAAGCCTTGTTTCAGGAAATTGTCAACTTGTCACAACTCCAGGCAAGGGAGATTTTTACATGAAAAACAAGTTGATGTATAGGAAGACTGGAGCTAGATCCAAAGGTCAGGGACAGCTGGTACTTCCTAAAAGATATAGGACAGACTTAATAAGGAGCCTACATGTGAAACCAGATGGGGACCATGAGAAAATAGGTACCATCATACAAAAGGTGGCTCACAATTATTATTGGCCCAAGGCAAGATGGGACATTGAGAATTGTGTAGAAAGGTGTAGCATAGCACATGAGGGAACACCCACAAGTGTGAACATGGATCAGGACCTGGACACGCCAAGGGGTAAAACTAGGCCTGAAAATAAGAGGAAAAATAAATTTGATAAAGTGGACCAAAGGGAATGGGAAGCCCCTTTTCACGGACAAGCTTCACTTAACTGTTTTACAATGGCCACTATGCGGAGAGTGCAACAAGATGTCTTACCCCAGGATAAGCCGAAAATCCCTCAATCGGACTTAAACAAACTGGAGGAAGAGGATGTAGAGAGGAAATCTCTCATCAAGAATTTTAAGTGGGGAGACAGCCCCAAGAGGAAAATTGGTAGCGGTCGTTTTGTGAATGATAATTCTGGGAAGAAAAATCATCACTATAGAGCTTCAAGTGGAAGAGACCATACCGGTGCATGGACAAATAGGTCCACAAAATTAAAGGTCCATATGTAGCGCTGTTAAGAACGTGGACGGATGAAAAGGCAGAGGAAAATATTACATCTTCATACCAATATGAGAATGAGCTGACCACTCGTTTAAAAACTGGCTGGAAACTTTCATTCATTCATTCATAACCCTCCACTCCCAAAGGAGCATAGGCCTTCAACAAACACATGCCAAGTCCTCCTGTCACGTGCCATCATCTCAAGTTCTTTCCATGTTCTCCTCATCATTTTCACCTCTGTTTCCAACTCTCTTCTCCATGTACTTCTTGGTCTTCCTCTGCCTCTCTTGCCCTGGGGGTTCCAGAACAAGGACTGCCTCGTAATGCTATCAACAGGTTTCCTCAGTGTGTGTCCTATCCATCGCCATCGTCTTCTTCTCATCTCTTGTTCCACTGGCACTTGTCCAGTTCTTGTCATCAGTTCCACATTGGTAACCTTGTCATACCATTTTAATCCCTCTATTCTACGCAAGCACCCATTTATGAATGTCTGTAGCTTTTTGGTTGTTGTCTTTGTTGTTCTCCATGTCTCCGAGCCATACAATAGGACTGACTTCACATTTGAGTTGAAGATTCTTATTTTTGTGTTGGATCCTATTTCTCTTGATCTCCATATATTTCCCAATGCAATGAAAGCTCCTCTTGCTTTTTGTATTCTTATTTTGATATCGCTGTCTGTCCCTCCAACTTTATCTATATTACTGCCAAGATATGTGTATGATTCTACATCTTGTATTGTCGTTTCTTCAAGTTCAACCCTGTTTTCATTACCTGCATTTATTCACATTATTTTTGTCTTTTCCCTGTGTATTTTCAGACCCAATTGCTGTGACCTCTCATCGAGTGTTTTCAATTTGTCCTGCATCTGATTACGGTTATGGGACAGGAGAGCCAAATCATCAGCAAAATCCAGATCATCCAACTGCTTAGTCAGAGTCCACTGGATTCCATTTCTGTTGTGTGTTGTCGATGATCTCCTAACCCAATCTATTGCCAGCAAGAAAAGAAATGGAGACAAGAGGCATCCCTGTCGCACTCCTGTTCTTATCCCAAATGGTTCTGTAAGCTGTCCTTTATGAAGAACTCTGCACGTCATGTCTTCATAGGTTTTCTTTATTAAATTAATGATCTTCAGGGGAACTCCATAATGCCTCATCAATTTCCAAAGTGATCCACACTGTCAAATGCTTTTTCGTAGTCCACAAATCCGATGTATAGTGGTGAATTCCATTCCAGACTTTGTTCAACTATTATTCTCAAAGTGGCTATCTGGTCTGTACATGATCTGTTTTGTCGAAAACCTGCTTGTTCATCTCTCAATTTCTTGTCTATGGACTCCTTTAATCTCTCAAGGATAATCCTGTTCAATACCTTTCCTGGCACTGATAGTAACATTATTCCTCTATAATTTGTGCACTCTTGTAGATTTCCCTTCTTAGGCAACTTAACCAGATATCCTTCCTTCCATTCTGCTGGTATCTCTTCTTTTTCCCAGACTTTACCAAGTAATTTATATAACATCTCTGTAGCCGTGTCGATATCTGCTTTGATGGCCTCTGCTGGAATGCCATCAGGTCCAGACGCTTTTCCATCTCTTAGAAGCTTTATGGCTTTCTTTATTTCTTCCTTCGTTGGTCTTTCACCGTTAATTTGTAGCTCTTCTTCTGCTGGCTGGATGTCCGGCGGGTTTTGTGGAGCTGGTCTATTGAGAAGGTCCCCAAAATATTCTGTCCACCTCTTCATTTGCTCTTGTATATTGCTGAGCAGTTTCCCATTCTTATCTTTTATGAGGCAACTTGTTTGCTTGTATTTCTCTGTTAGCTTCTTTGTGCTGCTATACAGTTCTCTCATATTTCCTTTGGCTGCAGCATCTTCTGCCTCTCTTGCCAACTCCTCAATATACTTCCTCTTGTCTCTTTTGATACTTCTTTGTTTGCTTCTGTGTACACTTCTTGAGCCTTGGCTTTGGAACTTCTGGTTTTGCTTGTGTTTAACTCTGCTTTCTTGTTTTTTTTCTATCTTTTATCTTATTGATGGTTTCTGTTGTTATCCATGCTTTTTGTTGTCTTTCCCTTTTCCCCAGTATTTCTTCACATGTCTCCTTCCATACCGTTTTGACCTGCTGCCAATAGTCTTCTGTATTCTCTACATCTTCCAACTGTTGGAGCACTTGGAATTTGTTGGATACTGTGACCGCAAATTTGTCTCTTGTTTCTTGATTTCTTAGCTGTCCTACATTAAACTGTTGTCTATAATTTTGCATTGTTGCATATCTCTTGAGTTTCATTTTTACTTTGGCTATCAGAAGATGGTGATCTGATGCCACATCTGCTCCTCTATATACATTTACATCCTGCAATGATGATCTAAACTTCTTCTTTATGCATATATGATCGATCTGATTTTCTGTTCTATGGTCTGGTGATATCCATGTTGCCTTGTGTATTCTCTTATGTGGAAACATGCTTCCTCCTATAGCCAGTTGATTTGAAGCACAGAAGTTTGCGAATAGTTCTCCATTTTCATTCATTACTCCTAGCCCATGTTTTCCCATGACTTCTTCAAATCCGGTATTGACTGTACCTATCTTTGCATTCATGTCACCCATCAAAATTGTGATGTCTCTTCTTTTTACTTTATCCATAATTTCCTGTAGTTTAGTATAAAATGCTTCTTTCACAGACTCTTCTTTGTCATTAGTTGGTGCATACCATTGGATGACATTGACATGAATTTTCTTTTTAGCTGTTTTGAAAATAGCTGTTATTATTCTGGGTCCCACAGCTTCCCATTCAATGAGTGCTTTCTGTGCTTCTTTAGATAACATAAGAGCTACCCCTTCACTGTGGTGTGAACTTTCGTCTTCGTGTCCTGAGGACAGCACCAATTCACCTGTGATGAGTTTCTTCCTGTCTACCCCCTTCCACTTTGTTTCACACATTCCCAGAACCTCGATTTTGTATTCCCTCATTTCTGCTGCTACTTGTGCCACTTTCCCTTGTTCGTTCAATGTCCGAACATTCCAGGTGCCAAACACCTGTCTGTATGAAGCCTTATTTGATTCCTTTTGCTAAGGAGAAAGCTTTGAAGGAAGAGATAGACTATTTGTTGAAGGAAGGAATTATTTCACACAGTGAATCCTAGTATAGTTCCGGTGTTGTACTCTTAAGGAAGCCCTCTGGAGAACATAGACTCTGTATAGATTACAGGAGACTGAATGCTATTACAGAAGGACAGGTGGATCCATTGCCGGATACAGATCAGTTCTTTGCCAGGCTAAATAAAGCTAAATATTTCTCAAGGGTGGATCTGGGTAAAGGATACTATCAGATTCCAGTAAAACCTGAGATCAGACAAACTTGTTGGATGTAAACATTTCGGAGGAACGTAATGAATCCCTGAGTTGCCTCTTTGATTGAGGATATTCCGAATGTTTCATACAGGTTAATAAGAAGATTATGGGATCCACTACGAAAACTCTGCTATCACCAGGTATAGGTTATCTCCTCATAACGTACATTTTGAGGAAAATCTAATGTTCTCTGGACATGTCATTGCGCAGACTCAGAGAAGAGAAATGGTGAATAAGGGTTATGAAGCAGCATTAAGACAAGCAGTCACACTTGCGGCTGTTCAGTAACATAGCCGAAAGATATTATTGGTTGTAGAGGTCTGAGGCAGATTTCATGAGTAGTGCTTACTCTGAATGGACCCAACTACATAAAACCATGATAGCACAACAGCAGAGTAAAGTCAAGTTGACTTACATTTATCTATGTGCATATAGAATAAAGGACTGACATAAGATGTCTGTTTTAAGAGGGGAGATGTCGTGAAATATTCTAATCCACATATATAAATTATCAGGTAAATGTAAAGCCTAACAAATAATTTAATAAAAGGAAAGAAGAATGGTAAAGAACAGTGCTGTCACAATGACTGTGTTCGAAATCCCCCTTGTGTTCTCCTGCGTCTGCAAATTGTAACGTTTCACGTTGATAGTAAAGCCTTCTGCAGTATACACGCGTTTCCCAAACACACTAAAAAGTGTACTCCATTTCTAAGAAAAACCTTGAAATACGCAAGTTGACCTAGAATTAAAATTCCATTCATGTCTTTTTCTACACTATTTTACCAAAAACAAAAGACAGATGGACTAAAGATAGAAAGAAGGGAGAGGCAGAAAGCAGGCACAGGCAATACTAACACGAGTCGCGCGATACACAATTACTACCATCACGCGTGTAAGGCCACAAGCACTAGCTTTTTTTCAAATCGACAGTGATAAAAACATCAGAATCGCTCAGTGAAAGAATTTTAAACCACCATTGTAGGGAAATAGGCCACAAGTTACATTTGAATTGATTGGATGGAATGATATGTAAGGCTAAACACGATTAGTCGGACTATAAATGCTATCTTTTGTTGTCAAGGGAGACGGAAGTAAGAGTACTTTTTTTCAAACGATTGGGTAGAGATGGCCTGATTGGTTAGGTCGGTTAATATAGTTAATTGATAGCGTTAGTTCGAGACCACTAGTTCAAATAAGCTTGATAAAGCAACAGTGCGTTGAAGCCAGCTCATAATTTTGCTAAATAAAAGCCTGGAACATAAGCAGATGGGAATTTGTGCCAGTATTTGTGCCAGAATTCATTGCTAGTCAACGTATCTGTGTTTATTTCCATGAATTGTGGTAGGCTGAAATATTTGATCTCTTTTTAATGAAAATTGAATGTACATTGATAATTTATGTCTGTATATATGTGCAGTTCAGTAGCGAACAAGAGGCAAGGCCTATAATATATATATAGTGCTCCAACCTGAACAGAAGGTGTCGGAGAAAAGTAACACTACATGGAATTACCAGATAGTACACTGACACCTACCTTATGATATGGAAGGACTTTTAGCTGAAAGTGCAGAGGCGTAGTAACCATTAAGGAGGTTAATACTGGAGTAAACTGCTTCAGAAGAAGATAGCAGTAAAAATAAAGCTCTGAACTCTGTGTTTGTGATGTATTGTGCTCAGTCTAGCCAGATAGTATAAATTAGTTCTGAAGTAGGAGGTACATCCTTCTTGTTTCAGGGACTGTGGTCCTAGTATTGAAGCCGCACCTGGTCTGAGCGTTTGCTGAATCCAGAGGCTGACAGCATACTCTTGGGTCCCTATAGTAACCAGTGAGGTGTCTTCAGAAACAGTGAATAGTCGAGCAGAGGAGTCCTTGCCGGCCGCCATCACGAAAGTTAAGCCCACTGTGGCCAAAAGAGCTCAACACTATGTACCCCTCGTAAAAGACACTAACTTAATTAAAGAGGGGCAATTAATTGTTTTAATGTTCGGAACTGAGACCATCTCCAATACTAGTTCCAACATACACAAGCACATGCAGTCATGATGTCTAATAAGAATCTATCTTGAAGAACAAAACCAGTATTACCTCATATTACCACATCACAACTCACACACATAGAATACTAATATTGTATGTCAATGCAAAGACCACATTTATATCTGTGTACATAATATTTGAAATTACATGTTATTATATTGCCTGGTTCACTGTGTAGTTGAATCAGGATCACTATTGTAGAGAAAATCAATACATATGTACATATCTGAAATTTATCATTGAATCTTTTAAGATAGTCTTCTAGAGTGTTGACTGTTTGTGAGTGTCACAGTATTGTCAAGTGTGGTGGAAAAATTAAATTGTTTATCTGTTGTTGTTGTGGTGACTTACACTTCATCATTTGCATAACCCTAGACATATAACGTTGCCAACACAATATTCCAGAATAATTCTGACTGAGATATAAATATGTGGCAGTAAGTAAGGTTATCTGTAAAACACTACACATATTAGATACAGATACCTTCACAGCTGATCTCAGTCAGTACACTAAGTCCCTATAAATATTTATATCATCCCATCTTACCACACTTACCCCGGGGACTTCAGAGCAAGAACTGCCTTGTAATGTTGCTGTGACCACACAGTGTGTCGTATCAAACTTCAGCGTCTTCATTTCGCCATTTGTTCCATCAGCACTTGTGTCATTCTTGTCATCAGCTCTATTTTGGTGATCTTGTCAAACCATTTCAATTGCTCTATTTATACCAGCACATTTATGAAAATCTGAGGTCTCTTATATCTTTCATATACATATATTCATCAAATGTTCAGACATGGCTGCTGTGACTTCTTATTTCAGTATTTTCATTTTGTCTTGCACGCAAAGGTCAAGGTAGTTCTATAACAGATACGGCCGTAGGTGAATGAAGTGTTAGAGACTTTACTATACTAGGTCCAGCTTCTAGAGGTAGGGTAGCCTGTTTCCTTCCTCGCTGTCTTTTCCCTCCCTAACTCACGTACAGAGTCAGGTACCCATTTACAGTTGTGTAGACTCGAGCGTGATCTCAACATATTTCGCACCCAATACCTTCGCTGTGAAAGACCATCGCTCTAACCACCATGTCAATCGACAACTCGCCTTACATCTAGTTACGGTTACGAGACAGAAGTGCCAGGTCACACGCAAAATCTGGAGTGTCAAGTTGTTTTGTCGGAGTCAACTGAATTCCATTTTTTGTTGATTGATGTTGTTGGTTTCACTGCCAACGCTGCTACAAACTTCGTTTTGTAAACTATTCATTGTGTTATTTACAATAAATACGAATTCTTTACGCTGTATACCATTTAATTTGATGTGTTTCTGTTTTTTGTTTGATTATTTACATACATTTAATTTTATTGTTGATATTTGTCACGCTTAATATTTTATTTTATTTTTCGCTTTTGTTTTGTTAGTATCACTTGCCAATGGTTCTTCGATTCAATTTTCGTGTCATTTATTACTCTTGGTTGATAGTGTTTCTTAATTGTTGTTAATTATAACATATTTTTAATACTTTGTTTGTGTATACTAAATGTGTAATTATTTATTTTTTGCTTTTAGTTATTTTTATTATCAATAATAATAATAATAATAAATTCTTTAAGCACCAAACACGGCGCATAAGGCAGAAACCAGTGCTCTCCAGGTTGTTCGTTGTGACGCCACTCCTCTTAACTCTTGCACATTATTTATGCTGAACGTCCTTCCTTCTCTTATTATTGTTCTTATTATTATCAATACCGAAACTATTATTATTATCTGTATTATTATTATTTTTTAATTATCACATTTTTTTTTATTTAACGACAAGCAGCACATTTACACCATTGAGAAACACAAGAGCTCCATAAATCAATGACAGCTTACCCAAAGAGGTGATAAAGGAAGACAAATGGACGTAGGAAGGACACATGTTGCTATGGAATACATTCATAAAGACGCTCCCAAACACAGACAAATGTATCAGGATGAACATGAAGAGCTAAAAAAAGGAGGCAGAGATATATAAACATAAGTCAAGAATGAAAAGAAAATTCATATCTGGAAAACTTTCAAAACATTCAAAGATAGGACAGAGGTAGGAACAAGATGTGCAATAACCGTCAAGGACAACAAAGATAACGCTAGAAACAAGATAATTTTCCTTAAAAATTCCCTGTCAGATATAACTGCGTTAAGAGGGAAAAAGAAGAAGAAGAAGAAAAAATAAGCAAAATATTGAGACAGCCTGTCAGAAGCACTAACATAAACCAACAAAATAAACCACATTCATTAGTTGAAGGTGTGAGAAAGACAACAAATAAAACAATAATTGAGATCAACGAAGGCATAAATGAAAGAAATTTACTTCCGGAAACTTTTGTGAGAAATATTTAGTGATTAAATTATGCGGAAAGACAAGAACACTAGAAAAAAACACATTGAACGATACATAAAAGTGAGGAACATGAATAATGGGTAACTGAGCGGTAATGAAAGTGAAGAACATGAATAATGGGTAACTGAGCGGTAATGAAAGTGAGGAACATGAATAATGAGTAACTGAGCGTTAATGAAAGTGAGGAACATGAATAATGGGTAACTGAGCGGTAATGAAAGTGAAGAACATGAATAATGGGTAACTGAGCGTTAATGAAAGTGAGCAACATGAATAATGGGTAACTGAGCGGTAATGAAAGTGAGGAACATGAATAATGGGTAACTGAGCGGTAATGAAAGTGAGGAACATGAATAATGGGTAATGGGTAACTGAGCGGTAATGAAAGTGAGCGGTAATGAAAGTGAGGAACATGAATAATGGGTAACTGAGCGGTAATGAAAGTGAAGAACATGAATAATGGTTAGCTGAGCGTTAATGAAAGTGAGGAACATGGATAATGGGTAACTGAGCGGTAATGAAAGTGAGGAACATGAATAATGGGTAACTGAGCGGTAATGAAAGTGAAGAACATAAATAATGGGTAACTGAGCGGTAATGAAAGTGAGGAACATGAATAATGGGTAACTGAGCGGTAATGAAAGTGAGGAACATGAATAATGGGTAACTGAGCGGTAATGAAAGTGAGGAACATGAATAATGGGTAACTGAGCGGTAATGAAAGTGAGGAACATGAATAATGGGTAACTGAGCGGTAATGAAAGTGAGGAACATGAATAATAAGTAACTGAGCGGTAATGAGTGAGGAACATGAATAACTAGGCGTTGGTAAATGAGCGGTAATGGGTAACTGATACGTAATGAAACTGAGAACATGAAATAATGTGGAAAGTGAGAGAACGTGAGGAACATGAATAATTGGTAAATGAGCGGTAATGAAAGTGAGGAACATGAATAATGGGTAACTGAGCGGTAATGAAAGTGAGGAACATGAATAATGGGAAACTGAGCGGTAATGAAAGTGAGGAACATGAATAATAAGTAACTGAGGGTAATGAAAGTGAGGAACATGAATTATGGGTAACTGAGAGGTAATGAAAGTGAGGAACATAAATTATGGGTAACTGAGCGGTAATGAAAGTGAGGAACATGAATAATGGGTAACTGAGCGGTAATGAAAGTGAGGAACATGAATAATGGGTAACTGAGCGGTAATGAAAGTGAGGAACATGAATAATGCGTAACTGAGTGGTAATGAAAGTGAGGAACATGAATAATGGGTAACTGAGCGGTAATGCAAGTGAGGAACATGAATTATGGGTAACTGAGCGGTAATGAGAACACAGCGGGCTGATCACCCGCTTGCTAGTTGCTCTGATTACGGAAACAACAATTGATTTTTTGTTGTACCAATAAACGCCACTAGGCGTAACGGAACAACAATCAATTTCTTGTTGCGGAAACCTAAAACGCCCAGGCGTAACGGCAATACTGTTGCCACGAACTGCGTTGGCCACGAACTGCTTTGTCGGTTCGTGGCTAAGGATGGAAAAAGAAGAAGAAGAAGAAGAGCGGTAATGAAAGTGAGGAACATGAATAATGGGTAACTGAGCGGTAATGAAAGTGAGGAACATGAATAATGGGTAACTGAGCGATAATGAAAGAATTATGAGACGATAACGACGAAGATGACAACAACACACAGAACACGTCACGTGATATAAAAGTCTTCATTATTTATTGATTAAAAAAAAACAAAACAAACAATTTAGTAGAAATATATACACAGATAAAGTACTTTGAAAGCACAAATCCATGGTAGTGAAATAATAAAAAAAACTGATAAATTTAAACATAAGAAACATTTGAAAAAAAAATTGGACCTACGAACAAGCAAAGCATTAAAAATAACATAAAAATGTCAGTACGGAAAAAAGGCATAAAATTAACACATTTAAAAACACATGATTTAAAACCTGCTTGTAAGAAAAACTAACTATAAATAAGTACAGCTGGATAGACCGGACACTACTAGGTTTCGAATCAGGAACCCGGTAACTTCACTGCGAGAGTAGAGCGCTCTAACAACTTAACCAATCGCACGCCTACAAATTTAGTTATTATCTATAACAGAACGAAAAGCGCTCTCCCGCCTTACTCTGTTGAGGAAACCTGCCACTGCCAACCTTCTTGCTGGGTGGTTATCTAACAGTTTCAGCAGCCATTCTCTGTCAGAATAATCAAACAAATATATTAGAATTGTCTTACAACTAACTTGTTACTATGTCTAAGTCTGAAAAAAAGAATTGTAATTAACGAAGCAAGACATATCTGGAGAGCGACAGAATTGTAGATTTAAATAAAATAGTTCCTGTAATCAAGTGTTCCAGTTTCTATGGCAACCAAATTATATTCGTTGCCTTGTGTTATGAGACAGATAAAGAACAGGATTACTGCTCATTCAGACATGATCACAAATGTGGAACTGATGACAAGAATCAGACAAGTGCCAGTAGAACAAGAGATGACAAGAACCAGACAAGTGCCAGTAGAACAAGAGATGACAAGAACCAGACAAGTGCCAGAAAAACAAGAGATGACAAGAACCAGAAAGGTGCCAGTAGAACAAGAGATGACAAGAACCAGACAAGTGTAAGTAAAACAAGAGATGACAAGAACCAGACAAGTGCCAGTAGAACAAGAGATGACAAGAACGAGACAAGTGCCAGTAGAACAAGAGATGACAAGAACCAGACAAGTGCTATTAGAACAAGAAATGGCAAGAACCAGATGTGTGCCAGTAGAACAAGAGATGACAATAACCAGACAAGTGCAAGTAGAACAAGAGATGACAATAACCAGACAAGTGCCAGTAGAACAGGAGATGACAAGAACCAGACAAGTGCCAGTAGAACAAGAGATGACAAGAAAAAGACAAGTGACAGTAGAACAAGAGATGACAAGAACCAGACAAGTGCCAATAGAACTAGAGATGACAAGAACCAGACAAGTGCTAGTAGAACAAGAGATGACAAGAACCAGACAAGTGCCAGTAGAACAAGAGATGACAAGAACTATGCAAGTGCCAGTAGAACAAGAGATGACAAGAACCAGACAAGTACCAGTAGAACAAGAGATGACAAGAACCAGATAAGTGCCAGTAGAATAAGAGATGACAAGAACTAGACAACTACCAATAGAACAAGGGATGACAAGAACCAGACAAGTACCAGAAGAACAAGAGATGACAAGAACCAGACAAGTGCCAGTAGAACAAGAGATGACAAGAACCATACAAGTGCCAGTAGAACACGAAATGACAAGAACCAGACAAGTGAAAATAGAACAAGAGATGACAAGAACCAGACACGTGCCAATAGAACAAGAGATGTCAAGAACCAGACAAGTACCAGTAGAACATGAGATGACAAAAACCAGACACGTGACAGTAGAACAAGAGATGACAAGAACCAGACAAGTGCCAATAGAACAAGAGATGACAAGAACCAGACAAGTACCAGTAGAACAAGGGATGACAAGAACCAGACAAGTCCCAGTAGAACAAGAGATGATGTAGGACACACATTAACGAAACATGTTGATAACATTACAAGGCAGTTCTTGTTCTGGAATCTTCAAGATAAGACAGGTAGATGGAGACCAAGGAAAACGTGGAGAAAAGAACTGGATACAGACATGACTGACATGAAAAAGACACAGAAAAACCTGGAGCTGATGGCACAGGACAAAAAGACTTGACATAAGTTTGTTTCCTGGCTGAGCTTAAGAGTGATAATGACACAACCACCGCTACAAGACCATGTCAAAAATTTGTTCAAGCTTTCAACTTTAGTGGTGTCTCCATGCTCCATGGGAATCAGAAAAAAAGGAGAAAGATTAACAATAATTTTAGTGTGGTTGGCCAATAGGTTTGTATGCCCTGGTCGGTTCTGTTTTATTTTGCCATTAACTGTCTTTTTATATATAACATTAGAGGTAGAGGTCAGAATTGTTTTAGTGCAGTATCAGCTGTAGTGGTCGCTCCATTCTCCATAACAAGGGGATATGGAAATGATTATAATGATATGAGAAGGAGAAAGAGGAGGAGGAGGAGGAGAGAGAGAGAGAGAGAGAGAGAGAGAGAGAACGAACGAATTTTTTTTTTTAAGGGTTGAGAATTAGGAACATAGGCCCATCAGAAAGATAAAGATAGAGAGAGAGAGAGAGAGAGAGAGAGAGAGAGAGAGAGAGAGAGAGAGAGAGAGAGAGAAAGAGAGAAAGAGAGAGAGAGAGAAAGAGAGAGAGAGAGCGAACGAACTTTATTTTTAAGGGTTGAGAATTAGGAACATAGGCCCATCAGAAAGAAGAGAGAGAGAGAGAGGGAGAGAGAGAGAGAGAGAGAGAGAGAGAGAGAGAGAGAGAGAGAGAGAGAGAGAGAGAGAGAGAGAGAGAGAGAGAGAGAGAGAGAGAGAGAGAGAGAGAGAGAGCGAACGAAATTAAATTTTTAAAGGGTTGAGAATTAGAAACAAATGTCCATCAGAGAGATAGAGAAAGAAAGAGAGAGAGAGAGAGAGAGAGAGAGAGAGAGAGAGAGAGAGAGAGAGAGAGAGAGAGAGAGAGAGAGAGAGAGAGAGAGAGAGAAAGAAAGAGAGAGAGAGAGAGATGGGTAAGGAATGGTATAGCAAATTCTATAACTCACTGTTTACTGTAGATTAAAAAAAAAATTAAGACAAAAGATTCCGTACCTGATATTTGAGGGCAGGTCTCGCTTTTTTCTCTCCTCGGCGTAATAATGAACATTGTCATCAGGATACCGCTCCAGTACCAGCGCCCACATCACAACACCAAGACAGTAAGAGTCCATCTGAAGATAATAAATGACAATGTAAAGCATAAGAGTGCTATAAAGTTTTATAAGGTTAAGAAGAATATAAAGTAATGTTTTAAATCAATACATAAAGAGCCAAATTTTGCTGTACATAAATATTATCTTTATCATCCTACAGCGCCCCAAGGAACATAAAACTTAAAAAAAATTATTCCAAGTCCTCCTATCTCATGTTATCAGTTCCAGTTTGTTCCACGCCTATCTCATGCCATCAGTTCCAGTTTGTTCCACGCCTATCTCATGCCATCAGTTCCAGTTTGTTATACGCCTATCTCATGCCATCAGTTCCAGTTTGTTCCACGCATATCTCATGCCATCAGTTAAAATTTGTTCCACGCCTATCTCATGCCATCAGTTCCAGTTTGTTCCACGCCTATCTCATGTCATCAGCTCCAGTTTGTTCCACGCCTATCTCATGTCATCAGTTCCAGTTTTTTCCACGCCTATCTCATGCCATCAGTTCCAGTTTGTTCCACGCCTATCTCATGTCATCAGTTCCAGTTTGTTCCACGCCTATTTCATGTCATCAGTTCTAGTTTGTTCCACGTCTATCTCATGTCATCAGTTCCAGTTTGCTCCACGCCTATCTCGTGTCATCAGTTCCAGTTTGTTCCACGCCTATCTCATGTCATCAGTTCCAGTTTTTTCCACGCCTTTCTCGTCTTTTTTATTTCTGTTACCAGTTCTCTTCTGCATGCGCTCATTTACCATAACGATTCCAGAACATAGACTGAATTGTAATGCTATCAACAGGTTATCTCAGTGTGTTATACCCATCGCCAGCGTCTTCTTCTCATCTCTTATTCCATTGACATGTGTCTGGTTCTTGTCATCAGTTTCAAATTGATGACCTTATCGTACCATTTTTATCCTTCTGTTCTATGAAAGTACTCAAATATGAAAGTTGCAACTTTTAGATTGTTGTCTTCGTTGTTCTCCATGTTTCATGCCATACGATAGGACTGACTTGACATCTGAGTTGAACATTTTGAGTGGTCTGGACTTGATTGAATCTGTTTTCCATATATTTCCCATTGTAGTTAAAGCTGATCTATCTGTCTGTATCATGATTGTGATGTCGCTGTCTGTCCCTCTAACTTTGTCTATGTTGTTGCCTAGATTAGGGTTCCCATAATGTTTTGTTTAAAAACCGGGACATTTCCAAATTTTTACCTAAAAAAACCCAGGACATTTTGTAAAAAGAAAACGGGACATGTTAAAAATTAAGGTAAAGCACAAATAAATCTATTATATATTATATGTTGCACTTAAAATAAAATACTGGTATAAAAATACACACATTAACTAACACACCTTCCACTTTAAACGAATTCTAAATTACAAACATACTTAATTAGAAAAATCGCAACTTTAAAAAATACACAGTAATCAAGTTTATATTTCAGGTTCATCAGAATATTTAGCAGATTTATGAGCCTGTTCAAGAAATTTTTTTTCTTCTGATATTTGGACATAGAACTCAGCACAAGAGGAATCCTTAAAATGGGTCTTTATAATGGTTAAAGCTTTCACTGTCTCAATTTTAAGTCTGTTTTTTTTCATCTGTCCAAAGCGCATTTATTAATGAAAAAAACACGTTCAACAGCTGCATTGGATCCTGGCAGTGCCAAACAAAAACTAACTAGGCATTTCAGGTTCTCAGCATTAACCTCGTATATCCTGCTTTGTAAAATGAGCGAACATCTCACACCATTTTTCACTGATACTTTGATCCTTCAGTTCACTCCACACATCAAATTTGCTTTCACAATATTTTTTTACACATGCAAACTCATCAAATAAGTCCTCTTCATTCACAGTAAAGTTTGGTGACTGTTGTATAATGGCTATCAAGGAATGTTATATGCGAGTGGCAGTTTAGGTTTAGGCTTGGTGGGTATGTCTTCAATCGTTGCTGATGTTTACGCCAATGCTAGGTTGAGTAAACAAATGGTTAGCATCATACTTATAGCCTGAACACAGTATTTCTTCTTAGCACGCACAACAGTGTTAATGTAAAATCAATGAGTTGGTGAAGACTGGTCCACATCCAAATTTATTCACAGTAGCTCCAACAATATGCAGGACGTCAACGAAATATGGCGGCCGATGTAAATGTGCTGAAAATCGAAAAAATGTTTACCTCAAAATACAGTCACAATACTTCCTATGGAAGCTGTAACACTTGACGGCCCATAAACACATCTTATTCAATCGTGGCGACCAAATCTTATTAAAAGCCACTGAGAAAAATATATCGAATAACACATCCACCACGGGAATACAACCATCTGTTTACATTTTATCAATAGCACGGGAAACTGACCGCTCGGCTGCGCATGAGCAGACGATACATACGTCACGTTACATATTTATAGCTAATGCAGACAGCTGTATTTCAGCAAAGGATTGACATACGCCTGTGCGCAAAAGCCTTACACAACAACCACCCCGTCCTCTCGGGGAAAAAAAACAATTTTTTTTTTCAAACATTCCTCGAATCAAAGAACGGCCAAAATTAAGTACATCATAATAAGAAATCGTCAACAGTAGAACAATAAATTCTCAAAGTCCAGTCGAAGTCAAATCTACTAAAAATATTAATGAAAGTGCATGAAAAAGACTGTCATCAGTCAATACATTATCATAAGAATATGAGAAGCAGAAACAAAGAAATGTTAACTAATAATGCAATAAAGAAAAGATCATCTTATATTGCTTATGTTAAAATAATGATATCACTATAGCATAAGAGAATTGTTACATAAAGAGAATCAACCTAATAAACATGTGAAATATAAGTAGGGTTATGTCTTTAGGGAACACAATTTCCGAATATGTAAGAAAATATTGGTAAAGAAGAGAAAACTAATAATTTAGAGTGAGGTACTAAAATATGAAGAGGAAAAAAAAGAAAAAGTTACAAGAATTTATACATCATGTAGTTTTCATACTGATCTATTGGTAAATATGGTACTGCATTGTTTCAAACTGGCAATAATATGTCTATCACACGTGCTTATAGCACTGAAGTAGAGTTATACATTTGACACGAAAGTAGATTGTTACTAAGCAACAAAATGTTCAGGTCCTTATAATATGAAGGTATCGAAAGTCAATCATCCAATGTAAATGAGTGTATCACGTAAATACATTTGAAAGTCACACAGCAGTACTGAATGTCAACCATGCGCTTATATTTGGATCACACAATAATGTTAATTAGTATCGTTAAAGTCTTGTTGAGGGCAGCGGGAGAGTACATCAGCTAACACATTTTCAGTGCCCGGTATAGCTTGAACATAAAATGCGAACGATTGCATCAAAATAGAATAGCGCGCAACCCTAGGATGCTTGTGGTTTGATTTCATGAGGAATGATAGAGAGCGCTGGTCTGATTGTATAATAAATCTTGATCCAAGAAGGTACCTCTCCAGTTTCAAAACAGCCCATACGTTGGCGAGCAATTCGCTCTCGATTGCTGGATATCTTCTTTCTGCGTCCGTCAGCTTCCGTGATATGTACAAGTTAGGGTGAAGTGTACCGTCGAAATTCTGCATCAATACGGCACCAACACCTTTGGAAGACGCATCTGTGCGAAGATAGAATATAAATATTTTATTTGGTAGCCTCAATATTGCAGGGGTTGAAAATAAATTTTTAATATGAGGTAAGGCTGCTTGGCACTTTTGAGACCAGTGCACATGATTGGGAGAGCCCTTTCGTAATAAAGCAGACAGATCAGCAGTGAGATTGGATAACCAAGGAATGATATTTCTCCAAAACCGACAACAATTTTAGAAGGTTTGGCAGTTAGATGGTGTGAACGTAACGTGTCCAGCAGTGAAGTGAGACCAAAGAAATGATTTTCCCAAGAAGTAGTAAAGAGACCTATGTCATCTATATATGTAATAATATCAGACCTGTTTAAAAAAAATTTACGCATCATCCTGACAAATGTGGCAGGAGCATTCATCAGTCCAAAAGACATAAAATTCCATGGAAATAAACCCTTAGGTGTTGTAAAAGCAGGGAGGGGCTTAGCAGTTTCAGATAAAGGAACCTGCCAGTATCCTTTAGTGAGATCAAACTTAGAGAAAAAAAACAGCAGTTGCAAGTCTTGGCAAAAGGTCTTCTAATAAAGGTAAAGGTTCAGCATCAAAGACAGTAATATTATTAAGTTTGCGATAGTCAATACATAGTCTTATATTGTTATCCTTCTTTCTAACAATGACCATCGGGAAAGCAAATGCAGAATTTGATGGTTCGATAATACCCAAACGAAGCATGTCGTCAAGTTCTTTATTAACCTGATCCTGAAAATGGATGGGTATGGGGTATGGTCGAACTCGAATAGGTCGATCATCTGTGAGAAGGATATCATGAGTGATAACCGATGTATGACCAGGGATGTCTGCCAGAACATCGGGGAAAGATTGAAGAAGATCCGTAACCTGCTGACGTTGGTCAGATGATAAATCCGTACAGATAGAAACATCCTTCCATGTCTGAGTAGCAGTTAAAGGCATTACAGGAAGATCCATAGGTAAGTCAGGAAAAGCAGATTCTTCTACCTGAATCACAGACAGGGAAGAAAAATGAGTAGTATGCCTTGTGGGCTCATTTACTGCATGAAAGACAGCCTGAAGATATTCAGGTCGAGTAGGGAATTCTTTGAGCATGTTAATATGGAAAGTTTTGTTTTTTTCCCTTAACGTCGAGTACATAGTCAACATCAGAAATGCGTGAAATAACTCTGTAAGGACCACTCCAAGCAATGAGTAGTCCGTTGTCCTTTCTAGGAAGAAGCACAAAAGCTTCATCCCCAGGCACCAGGTGTCTTAGTCGTCTGTTACGATTCTGAAACTGACGAGCTTTTTCTTTAGCAGTTTCAGAAGATGCTGTCGCCAACTGAAACATTACAATAATTTTACGTCGGAGGTTAACGACATACTCGTAAGACGACTTGGTGTCCTGAGTCATTTCTGAGTCAGTAAGCAAATCTTTAATAAGAGACATGGGACCTCTAGGTTGATGTGATGAATTTACCGTGATACAACTTTAAAATATCTCCAAATATAAAGATAAAATGTAGGGATAAAAATAATGCGTAAGATACTAGGAGACATGCTCGCCCGTGCCCGCATTTCCTACCGCCATTTAAACTAACTAGTTAGACGTGCAGACGAAACGGTTTACCCTTTGTAGACAGGAGGGAAACGGAGATCAAAAAAGGAAAAATACGACTGAACACGTGTTTGAATCTAGAACGGCAAAAAGACGCAATTGGTAGTAAAAGAAAAAAAAATCACGTCACTAGTTGACACAATGTAAGGAAATGGACAAAAAGGACCTTAGCTCTTATTCGAAACAGTCATTTCTTGGACGTTTTTTGATACTTGGTCGTTTTATTTGAATTCAGCGGCAAACGCCGTAGAGAAGGTTCTCGAACAAATTTCCAAAAAACTAAACTTGAGAAATATGTTTTTTCTTAATAATAGAGTTATGAATATAAAACCTAGCTAGTTTGATAGCCCATCTTAAGCAGAGAACTAATATACTTTAAATTATACAGACGGATAGATAACAAGGAACATATTGACAAAAGACTGTATTGTTCATATCAGACTAGCGACTGTACTGTTCATGCTTTCACTAAAGTTTCAAATTTTCGTCCTTGAGACACTTCTTCTTCTTCTTCCATCCTTAGCCATCAACCGGCAAAGCAGTATGTGGCCAGTACGCCTAGTGGCGTCTTAGGGCAACAACAAATTGATCGATCTATCGCTGTTTCCACCACGCCTAGTGGCGTAATTTGTGGAACAAAAACAGACCAAACAATCTATCATTGTTTCCGTAATCAGATTGGTTGGCAAGCAGGTGATCAGCCCACTGTGCGAAGTTTTTACGGGATGGGGTAAACAGCCCCATGCCCATACCCTCCTTAGTCGCTTTTTACGACATGCGTGGTAGGGTGCAGTGTTACTATTCTTTGCTCCCCTTTCGGGCCCCGGTAACACACGGGTGTCCTTGAGACACGCAAATGCAAAAATCAAGCTGTAATGCACGAGAGGGGGAAGGTGGAGAATTGTGGCTAAAAATAACTTAGGAGGCAGATTTGTGTAAGGTATTGCATGTAGAACCAAGTGTGGTTTTGTGAAAAACCAAGTAGAGACAGACGGACCAACAGACAATAATACATACTTGACTGAGATCCGACTGAAATTTGACTTTTGGTTGTAGATTTGAAAAGGTTAGGGGGGAAGTCTGTGATTGGACAAATGTAATCATATTAGCGGGACAGAGATGCGCATTTTGCCATTTGAGACAAACCTGTCCAGGGACACAGTCGATTATTGCCTGTGGTGTTTTTCCCAGAAGATATTACATACATTTAGTGGGACGCCATCATATAGCCAGCAGCTCAGCTGAGTTTTGCTAGCAATTAACTGTGTTATTAATTCTGAATTCTGAATTGTGAGTTTCTGTTGTGGCACTAGGATAGTGCCACATAAGTAATCAAGATTACACAAGCAGATGTGTGTGCAGCCAAACAGTGTGTCGGTGCAGTCTAGCATTGTATTCTAGCTACCAAGAGGAGTGGGCCACCGGAATCCAGCATCAGATCTTCACAGACAAGATGATTGATTAGTGGCCTGCTGAGGATTCACCATACTCCTAAAGATTTTATAAATATTTCCCCATCATAAATATACTGAATTTTGGGAAAGATACATTTATTAAAGTCTATAAGACAATGGACAAAGCTTGTTCTAGTCACAGAGTGGGTGTGATGACACCACCCCAACAGCACATCCAGTAATAGTTCTCCCAGGGACCATATAAATATAATAAATATTAACCAGTATTATAAAATACTTATGTACACACATTTCATTTTATTATGTCATATATTTATGCATTCCATTTATAACTCCATAACATTTCATATGTTCTGACCAAACTAAAACATTGGTTCAGAACAAATAAATTTAGAAAAAATTTTAATATTTAAACTAAAACAGTCTGAGTTAGTTCAGTGTGTTATAAATTTTATTAATATTATTAGACTTATTAATTATCTGTGTGTGTTTGTATATTCTACTACAACACATTACATTTCAGTACCCTAGACTTTTAACGTAGCTACATTCATAATAGTAAAAAAGATATGTTTGAGGTCGTAAGTGGTAGTAAGAAGGGCCTTCTGTAATTCCCATAAACATTTATCTCAGGAGCCTTCACAGCTGACCTCATACATTACACTAGGTAACACAACAACCATACAGTACCATCAAAACCACTACAAATATTGGGGTCTTGTCCAGGGATAATTAGTTTATCATAAATATTAGAATCTCCTGGTGGGAGAATTAAACCAGTGGGGACAGATTGTAAAAATTTAAAAAAGTGTCCCTTAAAAATAAAAGGGGAAAAAATATAAGTTGGTGAATCTTCACAGCCAGTGGTAATTAGTTAATTGATTAATTAATTAGAATTACCTTGGCCATTATATATAAGTAGAATTGCCTTGGTCACTAATTAATTAGATTTACCTTGGTCATTGTTATTTTGTATGATGGCTGACCTAGCAAAATTTAGATCGGCTGCTGTGCTAACGGCGAAGGAAATGAATATGGAGGGTCAGGTTTTAATTCAGTATGTAACTGCTGAATGAGACAAGTATATTGAAAGGGAAGATAGGAGGTTAGCTGAAGAGAAGAGGTTACAAATTGAGGCTGATAAAGAACTTAAGAGGTTGCAGATTGAGGCTGACAAAGAGGCAAAAGCATTGGAGGTAGATAGGGAGAGTAAAAGGCTCCAATTAGAGGCAGAAGATAAAAAGGCCGAAAGGGAGGCAGAAGAAAAAAAGGCCGAAAGGGAGGCAAAAGATAGAAGGTTACAAAGGGAGCACGAATTACGACTAAGGGAGCTGGAATTACAAGGCCATGCTCCTGAAAATGGTGCCAGCCCTTTTGCCTCAGATGCTACGCCTAGTCAGGGAGCCTCAACCTCGGCTATGGGGTTTCATTTAGACCATTTTGTTGAGAAAAACGATGACATCGAGGGGTACCTCAGTAGATTTGAATTATTAGCTACTACATATGGGTTAGAGAGAGAGAGGTGGAGTCTAAAGTTTTCACAGGGACTGAGAGGTACTTCTTATGAAGTCTTTGCTAAAATGAGTAGAGAAGACCAAGACAATTATGACATGCTAAAGCAGGCTTTGTTATTGAGATACGAAAAAAATGGTGAATTTTATCGTAAGAAATTTAGAAATGCCAAACTGTTGTCTGGGGAGACATACCACCAATTCTCTGCCAGACTGGAAACCTATTTGGAGAAATGGACTGCTCTGGGGAAGACCCAAGATCTTAAAGAGATGATTATGATAGAGCAATTAAGAGAGTCCATGGCTCCAGACTTGAGAAAATTTCTCATGGAACAAGGTGCAGAGAGGTTGGGGGAGGTTTTAAATGTCGCTGAGAGGTATCAGGCAGCCCAGACAGAGGTAAGTGGCACTAAAAAGAAGCACATAGAAAATTTTAAAGCTCCACAGCAAGTAAATAAATTTGATAACAGAGAACAGGGTAATAAAGGCAGGACAAACTTTGATAGGCCAAGAAAGGACTATCGCGACAGAAACTCACAGTTCAATGACCAAAAATATAATGAAAGAAAACCGTTTAACCAAGGAAAAAGATGGTGCAAATGGTGTAAGAAAGACAACCATAACACAGAATTTTGTAGAAGGAAACCTTCAAACATTGCTGCAATGAAGTCGGGGACTCAAAGATTAAAGGTTAATCCTAATGGACAGCAGGAACCTTATCACCCCCCAGTTTGTGAGGATGTTATTTGTAATGGGGTCACCATAAGGTGCCTTTATGATACAGGTTTGGATTATGATTCAGTTGTGAAGTCTAGCCTAGTGGACCCAAGTCAGTATACCACAGAAACAGTGGAAATACAAGGGGCGACTAAGGACATACCACTCATGACACTTCCCATCGCAAGGATAACGGTAAAAACTCGCTATGTGGAAGGAGAAATCAGAGCAGCAGTGATAGATGAACCAATCTACCCTCTGATATTGGGGTGTAGGTACGTCTTCTTGGGAAATCCCGAGAGACCTAAGATCATGGCGACAGTGCAGACCAGGTCACAGAAAAAGGAGGAAGAAGGTGAACCTATAAATGCTCATCCAGAGGAGATGAGGAAGGCGCAGGCTGAGGATAGGACACTCAAGCCATGTCTTAAATAATTGCCCAAATGCCACACACCTCCAAGCAAGGGAGAGTACATTATGAAGGACAGATTGCTATACAGGAAGACAGGAACTAAATCCACTGGTCACGGACAGTTGGTTCTTCCCAAGGTATATCGGGCAAATTTAATAAGGAGCTTACATGTTGGAAAAGATGGTGACCATGAGAAAGTCGGTACCATCTGCCAAAAAGTTGCTCGAAAATACTATTGGCCGGACGTAAATGTCGATATTGAAAACTTTGTAGAAGCATGTGGCGTATTTCATGAGGGAACACCCACAAAGGGAAAATATGTGCAGGACCTAGAAAAGCCACGGGGCAAACTTAGGCCTGGAAGGAAAAATAATTATACTCAGGTAGACAAAGTGGAATGGGAGCCCCCTTTTCCAACCCAGTCTTCACTTGAATGGATTAACATGGCCACTATGCGACGAGTACAAAGAGTAAATTTACCCCAGAATAAGCTGACAATCCTCGGTCAGCCTTATATCAACTGGAGGAAAATAAAAGAGAGCGAAGATCTCTCATAAGCAATCTAAAGTAGGGAGACAAACCCAAGAAAAAAATTGGTAGTGGTCGATTTGTGAGTGATGATTCTAGGAAGAAAAGTCCTCATTATAAAGCTTCCAATGGAAGGGACCCGACGGGTGCCATTAAAAATAAGTATGACAAATTAAAAGTCCAGATGTAGCTTTATTAAGGACCTGGACAGATGAGAAGGCAGAAGAGACTGTTACCTCATCGTATCAATATGTGAACGAACTGACCACTCGTCTGAAAGCTGGATGGAAACTGGAAAATGATAATTTGAGACAAGCCAGGAAGAAACATGCAGCATATTTTAATAGGAAGGCAAAGGACAGAGAACTAGCTGTGGGAAAGAATGGTGCTTCTTCTACTACCCGGCAGCCAGAATAAATTGCAAATTGGATGGCAAGGTTCATATACGGTTGTAGAGAAGGTGTCTAGAACAAACTATAAAATTGACAAAAAGGGGAAGGAGAAAGTTTATCCTGTAAACCTTTTAAAGAAGTATCTGGACAGACCACTCCAGGAAAGCACCCCCTTACTGACCTTGGCTATCGCAACTCAAATGCAAAAGGAACCACTCACCTCACATGAATACCCATTACATCATTGTGAAACAGCCGCACAGGTAAAAGTCAGTAAGCACCTGACTAAAAAATCAGAGGGAGAGAGTTCAACAGGTTCTGGAGGAACATACAGATGTATTAACAGATAAACCAGGACATACAAATTTGCTACAGTATGACATGAAACTGGTAGACTCAAACCCAATCTGTATGAGAGCCTATTCTATTCCGTTCGCGAAGGAGAAGGCATTGAAGGAAGAAATAGATTATTTGTTGAAGGAGGGGATTATTTCACACAGTGAATCATCTTTTAGCTCCAGTGTAGTTTTGTTGAGGAAACCGTCTGGGGAATATAGACTGTGCATAGATTACAGGAAGCTGAATGCTGTCACAGAAGGACAAGTGGATCCATTACCAGACACAAAACAGTTATTTGCCAGATTAAACAAGGCAAAATACTTTTCAAAGGTGGATCTTAGTAAAGGCTATTACCAGATTCCAGTGAAGCCTGAAGTGAGACCTTATTTAGCTTTTAGCACCTCGGAAGGACATTATGAATTCAACATGCTACCATTCGGATTGAAAAATGCTCCGAGTGTATTTTCAAGGATGATGCGCAAATTGTTGGATCTCCTGAATAACCCATGTATCACGAATTTCATGGATGATATTCTCGTCGCCACAGAGACATTTGAAGAACACATTAACTCTCTAAAAATGTTATTTGATAGGCTTAGGGAGGCGAATTTAACTGCTAGACCAACAAAATGTTGTATTGGATGCAAAGAGTTTGAATTCTTGGGACACACTGTATATCAGGGAAACATGACCCCTGACCCCAAGAACTTGGAAAAACTGCAGAGAGCACCTAGACCACAAACAAAAAAGGACGTGCGATCATTCGTGTCGTTATGTGGATTTTACCAAAAACCTATCAACAATTTTAACTCTATTTGTGCTCCTCTGACTGATCTGACTCACAAGGGACATCCAGATAAAATAGTTTGGACTGCGCAATGTGAATTGGCTTTCCAAGAGTTAAAGGAAAAACTCACTAGCAAGCCTATTTTCAAATTGCCTGATTTGACACAGGACTTCGTGGTGAGAACAGATGCAAGTAATGTAGGCCTCGGGGCGGCTCTGTTGCAAAGGTCATCTTCACTTGATGGGGAACTGAACCCAGTCGCTTATGCAAGCCGCAAATTGAATAAAGCGGAGCAAGGATATTCCACAAGCGAAAAAAATGTTTAGCGTTAATCTGGGCAATAAAAAAGTTCAAAATCTAACTGTATGGTAGGACTTTTGTGGTCCAGACGGATCATCAGCCCCTAGTGTTCTTATCTCAGACTAAGCATGAAAATGCTAGATTGTTGAGATGGTCTTTATTATTGCAACCGTATCAGTTTAGTATTGAGTATATCCCAGGGTCATTGAATGTTTGTGCAGATTTCCTCAGTCGGCACCCCTGTGATCAAAATTAGAGTAGTGGTAGGCGTGAGGAGTAATTTTATATATGTGTATCACTGGTTTTGGAACTTGCCGTAGTGCATGTTCTCAGGTGGGGAGATGTGCAAAAGATTCTTTGTTAATGGTAGCATGAAAATCATAATCCTGATTTTCAGGCACAATGTTATCAATCACTTGGGCTTGTGTTTGAGCCCTTGTTGTTACTGCATTTGCAGTTAAAATGTTTTGCCGTTCCCACTCAATAATTTCACCAGGTGTGCAATCTTTGTCACCGTGAATACGGCCAACAATAAGGTCAGTGATTGGGTTTTTTAAAAGACAAACTTTAATTCTCCCTGTGAAAATGGATTCGCAATGCGAACGATAGCTGTGGGATAGAACTCTACCGTTCCCCCAAATGTGACACATTTAACAAAATCTCCAGTGGAGCATGATGGGTGCACTAGAGATTGGCGAACTCCCACCGTTGTGCAGCCAGTATCTCTGAGCACAGATACCTGTGTATCGTTTAATAGGCTTTTATGAAAATGTAAGGTGCCTGTGCCATCATGAGCAGCAAGTACTGACATTGTAGGTAGTGGATGACCGCATCTTAATGTAGATACCACATTAGGCTGAAATAAAGTTCGGCAATCAGGACACTGCGAAGCAGCATCAAAGTCAAAAAAAGAACAAGCAGCAGCCTGATTTACTGAAGGATTATTTTGCGTAGCATTAGATGTATCAGCAGCTTGTGATGAGTTAGCATGATAGTTTGTACGTTCAACGCTCCGAGAGCGGAAGGGATGGTTATCATTCTGATTATTATAAGAATAATTCCGGTTTCTATTGTCCTGTGAATAATTAGACCTTCTAGGAGTTGCATATTGGTTATTGTATCTATTACCATTCCAATTTCCTCGACTCCTGAAAAAATTATCATTTCGTTTCCATCCTCTCTGTGGTTGGAATTGGTTCTGTTCTGGTCCCCGAAATTGTCTAAAATTTCCTCTAGACGGGGGAGATTGATTATTGTAAGAGTTACCACCTTGAAAATATCCATAGTTATTACCTCTACCACGACCAAAATTCCTGTCGAGACTCTGAGACCTTGGTCTTATATTTTTTTGTTCCAAGATGATGCTGATGCCCCAGGTAGAGCCTCTTTGATGTGAGAGTTACTCACACATGTGCCTGAGTGAGCGGTAATAAACTGCCTTCCAATTCTTCTACCAATGTCAAATCCGTAGGTTTTCGTTCATGAAGGTATGATAGGAACTGCTGGTTAACAGAAGACAACACTTTGTCTCTGAGCATTAAGTCCATTAGTGCCTCATATGTTTGTGGAATTTTCGCTAATTCAACCCATCTGTTAAATGTTAATTTAATGGCAGCAATAAATTCCGAGAAGTCCTTCCCTGTTTCTGGCAACATGGTCTTAAAACGAATGCGATAGCCATTTTCATCCAATTGGAAAAGTTTAAGCAATAAAGCTCTGGCATCTTCATTGTTATTCCTACTGGGACCGTCCATGGTACAAACCGAAGTTAGTGCATGCCCTGTGAGGAATTCCATCAATCTAGTACACCATTCAGATTTATCAATTTCATGTGCCTCACACACAGTCTGAAAGTTATTAAGGAAGCAAGAAATATCGTCTACGTTGGGTTTGAAAGTAGGCAAACGAAATCTACCAGATCCTGAAACATGTTTATTTGAGGAACTTTGACTCTCAGAATTGTTTTGTTTAATATTTAGCAACTTGAGTTTTTCAAGTTCTAAAGATAACATTTTTTCCTCATGTAATCTTTTTTTATCTTCTGCTTCTGCTTCCATCGCAAGTATTTTAAGTTTGTCCTCATGTTCAAGTACTTTAAGTTTCTCTTGGCTGGCTAAATCTTCAGCTCTTCTCTTCTCAGCTAATTCCTCAGTTTTTTTTTTTCTCTGGCCAATTCTTCAGCCCTATGTTTCTGATATTCAGTCATAGCAAATTCTTTTAGGGCTTCTCCTTCCATAGCAAAGGCTTTGCCTTGTTTCACAAACTAGTCTAAGGTAGCCATTTTGTATCAATGTATACAAGTATTAAGTAATTGTCAGATTTGTATAATCAATAATATCAATGGCTGTTAACAATGCAATCAATCAATGGTAAGGAAAAGAAAAATAGTGGAAAAGACAACAAATATAAATATGGATAACAGGAAAAAATATTTTGGAGCAGGATAAAGCACTAAGCGACAAAAGACATCACCAGTAAGCAACAAAAGAGAATATAAATGTCAAACTAAAGAGGAAAATACAGTAAATTGGAACACGCTTACTGCTAATTCAGAACAACACAGGACCAGAGACACGGTGTATAAACATAAAATTTGTATATAACTGAGAGATAGCAAGGAGAGACCAACAGATAAGAACAAAATTATTGCAACTAAAGCATAAATACTATACAACAACAACGCACAGAATCCAAGACGGCAAACCTATACAGACAGTGGTCGAAGAAAACCAGACAGAGGACCTAAGTCGCACGGCAAATATCAGCCGGATATTTCCCTGATGGAAATCTACAAGCAAACCTAATTAAACATCCGGTGTTAGCCCATTGAATCAATGAGATGAACCTCTTGCACCGAACCGCCTCCCAACCAAACCCACAGGGACAAACAATATAACAGAAAGGTACAGATATAACATGCAAGAAATAAGAACGAGCTCAGACCAATTTAGCACAGTTCACAAAAATGCACATAAAGCCAATTAGCCTGGGGCCAAGGATGGTGAATCTGTCGCACAGCCTCTCGTGGACAGGTTGTCAGCGTAGCAAGGGCACAACACAGGTCGAGCAGAAATAATGTAGTTACTGGATATCCAAATAGAGCAGGAAGCAGGACATCATTGCAGTTTTTCTTACAGAAAGTTCAACTTGATAATGTTGGGCTTGGAAAACTTCACAAAACAGGCGTGTAGCAGCAGCCTGATCAATAACACGTACATCAGAACTTGATTTAAACGAGGAGCATTCACTGGGACTCTGCTGTAACGTCTTTCTTAAAAAAACACAATGATTTGACGAGTTGCGCAATGAGCAGAAAAATTTCGTCATAGTCATATATTTCCGCCCGCATCAATTTCATGCCATGTGCAGAGGAAAGTATGCAAAATAGTTCCAGAAATAGTTCATAATGCATAAACAATAGACAACATGGTGTGGTTTCACTTTTTCCGATGTTGTTGAACAGTCCAAAAAAAAAATCGTCCCCATGCCGGCCACCAGAAATCTGTTGTATAATGGCTATCAAGGAATGTTATATGCGAGTGGCAGTTTAGGTTTAGGCTTGGTGAGTATGTTTTCAATCGTTGCTGATGTTTACGCCAATGCTAGGTTGAGTAAACAAATGGTTAGCATCATAATTTTAGCCTGAACACAGTATTTCTTCTTAGCACGCACAACAGTGTTAATGTAAAATCAATGAGTTGGTGAAGACTGGTCCACATCCAAATTTATTCACAGTCGCTCCAACAATAATTCAGCATAAATAACATTAGGTAGATTGCATTCATTAAGGACCAATGTCATTCCATCGTTGTAAACAATGTAAGAGGCATACATTTAATCTCAATTCTGGCCGTAAGAGAGACTAGAGTTAAGGTTCGAGCAGGACGTGAACGAAGTATGGCGGCCGATGTAAATGTACTGACAATCGAAAAATGTTTATCTCAAAATACAGTCACAATACTTCCCATGGAAGCTGTAACACTTGACGGCCCATAAACACATCTTATTCAATCGTGGCGACCAAATCTTATTAAAAGCCACTGAGAAAAATATATCGAATAACACATCCACCACGGGAACACAACCATGGCACGTCTCGTCAGGTCTGTTTACATTTTATCAATAGCACGGGAAACTGACCGCTCGGCTGCGCATGAGCAGACGATACATACGTCACGTTATATATTTATAGCTAATGCAGACAGCTGTATTTCAGCAAAGGATTGACATACGCCTGTGCGAAAAAGCCTTACACAACAGTGACAATGCCTTCATGAATATGTAGCTTTCTTGGATGTTCTTCCAAGTCACAGACTCCTTTTCCTTCAAATTGATCGAATCCATAGACTGAAGAGGCGTAAGAAATGGTGTACACCACTCCTGAATATATTCAATGCAGGTGTCATAGAAATCTACTGCATAGCTTTGAAACTTTTCAACCGTTATGTGTCCTTCTTTTTCTAATTCTTGCAACTGATTTCTCACAGTAGTGGTAAGAAACTTTTCTGCCTTCCTGTAGTTTAATTTTTCCACCAGTTTGTTTACTCCATCCTTCACTTCAATTACTGTTGTCTCTTGCTTTTCAACACATTTGATGGTATCAGAAAAGGTTTTTAACTGGCTGGCAATGAAATGCAGGAGTGTAATTGAAAGTGGATTTTCAAAGAAATGTTTGAGACTGGTAGGACATTTGTGAATGAAAAGGAAATATGACTTCAATGCAGGGAAAATGTCAATAACTCTCTGGACTGCAGGCAAAAGAGAGAGAACCATCTTGTCTTGCTGTTACCCAAAACAGTTTTATATTCTGTATTGGTGAATTCGCAAAAATGGTTTGAGTTCCTCAACTCGTACACAATAAATATGGAAATGCTGGTAAATCTTGTTAATTATTAACTGAAGATCAATAGGTATGCAATCCGCAGCAATCTGCACAGCATTATGTATCACATGTGCAGGACAACCAATACCAAATAAATTGTTCACAGTGTTTTCTTGCATTTTAAAGTACAGATTATTCTGTCCCTTTCTCTTCTTTCAACCAAAGTTTGTATTTGTATTATCTGCTGATATAGCAATAACCTTCTTAAGGAGATTTGACTTCTGTAACACTTCCAACACATAAAAAAATAACAGTTCTGAAGTTTCACCTCGTAAATTAACTTACTCCTTCACCTTCACACCTTTTGCTGCATGATAATATCTCACGACCAAAGGCACTAACTTCTTGTCCAAGTGGTTTGATGAGTCGATTAATACTGATATGAAACGAGCTTTTTTTAGCTCTTCATCAATCTGCTTTGTCGCAAATGGCGCAATAACATTGGTTATTATTGCCTTGCACTTTGTTTGCGAACATCTGAATTTATCGTTTAAAAGTTTTTTCACGATGGCTGTTGTGCAGTCCATGGACTTAAAGCTGTGGTTATGCACTGCCGTGTGATAAGCGAGGGTTGCTTCCTGTGCTGCTACTGATAACTATTTTTCCATTTCCTTTTCACTCTGGGTTTTCGCGTTTAAGAAATGACATACTGCTGTTGGAAGGAAGCCTTACTTTTAACAGCCCCTTTATGTTTTTTTTTTTCGTTTTCACGTGGTTGACTAAGTCTGACCGACCACCATGTGAAATGCAAAATTTAGAGCTGCATAAAGTACATTCCACATTTTCATTTACACCTTTAATGAAGGGAAATTCTCTTGTAATGTTATCATTTATACTGCACTTACGTTTTGGCTTTATGCGGATGAAAAACGATAAAAATACTGTATAATAATGCTAATACGCATTAAATCATTTGGTAGATGCTCACTGAACACTGTTTTGGTCGACTTTCGAATTTATGTTCGAGATTCAAACCGAGGGTCCACTGTAAAAGGAAATTGATAAAGTACTAAAACACGGAATAAAATCCGTTACCCAAAGATTTTTTTTTTCAGGAAGGACCCTTAAAAAGCGGGACGTTTGGAATAAATTTGGGACACCGGGACATTTTATCAAAAACAAAACGGGACTGTCCCGAGAAAAACGGGACGAATGGGAACCCTAGCCTAGATATATGATTCTACGTCTTGTAGGGGCGTTTCTTCAAGTGTAATCTTGTTGGTCTTTCAGTTGTCTCTCTATGGACTCTTATTTTTAGAAGACTGATCTTGTTTAATACTTTCCCTAACACTGATAACAACCATAATTCGTCTGTAATGTGTGCACTCAAGTACATCTCCCTTCTTGTGCAACTTGACCAGATATCCTATTTTCCTGTCTGGTATTCTGTCTTCTCTCTCACAGACGTTTCGAAGTAATTTAACACAACTATCAGATACAACATATGTTCCATATTAACTGAAAATTCGGATTCAATAAATAAAAAATAATGTTTGGGATGTGAAAATGTCACTCTTTATTATCTTTCCCGGCACTGATAGTAATATTATTTCTCTCGAATTGATGCTCTCTTGTCAGCCTCCCTCTTTAGGCAACTACATAATTAAATACTGACAGCTTGTACAGCCAGAAACGTTGGTTGTTGTTGTTTCTTAAATCAGGATAATTGTTTTTTATATTAATCTTCATTTTTATTTATATCTTCTTAAATAAAATATTAAAACAAATATTGTTAGAAATTAGCTAATAGTGAACGCTGAAGTAGAAAAAGAAAAAAGAGGAGATGAAGTAGCAGGTATGAAGAGCAACATGAGATATGAAAACTCGGAAAAAAAAGAAAACATATTTGTATTAAGAGAATATTATTGTGAAGCCGAGTCTGCATATTACAAGACAATGATAGACTAGGAAAATCATCACCAGCTCAACCCATAACTTGTCATGGGTCGTAGGGGTGCCATGGTGGAAGTATCAGAAGACAGGGTCCTCCACTAGGAAAATACAAGAGAACAAATAATAAAAAAGTTTAAGTAAATAAATTTACTCACTTTGTAAGGATCCAGTTTCTTGTCTGCTGGTGCTCCGATTCGTTCTGGAGCAAAATAACAACGTGTACCGCCACATTTCTTTTTGGGCAATGTATGTTGGTGAGGGAACATCTCCTTCGAAAGTCCGAAATCCCCGAGGATAGCGTTGAAATCATCATCCACGAAGATGTTGTCTAATTTGACATCAAGATGTGCTACGTGGTTCCTGCACATGTATCGAAGGGCACAAGCCACTTGAATGACACATAGAGTTCAGATAACTCAAGGCTGAGATCACCAACGTAATGGTCCAATGTACCTCTCTGATAGTAGTACATACTGAAGGCCACGTACTCTGGACATTCACCGGCGATGAGACATTTCATCAAATATGGGTGATCAAAAGACTGCATGAATTGCACTTCAGCATGAAAAACCCGCTTATTTCTGTCCTTTGTCTCCTGATCCAACAGCGGGAACTTCTTCACTGCTCGTCTAGCGTCTGTGTCCGTCAAAAGTTTGGTCAACACGATCTCTCCACACATTCCTTCGTCAATCACTTCTTCTGGCTGGAGCTTGAATGTGCTAAAGAAATCTCCATCCACCTTGTACACTTTAGGACTGCGTATAACAGACTGGGCCATGTAGCTGATACAGACTGACACAGGCAAATCAAACTAGCAGAAGTAACTATCTTCTCAAACGTGAAAGTGCAAATTGATAATCACGTACACAAGAATCTACAACAAGCAGCAACGCACACAATTTCTCTGTTTGGAAACAGACGAGGCAGACAAAAATGTAGTTGAGCTTATATATCCTTCACTCCAGCTCATAATTAGGGAATCATTGTTAGAATAATCACGCATCCAAAGAAACTGATTTTCTCAACCCCCGGGTTTGTTGCATCAACAGTGGACACGACCATTGTAAAAAGACCGCCAGGTTCTAAGAAATAATATACCTGACATCGCTGTATTTATGTAAACAAACCACGTGACCGGAACATCTGAAACCTGTAACGACAACAAGAACAATGAAGACGTTGGTCAACCGTGTCCGGTAAGTAAAACAAGAGCAGTGACCACAGAACTGCTAGTTTTTGTAATTGGATTAACTTAACTCGTGATCTTTGGAACACTAAAGACGACAGTCCCAATTTGTAGACGATTGAAAATATACCATTCAAGTTGCCTTAGATACAGCTCTGGCTATAATAGGCCTACCTTTAAGCGACACCGTTCTAATTAAGTATCATTATTGCCAACATAAACTATTATTAGCGTTTATTCTCAAAGAATATGTTTGTAGAGCTGCATGACAAATATCAAATGTTAGAAGATATCACGAAGAAAGTAATCTGGTGTTTCGGTGTGGATAAAAGAATATGAATTCGAAAAGTTACATTCTCTATTTACTCGTTAACTTTACTTTCTTGCCAAATAGAATTTTTTTTTTCTGTGTATAATTATCATCATCATCCTTCAGCCCTCCAAGGAGCATAGGCCTTTAATAAACTCATATATATTCTCCTATCCCGTGCCATCCATTCTAGATATTTCCGTGTCCTTTAGTTCTGCTTCTGATATTTAAATTATTTTCCTTGGATACGGCACTCGCTACAAAATCATTCAGTGACATCTTTCCAATTAGAATGTATTATTTTCTCGAGGAAATATTTTTGTTGCTAATTCTGAACCGATTTTTGCTCAATCACTAATGGAGCACGGAGTCATAACAGCAGCTAGCCTCCTTATAAAAAGCCTGCATCAGATCATTTATGAGCTCTTGTAGCCGAGGTTTCGGTAGCACTCTGTAAACATAGATAGATAGTACCTTATTATTGAGGCAACCAAAGACTACGATCGGGTTGTATCTAAACTAAATGTTTTCTGTAGCACTTTGTAAACATAGATAGTACATTATTATTGAAGCAACCAAAGATTACGATCAGGTTGTATCTAAACTAAATGTTTTCTGTAGCACTTTGTAAACATAGATAGTACATTATTATTGAGGCAACCAAAGATTACGATCGGGTTGTATCTAAACTAAATGTTTTCTGTAGCACTTTGTAAACATAGATAGTATATTATTATTGAGGCAACCAAAGATTACGATCAGGTTGTATCTAAACTAAATGTTTTCTGTAGCACTTTGTGAACATAGATAGTACATTATTATTGAGGCAACCAAAGATTACGATCAGGTTGTATCTAAACTAAATGTTTTCTGTAGCACTTTGTGAACATAGATAGTACATTATTATTGAGGCAACCAAAGATTACGATCAGGTTGTATCTAAACTAAATGTTTTCTGTAGCACTTTGTAAACATAGATAGTACATTATTATTGAGGCAACCAAAGACTACGATCGGGTTGTATCTAAACTAAATGTTTTCTGTAGCACTTTGTGAACATAGATAGTACATTATTATTGAGGCAACCAAAGACTACGATCGAGTTGTATCTAAACTAAATGTTTTCTGTAGCACTTTGTGAACATAGATAGTACATTATTATTGAGGCAACCAAAGATTACGATCGGGTTGTATCTAAACAAAATGTTTTCTGTAGCACTTTGTGAACATAGATAGTACATTATTATTGAGGCAACCGAAGATTACGATCGAGTTGTATCTAAAATAAATGTTTTCTGTAGCACTTTGTGAACATATATAGTACATTATTATTGAGGCAACCAAAGACTAAGATCAGGTTATAAGTAAAAAATAAAAACAAAAATCTTTTAATGTAAGGATAAACTGTAATAAATACGAAGGAGAAACAAACACTTTTTCCTGTGTATATTAGATGTTTAATAAGTTAGTTGCTTATCCTTTACAGGACGTGGCAATCAACCCCAGCTTTTATTGGCTTTTTGTGATTTTTCTAGGCAATTTTTTTCATTCAGTACTTCGCCATTGCTTTCTGAAGGGTACGGCGCTTATACCATTGTTAAAAATCCACACAAAGCGATCTGCTACCAAACCGCCTGCAGCAGATTTCAAACCTGGTATATCTGGATTGGAAGTATGAACACATTGACAGAGTAAAAAATATGAACACTGTGACAGAGCAGACATATTAACACGATAACAGAGAAGAAATATGAACACACTGACAGAACAGAAATATGAACACACTGACAGAACAGAAATATGAACACACTGACAGAGTAGAAATATGAACACACTGAGAGAACATAAATATGAACACAATGACAGTAGAAATATGAGCACAATGAGAGAATAGAAATATGAACACACTGACAGAACATAAATATGAGCACAATGGCAAAGTAGAAATGTGAACGTACTGACAGAACATAAATATGAGCACACTGACAGAACATAAATATGAACACACTGACAGAACATAAATATGAACACAATGACAGAGGAGAAAATGAACGCACTGAGAGAATAGAAATATGAACACATTGACTTAGTAGAAAATGAACACATTGACAAAAGAGAAATATGAATACATTGACAGTAGAAATATGAACACAATAATAGAGTAGAAAGTTGAACAAATTAAGAGAGGAGAAATATTAAAAAAAATGACAGAGTAGAAATATGAACTCCCTGACAAAGCAGAAACATGAACACGCTAACGGAACCTTTATCAGGACACTGGTTTTCAATAAATTCACACAACACCTACCTCTCTTGCGACATCTGTTCACGATTATTTAATATCACCTTTATCTATGTCAGGTTTCTCTAAAACTGAAGATTCATGTTGCCCCTTATGCCAAGAGAAGCAACCACAGAAACATGTACTCTCAACATGTAAGATCTCATTTGGACAAGGGCCACGAAATAGGCGGCGACAAAACAGACCCCTAAATGAGATAACTACTATAATAGACTTCGCAAATTGTAAAACTCAGCCTACTATTGTAAATATACAAACTTCCTGAAAGTATCAACAAATCCATAACATAATTACGCTTATTAACAATGTATCAAGATTACAGTATAAAATACCGAAAATTGATGTAGCACACATTGAGAAAACACTGATAGCATTACGAGCAGTACGAACTGTGGAACACCAAGGGTAAGATAAATAGAGAGAGACCAGGACAATCTGTGGAGACAAGAACTGGAGACAGACATGATAGGAGTAAAGATGTCAGTCTTCTTCTTCTTTGATCCTTGTCCGCCGACCGTCAAAGCAGTCAGTGGCCATCACGCCTAGTGGCGTCTTGTAGGGCAACAACAAATTGATTCCACTTTGCTCGGTCGGTGGCCATCCTTCGTACAGTGCCCCAACTCTGGTTCATTCTTTGCATCTCAGCCTCCACAGTCCTCCGCCAGGTTGTTTTTTGGTCGGCCTCTCTTTCGTTTTCCTTCAGGGGGTCCAAAGCATAGCTGTTCTTGTGATGGCATCGGGGTCTCTTCTGAGGACATGGCCAACCCAGCTCCAGCGTCTGCCAGCTATGATGGTGTGCATGTCCTCTTGCTTGCTACGAGTAAGCAGATCTTGGTTAGTGATGGTATTCGGCCAAAAGATTCGGTGAATTTTTCTTAGGCATGTTGTGTCAAAAGAGGACAATTTCGACATTTCCTTCTCTGTAACTCTCCAGCATTCCGCACAATAGAGAAGCACAGAAATCACACAGCTCTGATATAATCTTAATTTTGTGCTTGTGCTGTACTGGGAGGACTTCCAGATGTTGTTTAGGCTAAAGAAGGCTGTTCTTGCCTTATTCATTCTGATGTTGATGTCTTTGCCTGCCCCGCCGTCTGGTGTTACTATGCTTCCTAGGTATGTGAAGGTATCTGTCTGTACCAGTTGCTGATTCCTTACTGATATGGGCTCAGGGTTGCTCACATTGAGCGTCATCACCTCAGACTTCTTTAAATTGATGTTCAAGCCCACCTGCTGGCTAAACTTATTACGTCTATCCGTTTTTTCCTGGATGTGTTGATGTGAATGTGCTAGTAGTGCAATGTCATCTGCATATTCCAGATCTTCCAATGTATAAAATGTTGTCCATCTTATTCCTCTTGGACTGCCCTCTGTTGTCTGGCGCATCACCCAGTCTATGACTGTTAAAAATAGAGTGGTTGATAAGGGGCATCCCTGTCGTACTCCTGTCTTCACCTCAAAGGTTCGGTTGCTCTGCCCAACACTACACGTAAAGTTGGCATAGAGGCTTTTTATGATTGACACTATGCAGCTTGGAATTCCATAAGCCCTCAGTATTTTCCATAAACTGTCCCTATGTATGCTGTCAAAAGCCTTTTCAAAATCAACGAAATTAATGTACAGCTGTCTTTGCCATTCTGAGCACTGCTTTATAATGTTCCTGAGAGTGAATATATGATCTACACATCTTCTGGTCTTTCTAAATCTTGCTTGTTCTGTCCTCAGTCTGTGGTCTACTGCCTTTGAAATTCTCTGTATAATTATCCTGCCTAGTATTTTGCTGGGAACTGAGAGAAGAATGATTCCTCTCCAATTATTGCAGTCTGCAAGATCTCCCTTCTTGGGCAATTTGACAATTATTCCTTTGTGTTGTGATGGTGTTGTCCCCGTTTTCCAGACTTATGCAAATAGTGGTTCTAATAGTTCTGCTGCTAGCTCAGGGTCTGTCTTAAATAGCTCTGCATTTGAGTTATCATGGCCCGGAGCTTTGCCGTTCTTTAACCCTTTGATTGCTGTGATGATTTCTTCTTTTCGTGGAATGTCTGTATTTACATCTAGATCGTTTTCAGCTTCAGGAACATTCAATTGTGTCTCTGGTGGTTCCTTGTTCAGAGTTTCTCTGAAGTGCTCTGCCCATCTTGTTTCCTGTCCCTCTGCTGTCGTGATGAGATTACCTTGCTTATCTCTTACTAATGTAATATTGTTTGCACCTCGTTTTCTGCTGATGAATTTAGTTGTTTTGTATACTGTGCTTTGTTCATTTCTCAGTGCTGCCTGTCTTGCAAGATCGTCTAGGAAATTCCTTTTGTTGGCTCGGGTTTGGCGTTTAACTTCCTTGTCCAGCTGACTGTACTGTTCGCTATATAGTTGCTTTAACCTGGGGGACTTTGCTTCTGTTTTCTTCTTTTCATTTCTTTTCTCATCGTTATCATGTTTAATGTTTCTGGTGTTATCCAGTCTTGCTTCTTCCTTTCCTGGAATCTCAATAATGATTTGCTGCTTTCCTTGTATATTGTTGAAATGGTGTTGAAATTCTGGTCTATATCCTCAGTCAATGTCTTTTCCTGACTTTTGGCAAATTGATATCGTTTCTTTATGTCGGCCGCAAAAGCTTTTCTGGTAAGGGAGTCCTTCAATTTGCTGATGTCAAACCTTTTCTGTGTAGTTACAGTTGGTCCAGCCCTTCTTAGTTTCACTTTCAGTTTTGCTACTACTAAATGGTGATCACTTCCCACATCTGCACCTCTTCTTATCTTCACATCTTGTAATGCATGTCTCCATCTACCGTTAACCATGATGTGGTCTATCTGATAGGAGTAAAGATGTCAGTGTAAGACCTTAAACAGATGGCACATGATGATAGTGTATTTGTTGATGGTCTGTGCTCCACAGGAAGCTGATAAGTAATGATGATGACGATGATGATGATGACCATGATGATGATGATGAAGATGAAGATGATGATGATGATGATGACCATGATGATGATGACTATGGATGATGATGATGATGATGATGATGATGATGATGACCATGATGATGATGATGATGATGATGATGATGATGATGATGGAGATGATGATGATGATGATGATGATGACTATGGATGATGATGATGATGATGATGATGATGATGATGATGATGATGATGATGATGATGATGATGGTGATGATGATGATGATGATGATGGTGATGATGATGATGATGATGATGATGATGATGATGATGATGATGATGATGATGATGATGATGATGATGATGATGATGATGATGATGATGATGATGATGATGATGATGATGATGATGATGATGATCTGTTTCCAGTTGTTTCTTTAGATGTTCTTGTCAAGTCTCTTCGCCCTTCCATTTGTTACTGTTGTATCGTTTGAGAACATTTTCAATCTTACTTTGTCGTTCTTTCGGTTTTTGGTTTGATTTTTGGCCCGTGCACAGAAAAACTAGTGCATGCCATGCTCATGGGCTACACTTCGGTCTCTTTACTAGCAGGGATGTTGCTTAAATATGAGATATTAAAATGTTGTTGTGAATTGCCGATATAGTTTCAAAGTGTTGCTCTAAGGATATTAAGTCGAATTTCTGAGTGATTCCTGGGTGTTTTTACTTCTAACTGAGCGTCAGTGAAAAGCATCATATGTCTATTAACATCGGCTAAAGTTGAAGTGCAAGTTTTTTCTCCGAACTTCCTTGAAAATTTAGCAGTAGCTACTGATAGTTTTTGTTTTTCTATGTGATGTTGTGATGTTGCTTAGTATGAGAAAGATTCCTCCGGCACCTTCTCATTTGAGTCAATTGCTATTACATCTATGTAAGCGTATGTTCAGAAACTGCTTATGTATGTTTCCTAATTAGCACTTTCTCGTGTGCCGCTGTATGGGCATTTGTCTTGTTATATATATATTCGTGTGCTACCGGGGACCGAAAGGGAAACAAAGAATAGTAACACTGTACTCTACCAGGCATGTCGTAAAAAGCGACTAAAGAGGGTTGGGCATGGGGCTGGTTACCCCATCCCGTAAATAACTTTTCACCAAAAAAACTTCAACAAACATAGACAAGTCAAATACATAATATAAATAAACTCAGCCGTCCAAGACAGAAGAAGGTCCTCTGGAAAGGAGGCGCATGAAGCAACCCAGAGAAAGCCAAAAGAAGTCTGGGTTGCCGAATAACCTTTCTTCGTCTAGGAAAATCTCCAGGATTCGCATTCTATGTGAACAAGGGAAAACTGCGCAGGTAGTAGCGGAAATGACAAATTATAGGATTGGTATCTTGGATATCTGCGAGACACGGTGGAAGGGCATAGAGAGGAGGAGATTGATCACAGGAGAAATGGTGTTGTCCTCAGGACACGAGGAAAGAGCCCACCACAGTGAAGGGGTGGTTATAATGCTGTCTAGGGAAGCACAGAAGGTACTTATAGAATGGGAAGCAATGGGATACCGAATTACAACAGCAAGGTTTAAATCAGCCAAAAAGAAAGTAAATATAAACATCATTCAATGTTATGCAGTAACAAATGATAAAGAGGAATCTGAGAAAGAAGACTTTTACACCAGACTACAAAATGTGTTGGACAAAAAGAAAAGAAAGGACGTTACAATTTTGATGGGGGACTGTTGACTCCGTTTTATCGTTGAGTTCAGTTTATACTGGTGAAGTGGTAACTTAAAACGCGAATGGTTAAAATGAACGAATGTCAACAATATTCTTCAAACGAACTTCAACAAGTAGTATTGAACTGGGTGAACTGGGCAAGTACTGGCAGCACAGAAGTCGGTGGTGACTGTACATAGATTTTATTCAACACAGCACATACGGAGTGGACAAGACTAACATCGTCACAGGCGCAGAAATCATACGTCAACATGTTGATAATTACTTTTAAAGTTCCTGAAGATTCTCTACTAATAAAGTCCTCTGACTCAAGTGACTGAGGATCACAAAACTGTTACCATATAATATTCCGCTCATTCAAGTCCATTGACCTTCCTTCAAGGACGTCCATCATGGTAACGTATTCATACTTCAGGATAAAATTCTTCCATCTCATACTTCACAATCCCAGACTTTCTCCATACATCCCGTTATATATAGTATATAGTTTTCAAACAAAGTCATACATGATAATACGAACAGGTTAGAGATTCTAGTTGACTAACCTCTCCCATTCTATGCCACGCTTCTGGCATTGTAGTAACAGCATATTAAACATGTGAAGCATATAAATTCATTAACTTGATTTCTTGTAGGTATTCTCCCTCTACGAAAAGATTCAAAGGCTATCGACTCCGTGTGTCCAATTCTAGGAATGTCATCTACGATGAATTCCCGCTAGACCATTAATAGGAGCGGCCTGACACTTTAATGTACATAAATAAACATGCCATAAGAAATGGGGCGACACTTACTTTATACTTCCACTATTGACTTCGCCATGAAGATCAATAGATACGCATACAACTGATGGCTACTTCACATTTGCCAAAAATCAAGGGATAACACAGCGGACATAAATATGGTCCGAGCTGCCCCATTCATGACGTCAGAAACTACTCAACTAGGTTACACGTGCGTCCAAAGCAACTCACCCAGCATTGTGCACGTCAGTGCGGGAATCAATCGAACGCACAAATAATATAACTATATAAAACTGGTGCGTACATTTGGCAGGACCGAAGACTACCCCCGTAGGTAATAAATGTACGTAACAGGGACCTAAACGCGAAAGAGGAACAGACAACACCAGCTTTGACAAAATCATGGGAAAGCATGGATTAGGTATGATGAACAAGAATGGGAATCTATTTGCAAACATCTGTGCTTCAAATCAACTATAGGAGGAAACATATTTACACATAAAAGAATACATAAAGCAACATGGATATCACCAGACCACAGAACTGAGAATCAGATTGATTACATATGCATAAGTAAGAAGTTTAGGTCATCATTGTATGATGTGAAAGTATGTAGAGAAGCAGATGTGGTATGAAACCACCATCTTCTGTTGGTTAAAACAAAATTAAAACTCAAGAAATTTACAACAGTATATAGCTATAGACAACGGTGTAATGTTCATATCTAAGAAATCAGGAAATAAGAGAAACATTTTCAATCACAGTATCCAACAAATACCAAGTACTCCAACAGCTGGAAGATGAAACGGATACGTAAGACCACTAGCAACAAGTAAAAAATATATGGAACGAGACATGTGAAGAAGTACTGAGAAAAAAAAACATCAGCAGAAAGCATGGATAACAACAGAAACCATTACCAAGATAGAAGACAGGAAAAACAAGAAAGCAGATTTAAACGGAAGCAAAACAAGAAGCTCCAAAGCCAAGGCTCATGAAGTGTACATAGAAGCAATCAAAGAAGTAAAAAGAAACATCAAAAGAGACAAGAGGAAGTATATTGAAGTGTTGGCAAGGGAAGCAAGCAGAAGAAGCTGCAGCCAAAGAAATATGAGGGACCTATACAACAACACAAAGAAGCTAACAGGGAAATATAAGCAAGCAAATGGCTTCATAAAAGAAAAGAATTGAAAATTGCTTAGTAATATCATCATCATCATCATCTCAACCCGTAACCCGTCATGGGATCTTAGGGGTGCCATGGTGGAAGCATCAGTAGACAGGGTCCTCTACTGTTCTCTATCCTCAGCAATGCGTGCAAGAGTGGAAAAACCGTGCATTGCCCATTCTTTGATGCTATCAGCCCAGGATTTTCTTTGCATTCCTCTTCTCCGTTTACCTTCGATTTCCCCTGGAGGATCGTTTTCGAAAGGGAGTCATGACGAGTTACATGCCCAAACAGGCAAGCTTTCGACTCTTCACTACTGACAAAAGTGAAAGTATAATAAGATCTAAAAAGCCCATGTCAGGAATATCAGTTGGTAGACAACTTGCGGTATGTTAAAGGCAGTAGGAACATATATTCCATAACTGTCGGCTCTATGGAAGGAGCAGGTTAGCAGCGTGGCCTTCTCCAACCCAGTTGAGGGATAAACTGGCTGGTGATGAGAGAAGCCTGAGACGGACTTCCACTTTTATAAGAGAGATAGATGTGGTTATTTGAGAGCAAACGACGAAGAAGAAGAAGATATGATGATGATACAATCTTTATATCAAAACATCCCTAGAGGATCGTTTTTTGAATGGGAGTCAAAAGTGTTAACTTCTTCTAACGTTTGCCCATTTAACGTAATGTTGGTCGGAACATGTTTCTTATGGCTATTCACCAATATCTTGCTTTTTTCTATATTAATTTCCATCCCATACGCTCTTGTTATTTTCTCCTGTCTAGAGGTAAGGTCTTGAAGTTGTGATTCTGTTCCAGCTATAAAATGGATATCATCAGCAAAACGTAGATTGCAAAATGGTCGGCCTTTAATCGATATGGTTGTTTTATAATCGTAGAGAGCCTCCTGCATAATACGCTCTAGATATATATTAAAGAGCACTGGGGACACGATACATCCCTGACGAACTCCTACAGTTGTTTTGAAAAATTCTCCAATGTCATCGCTTGAAAAAAAAGCACTGCCTGCGTCCTTGTATAGTGCTTCAATGATATATATGATGTTGGTATCAAAGTTAAATTTTCTCATTATTTGCCATAAGCCTTCATGCCAGACGTGATCGAAAGCTTTTGTGAAATCGATGAAGTTATGATATAAATCGTGTTGATGCTAGAGATGTTTTTCGATGTGTAATCTAATACTGAAGATTTGTTCTGAGGTACTTCTTTTTGGTCTAAAGTCAGGTTGTTCCTAGGACAAGATTTCTTCTGATTTCTGTTTTATTCTGTTCAAAAGTCTCAGCATCACTTTACTTGGATGACTAATAAGCCTAATTGTTCGGTAATTCTTGCACATTTTTAGATTTCCTTTGAAGCGGTATCACTAATGACTGCGTCCACTCTTTTGGCCATTTTTTTGGTACTCCATATAATATACCAGAACAAATGAAGAGATGGACAGAACATTTTGAGGAACTTCTCAATAGACCAGCTCCAACTAATCCCCTAGACATCCAGCCAGCAGAAGAGGAGCCACTAATCAGTTGTGAACGACCAAGTCGAGAAGAAATAAAGAAAGCCATAAAGCTTCTGAAAGATGGAAAAGCAGCTGGTCCAGATGGAATTCCAGCAGAGGTCATCAAAACAGATATTGATTCCTCTACAAAGATATTATACAAACTACTTTGCAAAGTATGGGAGAGAGAGGAAATACCAGCAGCATGGAAGGAAGATTATCTGGTCAAGTTGCCTAAGAAGGGAATTTTCACAAGAGTGCAAACAAATTATAGAGGAATAATGTTTACTATCAAATGCCAGTAAAAGTATTAAACAGAATCATACTTGAGAGATTAAAAGAGTCCATAGACACAATCGACTGAAGAGATGAACAAGCAGGTTTTTCGACAAAACAGATCTTGTACAGACCATGACTTCCAAACCTTAAAATAACTGTTAAACACAGTCCTGGAATGGGAATTCACCGCTATACAATCGGAAGTCGTAGGACAATGAAAAGGCATTTGGAACCATTGTAGATACAGATATAGCATTTTGGAAAGTGATGAAGACATTATGGAGTTTCCAAAAAGATCCATTAATTTAATAAGGAAAGACCCATGAAGACATGACATGCAGAGTTCTTCCCGGAAGGACAACTTACAGATACCGTTCGGATTAGAACGGGAGTAGGGGGGGGGGGGGAGCGTCTTCTCTAAATTTCTTTCCTTACTAGCAATATTTTGGGTTATGGAAACATTCGAATCAACAACAGAAATGGAATCCATTGGATTCTGACTAAAACTGATTGATTATTTGGTTTTGAGATTACTTGGCTCTTCTGTCCATAACCATAATCAGATTCAAGAGAAAATTTAAAATTATCGATGTGACGGGCTTGTAAAATACACAGGAAAAAACAAAGATTTGAGGAATAATTCAAGAATGATAACCAGGTTGAACTTGAAGAAAACACGACCTAAAGGATGTAGAATTGTAACATATCCCTTGGCAGTTAATATAGACAAAGTTGGAGGGGACAGACCATTATATCAAAATAAGAATACAAAAAAGCAAGAGAAGCTTCATTGCATTTTGGGTAACATTTGGAGGGGAGAGAAATCCAGTCCAAACACGATAGGATGAATCTTCAACTCAAAGGTGAAGTCAGGTCTATTGTATGGCTTGAAAACACGAGAACAACAATAAGACAACATCTTTCAAACTCAAAAATGTTCAAAGTCTGGGTCTAATTTTTGTTACAGGTGGCTCTGGGATAGAAAATAAGGATTGAAATGGTATGACAAAGTCACAATGTGGAAAGGGGGACAAGAAACAACTATTTACAAAAGCTAAAAAAAACAACAGTTGAGAACAAGGACGATGGCAAAAAAAAAAAAGATTACATTGGGGAGGACTGTTGATAGATTACAAGACTGTCTGGGCTTTTGGAATTTTACAGGGAAATAGAAAGGCAGGGGGGGTGCTATACTAAAAAAAAAAACACACGGTATGAAAGAGAACTGAACAACACAGGTGAAATTTATGTTTCCACAAATGAGCGGATGGCCATGACAGGAAGACTTGGCATGTGTTTAGTTTGAAGGCCTATGCTCCAGGGGGAGCTTACGGAAATTGATTGTTTGATACAAATACATATTATATATATTATTTTATATATATATATATATGTATTTGTATCAAACAATCAATTTCCGTATTTCTCCTTGCAGGTTTGATTTGCCTTGCAACAAAACACATGGAAAGTATTCCTGTCATGTGCCCCCATTCGTTCATGTTTTCAATTCATAAAAAAAACATTTGGTTTCAGTTCCTTCTTCTCCGTGAGTTTCATACCATACTCAGTCCTCTCTTTCCTGTGGATTCCAGAACAAGGGGACTGTCTTGTAATGCTACTCAAAACCGGGGTTCCTCAATGTATTGCCCTTATCCATCCGCCAGCGTCCCTCCTTCTCACCTCTTGTTCCACTGGCTTTTGTCTGGTTCTTGTTCATCCAATTCCACATTTGTGACTTTGTCCATACCAATTTTCAATCCTTCTGTTCTAGGAAGCACCCTTTTTATGTTTATAAAAGTCTGGTATCTTTTTGGCTGTTGTTTTTGTGGCTCTTCCATGGTCACAGAAGCCAATAACAAATAATTTTCTTACTGCACATTTGAGTTGAAGATTCTTATTTCTGTGTTGGACTTTATTTTCTCTTGTTTTCTCCAAATGTTTCGCAATGCAATGAAAGCTTACTCTTTGCTTTTTGTTTTTATTTTCTTTATTTTTGATAATCACTGTCTGTCCCTCCAACCCCCCCTTTGTTCTATATTACTGACCAAGATATGTGTAAGGATTCTACATCTTTTAGTGGTGTTTTTTTTCTTCAGGGTTCAACCTTTGTTTATCAGTTTTTCTTGCAAATTTTATTTTTCTCATAATCTTTGTTTTTTTCCCTGGGAGTATTTTCAGGGCCCAACTTTGGTTGTGACCCTCTCATCGATTAATTTTTTTTCATTTCTCTTGCATCTGATTATTTGGTTATGGGACAGAAGAAAGCCAAAAGTCATCTGCAAAAATCCAGGATCCATCAATAGGCTGTTTTAGTCAGATTTCCACTTTGGATTCCATTTCTGTTGTGGGATGTCGATGTTTTTATCATAAAACCCAATTCTATTTGCTTTAGTAAGAAAAAGAAATGGGGAGACCACAAGAGGCATTTTCCATGGTCCTTCAACTCCCGTTTTCTAATCCTAAACAGTTCTGAAACAGTTGGACCTTCATGAAGAACTCTGTTATGTCATGTCTTCATAGGTCTTCTTATTAAAGTTAAAATGATCTTTCATGTGGAAATCTCCATAATGCCTTCATCAATTTCCAAAAGGTGATTCTCTGTCTACAATTGTTCCCAAAAAAAAAATGCCTTTTCATAGTCCACGGGAATCCGATGTATAAGCGGTGGGAAAATTCCATTTACAGACTGTGTTGTAACAGTTATTCTTAATGTGCGTTGGTCTGTACAGGATCTGTTTTGTCGAAAACCTGTTTAATCTCTCAAGTATGATTCTGTTTAATACTTTTACTGGCATTGATAGTAACATTATTCCTCTATAATTTGTGCACTCTTGTGAAATTACCTTCTTAGGCAACTTGACCAGATAATCTTCCTTCCATGCTGCTGGTATTTCCTCTCTCTCCCATACTTTGCAAAGTAGTTTGTATAATATCTTTGTAGAGGAATCAATATCTGTTTTGATGACCTCTGCTGGAATTCCATCTGGACCAGCTGCTTTTCCATCTTTCAGAAGCTTTATGGCTTTCTTTATTTCTTCTCGACTTGGTCGTTCACAACTGATTAGTGGCTCCTCTTCTGCTGGCTGGATGTCTAGGGGATTAGTTGGAGCTGGTCTATTGAGAAGTTCCTCAAAATGTTCTGTCCATCTCTTCATTTGTTCTGGTATATTATATGGAGTACCAAAAAAATGGCAAAAGAGTGGGACGCAGTCATTAGTGATACCGCTTCAAAGGAAATCTAAAAATGTGCAAGAATTACCGAACAATTAGGCTTATTAGTCATCCAAGTAAAGTGATGCTGAGACTTTTGAACAGAATAAAACAGAAATCAGAAGAAATCTTGTCCTAGGAACAACCTGACTTTAGACCAAAAAGAAGTACCTCAGAACAAATCTTCAGTATTAGATTACACATCGAAAAACATCTCTAGCATCAACACGATTTATATCATAACTTCATCGATTTCACAAAAGCTTTCGATCACGTCTGGCATGAAGGCTTATGGCAAATAATGAGAAAATTTAACTTGGATACCAACATCATATATATCATTGAAGCACTATACAAGGACGCAGGCAGTGCTTTTTTTTTCAAGCGATGACATTGGAGAATTTTTCAAAACAACTGTAGGAGTTCGTCAGGGATGTATCGTGTCCCCAGTGCTCTTTAATATATATCTAGAGCGTATTATGCAGGAGGCTCTCTACGATTATAAAACAACCATATCGATTAAAGGCCGACCATTTTGCAATCTACGTTTTGCTGATGATATCCATTTTATAGCTGGAACAGAATCACAACTTCAAGACCTTACCTCTAGACAGGAGAAAATAACAAGAGCGTATGGGATGGAAATTAATATAGAAAAAAGCAAGATATTGGTGAATAGCCATAAGAAACATGTTCCGACCAACATTACGTTAAATGGGCAAACGTTAGAAGAAGTTAACACTTTTAAATATCTGGGGTCCACTTTATGTAGAGATGGAAGATCAAGTAAAGAAATCACGACAAGACTTGAGAAGGCCTCAGCTGCCATGACAAGGCTGAATGTGATCTGGAAAAGTAACATCAGTTTTCCTGTGAAGATCAAATTATACAAATCACTTGTATTATCTATTCTCATGTATGGGTGTGAGAGCTGGACACTCACTGCAGATACGGAGCGAAGGATTCACGCTTTCGAGTATAAATGTTATAGAAGAATTTTGCGCATTTGCTCGTCATGACTCCCATTCAAAAACGATCCTCTAGGGATGTTTTGATATAAAGATTGTATCATCATCATATCTTCTTCTTCGTCGTCGTTTGCTCTCAAATAACCACATCTATCTCTCTTATAAAAGTGGAAGTCCGTCTCAGGCTTCTCTCATCACCAGCCAGTTTATCCCTCAACTGGGTTGGAGAAGGCCACGCTGCTAACCTGCTCCTTCCATAGAGCCGACAGTTATGGAATATATGTTCCTACTGCCTTTAACATACCGCAAGTTGTCTACCAACTGATATTCCTGACATGGGCTTTTTAGATCTTATTATACTTTCACTTTTGTCAGTAGTGAAGAGTCGAAAGCTTGCCTGTTTGGGCATGTAACTCGTCATGACTCCCTTTCGAAAACGATCCTCCAGGGGAAATCGAAGGTAAACGGAGAAGAGGAATGCAAAGAAAATCCTGGGCTGATAGCATCAAAGAATGGGCAATGCACGGTTTTTCCACTCTTGCACGCATTGCTGAGGATAGAGAACAGTAGAGGACCCTGTCTACTGATGCTTCCACCATGGCACCCCTAAGATCCCATGACGGGTTACGGGTTGAGATGATGATGATGATGATATTACTAAGCAATTTTCAATTCTTTTCTTTTATGAAGCCATTTGCTTGCTTATATTTCCCTGTTAGCTTCTTTGTGTTGTTGTATAGGTCCCTCATATTTCTTTGGCTGCAGCTTCTTCTGCTTGCTTCCCTTACCAACACTTCAATATACTTCCTCTTGTCTCTTTTGATGTTTCTTTTTACTTCTTTGATTGCTTCTATGTACACTTCATGAGCCTTGGCTTTGGAGCTTCTTGTTTTGCTTCCGTTTAAATCTGGTTTCTTGTTTTTCCTGTCTTCTATCTTGGTAATGGTTTCTGTTGTTATCCATGCTTTCTGCTGTTGTTTTTTTTTTCTCAGTACTTCTTCACATGTCTCGTTCCATATATTTTTTACTTGTTGCTAGTGGTCTTACGTATCCGTTTCATCTTCCAGCTGTTGGAGTACTTGGTATTTGTTGGATACTGTGATTGAAAATGTTTCTCTTATTTCCTGATTTCTTAGATATGAACATTACACCGTTGTCTATAGCTATATACTGTTGTAAATTTCTTGAGTTTTAATTTTGTTTTAACCAACAGAAGATGGTGGTTTCATACCACATCTGCTTCTCTACATACTTTCACATCATACAATGATGACCTAAACTTCTTACTTATGCATATGTAATCAATCTGATTCTCAGTTCTGTGGTCTGGTGATATCCATGTTGCTTTATGTATTCTTTTATGTGTAAATATGTTTCCTCCTATAGTTGATTTGAAGCACAGATGTTTGCAAATAGATTCCCATTCTTGTTCATCATACCTAATCCATGCTTTCCCATGATTTTGTCAAAGCTGGTGTTGTCTGTTCCTCTTTCGCGTTTAGGTCCCTGTTACGTACATTTATTACCTACGGGGGTAGTCTTCGGTCCTGCCAAATGTACGCACCAGTTTTATATAGTTATATTATTTGTGCGTTCGATTGATTCACGCACTGACGTGCACAATGCTGGGTGAGTTGCTTTGGACGCACGTGTAACCTAGTTGAGTAGTTTCTGACGTCATGAATGGGGCAGCTCGGACCATATTTATGTCCGCTGTGTTATCCCTTGATTTTTGGCAAATGTGAAGTAGCCATCAGTTGTATGCGTATCTATTGATCTTCATGGCGAAGTCAATAGTGGAAGTATAAAGTAAGTGTCGCCCCATTTCTTATGGCATGTTTATTTATGTACATTAAAGTGTCAGGCCGCTCCTATTAATGGTCTAGCGGGAATTCATCGTAGATGACATTCCTAGAATTGGACACACGGAGTCGATAGCCTTTGAATCTTTTCGTAGAGGGAGAATACCTACAAGAAATCAAGTTAATGAATTTATATGCTTCACATGTTTAATATGCTGTTACTACAATGCCAGAAGCGTGGCATAGAATGGGAGAGGTTAGTCAACTGGAATCTCTAACCTGTTCGTATTATCATGTATGACTTTGTTTGAAAACTATATACTATATATAACGGGATGTATGGAGAAAGTCTGGGATTGTGAAGTATGAGATGGAAGAATTTTATCCTGAAGTATGAATACGTTACCATGATGGACGTCCTTGAAGGAAGGTCAATGGACTTGAATGAGCGGAATATTATATGGTAACAGTTTTGTGATCCTCAGTCACTTGAGTCAGAGGACTTTATTAGTAGAGAATCTTCAGGAACTTTAAAAGTAATTATCAACATGTTGACGTATGATTTCTGCGCCTGTGACGATGTTAGTCTTGTCCAGTCCGTATGTACAGTCACCACCGACTTCTGTACTGCCAGTACTTGCCCAGTTCACCCAGTTCAATACTACTTGTTGAAGTTCGTTTGAAGAATATTGTTGACATTCGTTCATTTTAACCATTCGCGTTTTAAGTTACCACTACACCAGTATAAACTGAACTCAACGAATTAAAACGGACCTCTAGTCAGAAACAGTCCCCCACCATCAAAATTGTAACGTCCTTTCTTTTCTTTTTGTCCAACACATTTTGTAGTCTGGTGTAAAAGTCTTCTTTCTCAGATTCTTCTTTATCATTTGTTGGTGCATAACATTGAATGATGTTTATATTTACTTTCTTTTTGGCTGATTTAAACCTTGCTGTTGTAATTCGGTATCCCATTGCTTCCCATTCTATAAGTACCTTCTGTGCTTCCCTAGACAGCATTATAACCACCCCTTCACTGTGGTGGGCTCTTTCCTCGTGTCCTGAGGACAACACCATTTCTCTTGTGATCAATCTCCTCCTCTCTATGCCCTTCCACCGTGTCTCGCAGATATCCAAGATACCAATCCTATAATTTGTCATTTCCGCTGCTACCTGCGCAGTTTTCCCTTGTTCACATAGAATGCGAATCCTGGAGATTTTCCTAGTCGAAGAAAGGTTATTCGGCAACCCAGACTTCTTTTGGCTTTCTCTGGGTTGCTTCATGCGCCTCCTTTCCAGAGGACCTTCTTCTGTCTTGGGCGGCTGAGTTTATTTATATTATGTATTTGACTTGTGTATGTTTGTTGAAGTTTTTTTGGTGAAAAGTTATTTACGGGATGGGGTAACCAGCCCCATGCCCAACCCTCTTTAGTCGCTTTTTACGACATGCCTGGTAGAGTACAGTGTTACTATTCTTTGTTTCCCTTTCGGTCCCCGGTAGCACACGAATATATATATAACAAGACAAATGCCCATACAGCGGCACACGAGAAAGTGCTAATTAGGAAACATACATAAGCAGTTTCTGAACATACGCTTACATAGATGTAATAGCAATTGACTCAAATGAGAAGGTGCCGGAGGAATCTTTCTCATACTAAGCAACATCACAACATCACATAGAAAAACAAAAACTATCAGTAGCTACTGCTAAATTTTCAAGGAAGTTCGGAGAAAAAACTTGCACTTCAACTTTAGCCGATGTTAATAGACATATGATGCTTTTCACTGACGCTCAGTTAGAAGTAAAAACACCCAGGAATCACTCAGAAATTCGACTTAATATCCTTAGAGCAACACTTTGAAACTATATCGGCAATTCACAACAACATTTTAATATCTCGTATTTAAGCAACATCCCTGCTAGTAAGGAGACCGAAGTGTAGCCCATGAGCATGGCATGCACTAGTTTTTCTGTGCACGGGCCAAAAATCAAACCAAAAAACCAAAATGTGTTAAAGTAAAGAAAAATAAAATTAAAGTCAAAAACGACAAAGTAAGATTGAAAATATTATCTCAAACAAATGATTCCCACGTCTAATAACCCCCCCGGCTGTCATATTTCCCTGGCCCTTAACGCCCATCCCAACTCTGCTACGCCGCCTGCATCCTTCCATCACACGTAACAAACCAAATGGAAGGGCGAAGAGACTTGACAAGAACATCTAAAGAAACAACTGGAAACAGATCAATCCATAGTCCTCCATCATCATCATCATCATCATCATCATCATCATCATCATCATCATCATCATCATCATCATCATCATCATCATCATCATCATCATCATCATCATCAACCATCATCATCATCATCATCATCATCATCATCATCATCATCATCATCATCATCATCATCATCATCATCATCATCATCATCATCATCATCATCATCATCATGATCATCATCATCATCATCATCATCATCATCATCATCATCATCATCATCATCATCATCATCATCATCATCATCATCATCATCATCATCATCATCATCATCATCATCATCATCATCATCATCATCATCATCATCATCATCATCATCATCTTCATCTTCATCATCATCATCATGGTCATCATCATCATCGTCATCATCATTACTTATCAGCTTCCTGTGGAGCACAGACCATCAACAAATACACTATCATCATGTGCCATCTGTTTAAGGTCTTACACTGACATCTTTACTCCTATCAGATAGACCACATCATGGTTAACGGTAGATGGAGACATGCATTACAAGATGTGAAGATAAGAAGAGGTGCAGATGTGGGAAGTGATCACCATTTAGTAGTAGCAAAACTGAAAGTGAAACTAAGAAGGGCTGGACCAACTGTAACTACACAGAAAAGGTTTGACATCAGCAAATTGAAGGACTCCCTTACCAGAAAAGCTTTTGCGGCCGACATAAAGAAACGATATCAATTTGCCAAAAGTCAGGAAAAGACATTGACTGAGGATATAGACCAGAATTTCAACACCATTTCAACAATATACAAGGAAAGCAGCAAATCATTATTGAGATTCCAGGAAAGGAAGAAGCAAGACTGGATAACACCAGAAACATTAAACATGATAACGATGAGAAAAGAAATGAAAAGAAGAAAACAGAAGAAAAGTCCCCAGGTTAAAGCAACTATATAGCGAACAGTACAGTCAGCTGGACAAGGAAGTTAAACGCCAAACCCGAGCCAACAAAAGGAATTTCCTAGACGATCTTGCAAGACAGGCAGCACTGAGAAATGAACAAAGCACAGTATACAAAACAACTAAATTCATCAGCAGAAAACGAGGTGCAAACAATATTACATTAGTAAGAGATAAGCAAGGTAATCTCATCACGACAGCAGAGGGACAGGAAACAAGATGGGCAGAGCACTTCAGAGAAACTCTGAACAAGGAACCACCAGAGACACAATTGAATGTTCCTGAAGCTGAAAACGATCTAGATGTAAATACAGACATTCCACGAAAAGAAGAAATCATCACAGCAATCAAAGGGTTAAAGAACGGCAAAGCTCCAGGCCATGATAACTCAAATGCAGAGCTATTTAAGACAGACCCTGAGCTAGCAGCAGAACTATTAGAACCACTATTTGCACAAGTCTGGAAAACGGGGACAACGCCATCAGAGTGGAACAAAGGAATAATTGTCAAATTGCCCAAGAAGGGAGATCTTGCAGACTGCAATAATTGGAGAGGAATCATTCTTCTCTCAGTTCCCAGCAAAATACTAGGCAGGATAACTATACAGAGAATTTCAAAGGCAGTAGACCACAGACTGAGGACAGAACAAGCAAGATTTAGAAAGACCAGAAGATGTGTAGATCATATATTCACTCTCAGGAACATTATAAAGCAGTGCTCAGAATGGCAAAGACAGCTGTACATTAATTTCGTTGATTTTGAAAAGGCTTTTGACAGCATACATAGGGACAGTTTATGGAAAATACTGAGTGCTTATGGAATTCCAAGCTGCATAGTGTCAATCATAAAAAGCCTCTATGCCAACTTTACGTGTAGTGTTGGGCAGAGCAACCGAACCTTTGAGGTGAAGACAGGAGTACGACAGGGATGCCCCTTATCAACCACTCTATTTTTAACAGTCATAGACTGGGTGATGCGCCAGACAACAGAGGGCAGTCCAAGAGGAATAAGATGGACAACATTTTATACATTGGAAGATCTGGAATATGCAGATGACATTGCACTACTAGCACATTCACATCAACACATCCAGGAAAAAACGGATAGACGTAATAAGTTTAGCCAGCAGGTGGGCTTGAACATCAATTTAAAGAAGTCTGAGGTCATGACGCTCAATGTGAGCAACCCTGAGCCCATATCAGTAAGGAATCAGCAACTGGTACAGACAGATACCTTCACATACCTAGGAAGCATAGTAACACCAGACGGTGGGGCAGGCAAAGACATCAACATCAGAATGATAAGGCAAGAACAGCCTTCTTTAGCCTAAACAACATCTGGAAGTCCTCCCAATACAGCACAAGCACAAAATTAAGATTATATCAGAGCTGTGTGCTTTCTGTGCTTCTCTATGGTGCGGAATGCTGGAGAGTTACAGAGAAGGAAATGTCGAAATTGTCCTCTTTTGACACAACATGCCTAAGAAAAATTCACCGAATCTTTTGGCCGAATACCATCACTAACCAAGATCTGCTTACTCGTAGCAAGCAAGAGGACATGCATACCATCATAGCTGGCAGACGCTGGAGCTGGGTTGGCCATGTCCTCAGAAGAGACCCCGATGCCATCACAAGAACAGCTATGCTTTGGACCCCTGAAGGAAAACGAAAGAGAGGCCGACCAAAAACAACCTGGCGGAGGACTGTGGAGGCTGAGATGCAAAGAATGAACCAGAGTTGGGGCACTGTACGAAGGATGGCCACCGACCGAGCAAAGTGGAATCAATTTGTTGTTGCCCTACAAGACGCCACTAGGCGTGATGGCCACTGACTGCTTTGACGGTCGGCGGACAAGGATCAAAGAAGAAGAAGACTGACATCTTTACTCCTATCATGTCTGTCTCCAGTTCTTGTCTCCACAGATTGTCCTGGTCTCTCTCTATTTATCTTACCCTTGGTGTTCCACAGTTCGTACTGCCTCGTAATGCTATCAGTGTTTTCTCAATGTGTGCTACATCAATTTTCGGTATTTTATACTGTAATCTTGATACATTGTTAATAAGCGTAATTATGTTATGGATTTGTTGATACTTTCAGGAAGTTTGTATATTTACAATAGTAGGCTGAGTTTTACAATTTTCGAAGTCTATTATAGTAGTTATCTCATTTAGGGCTCTGTTTTGTCGCCGCGTATTTCGTGGCCCTTGTCCAAATGAGATCTTACATGTTGAGAGTACATGTTTCTGTGGTTGCTTCTCTTGGCATAAGGGGCAACATGAATCTTCAGTTTTAGAGAAACCTGACATAGATAAAGGTGATATTAAATAATCGTGAACAGATGTCGCAAGAGAGGTAGGTGTTGTGTGAATTTATTGAAAACCAGTGTCCTGATAAAGGTTCCGTTAGCGTGTTCATGTTTCTGCTTTGTCAGGGAGTTCATATTTCTACTCTGTCATTTTTTTTAATATTTCTCCTCTCTTAATTTGTTCAACTTTCTACTCTATTATTGTGTTCATATTTCTACTGTCAATGTATTCATATTTCTCTTTTGTCAATGTGTTCATTTTCTACTAAGTCAATGTGTTCATATTTCTATTCTCTCAGTGCGTTCATTTTCTCCTCTGTCATTGTGTTCATATTTATGTTCTGTCAGTGTGTTCATATTTATGTTCTGTCAGTGTGCTCATATTTATGTTCTGTCAGTATGTTCACATTTCTACTTTGCCATTGTGCTCATATTTATGTTCTGTCAGTGTGTTCATATTTCTATTCTCTCATTGTGCTCATATTTCTACTGTCATTGTGTTCATATTTATGTTCTCTCAGTGTGTTCATATTTCTACTCTGTCAGTGTGTTCATATTTCTGTTCTGTCAGTGTGTTCATATTTCTGTTCTGTCAGTGTGTTCATATTTCTTCTCTGTTATCGTGTTAATATGTCTGCTCTGTCACTGTGTTCATATTTTTACTCTGTCAATGTGTTCATACTTCTACTCTATCAGTGTGTTTACATTTTTAATCTGTGTGTTCATATTTCTGCTCTGTCAGTGTTCTCATATTTCTGTTCTCTCCGTATTTTCATTTTTCTATTCTCTCAGTGTGTTCATATTTCTACTCTATCAGAATGTTCATATGTCTGCTCTGTCAGTGTTCATATTTCTATCCTATAAGGTGATGACAACAGTACTTGATGATTCCAAGTTACTGGTTAGAATAATGATTTTTTGTGGACATTAATGTCTATCAACCATAGTATTTACAGGCTTATTTTGTACTTGACTTTCACTGTCAGCCATTTGTTTCATGTATTTGACAACCCTTTATTAAACATCTGAAGGCGTCTGTGGCCTAATGGATATGAACGCAGTTTCATAATCCAGATATACCAGGTTTGAAATCTGCTGCAGGCGGTTTGGTAGCAGATTGCTTTGTGTGGATTTTTAACAATGGTATAAGCGCCGTACCATTCAGAAAGCAATGGCGAAGTACTGAATGAAAAAAATTGCCTAGAAAAATCACAAACAGCCAATAAAAGCTGGGGTTGATTGCCACGTCCTGTAAAGGATAAGCAACTAACTTATTAAACATCTAATATACACATGAACAAGTGTTTGTTTCTCCTTCGTATTTATTACAGTTTATCCTTACATTAAAAGATTTTTGTTTTTATTTTTTATTTATAACCTGATCTTAGTCTTTGGTTGCCTCAATAATAATGTACTATCTATGTTCACAAAGTGCTACAGAAAACATTTAGTTTAGATACAACCCAATCGTAATCTTTGGTTGCCTCAATAATAATGTACTATCTATGTTCACAAAGTGCTACAGAAAACATTTTGTTTAGATACATCCCGATCGTAATTTTTGGTTGCCTCAATAATAATGTACTATCTATGTTCACAAAGTGCTACAGAAAACATTTAGTTTAGATACAACTCGATCGTAGTCTTTGGTTGCCTCAATATTAATGTACTATCTATGTTCACAAAGTGCTACAGAAAACATTTAGTTTAGATACAACACGATCGTAATCTATGGTTGCCTCAATAATAATGCACTATCTATGTTCACAAAGTGCTACAGAAAACATTTAGTTTAGATACAACCCAATCGTAATCTTTGGTTGCCTCAATAATAATGTACTATCTATGTTCACAAAGTGCTACAGAAAACATTTAGTTTAGATACAACCTGATCGTAATCTTTGGTTGCCTCAATAATAATGTACTATCTATGTTTACAAAGTGCTACAGAAAACATTTAGTTTAGATACAACCCGATCGTAATCTTTGGTTGCCTCAATAATAATGTACTATCTATGTTCACAAAGTGCTACAGAAAACATTTAGTTTAGATACAACCCGATCGTAATCTTTGGTTGCCTCAATAATAATGTACTATCTATGTTCACAAAGTGCTACAGAAAACATTTAGTTTATATACAACCTGATCGTAATCTTTGGTTGCCTCAATAATAATGTACTATCTATGTTTACAAAGTGCTACCGAAAAAATATTCGACCTCGTGCTCTTAGCTTGCTCAATAATGAAATGTATAGTGTTTTTTCTATGTTTACAAAGTGCTACCGAAACCTCGGCTACAAGAGCTCATAAATGATCTGATGCAGGCTTTTTATAAGGAGGCTAGCTGCTGTTATGACTTCGTGCTCCATTAGGAGCGGGAAAAAAAACAAACATAATGATGTTTTTGTGTTGGTAGTGTTTTTGTTGTTGTTAGTTTTATTAAATCGCCTGGCTGGTACGCGCTCTCATTCTTGCGTTACATTGTTGATATATCTAAGATTTAAAATAATTTTATTTCATGTAAACACAACAGTAGAATTTTCTGGTGCTAGTACACGTCACTATCAGTACACAACTAATAAATGTATATTTTTACTATCCCAACTGAAACATCAGATTATTTTATTCGTGTTAACTTCTACACTTTTATATTTTCATGTGATTGAGCAAAAATCGGTTCAGAATTAGCAACAAAATATTTCCTCGAGAAAATAATACATTCTATTTGGAAAGATATCACTGAATGATTTTGTAGCGAGTGCCGTATCCAAGGAAAATAATTTAAATATCAGAAGCAGAACTAAAGGACACGGAAATATCTAGAATGGATGGCACGGGATAGGAGAATATATATGAGTTTATTAAAGGCCTATGCTCCTTGGAGGGCTGAAGGATGATGATGATAATTATACACAGAAAAAAAAATTCTATTTGGCAAGAAAGTAAAGTTAACGAGTAAATAGAGAATGTAACTTTTCAAATTCATATTCTTTTATCCACACCGAAACACCAGATTACTTTCTTCGTGATATCTTCTAACATTTGATATTTGTCATGCAGCTCTACAAACATATTCTTTGAGAACAAACGCTAATAATAGTTTCTGTTGACAATAATGATACTTAATTAGAACGGTGTCGCTTAAAGGTAGGCCTATTATAGCCAGAGCTGTATCTAAGGCAACTTGAATGGTATATTTTCAATCGTCTACAAATTGGGACTGTCGTCTTTAGTGTTCCAAAGATCACGAGTTAAGTTAATCCAATTACAAAAACTAGCAGTTCTGTGGTCACTGCTCTTGTTTTACTTACCGGACACGGTTGACCAACGTCTTCATTGTTCTTGTTGTCGTTACAGGTTTCAGATGTTCCGGTCACGTGGTTTGTTTACATAAATACAGCGATGTCAGGTATATTATTTCTTAGAACCTGGCGGTCTTTTTACAATGGTCGTGTCCACTGTTGATGCAACAAACCCGGGGGTTGAGAAAATCAGTTCTTTGGATGCGTGATTATTCTAACAATGATTCCCTAATTATGAGCTGGAGTGAAGGATATATAAGCTCAACTACATTTTTGTCTGCCTCGTCTGTTTCCAAACAGAGAAATTGTGTGCGTTGCTGCTTGTTGTAGATTCTTGTGTACGTGATTATCAATTTGCACTTTCACGTTTGAGAAGATAGTTACTTCTGCTAGTTTGATTTGCCTGTGTCAGTCTGTATCAGCTACATGGCCCAGTCTGTTATACGCAGTCCTAAAGTGTACAAGGTGGATGGAGATTTCTTTAGCACATTCAAGCTCCAGCCAGAAGAAGTGATTGACGAAGGAATGTGTGGAGAGATCGTGTTGACCAAACTTTTGACGGACACAGACGCTAGACGAGCAGTGAAGAAGTTCCCGCTGTTGGATCAGGAGACAAAGGACAGAAATAAGCGGGTTTTTCATGCTGAAGTGCAATTCATGCAGTCTTTTGATCACCCATATTTGATGAAATGTCTCATCGCCGGTGAATGTCCAGAGTACGTGGCCTACAGTATGTACTACTATCAGAGAGGTACATTGGACCATTACGTTGGTGATCTCAGCCTTGAGTTATCTGAACTCTATGTGTCATTCAAGTGGCTTGTGCCCTTCGATACATGTGCAGGAACCACGTAGCACATCTTGATGTCAAATTAGACAACATCTTCGTGGATGATGATTTCAACGCTATCCTCGGGGATTTCGGACTTTCGAAGGAGATGTTCCCTCACCAACATACATTGCCCAAAAAGAAATGTGGCGGTACACGTTGTTATTTTGCTCCAGAACGAATCGGAGCACCAGCAGACAAGAAACTGGATCCTTACAAAGTGAGTAAATTTATTTACTTAAACTTTTTTATTATTTGTTCTCTTGTATTTTCCTAGTGGAGGACCCTGTCTTCTGATACTTCCACCATGGCACCCCTACGACCCATGACAAGTTATGGGTTGAGCTGGTGATGATTTTCCTAGTCTATCATTGTCTTGTAATATGCAGACTCGGCTTCACAATAATATTCTCTTAATACAAATATGTTTTCTTTTTTTTCCGAGTTTTCATATCTCATGTTGCTCTTCATACCTGCTACTTCATCTCCTCTTTTTTCTTTTTCTACTTCAGCGTTCACTATTAGCTAATTTCTAACAATATTTGTTTTAATATTTTATTTAAGAAGATATAAATAAAAATGAAGATTAATATAAAAACAATTATCCTGATTTAAGAAACAACAACAACCAACGTTTCTGGCTGTACAAGCTGTCAGTATTTAATTATGTAGTTGCCTAAAGAGGGAGGCTGACAAGAGAGCATCAATTCGAGAGAAATAATATTACTATCAGTGCCGGGAAAGATAATAAAGAGTGACATTTTCACATCCCAAACATTATTTTTATTTATTGAATCCGAATTTTCAGTTAATATGGAACATATGTTGTATCTGATAGTTGTGTTAAATTACTTCGAAACGTCTGTGAGAGAGAAGACAGAATACCAGACAGGAAAATAGGATATCTGGTCAAGTTGCACAAGAAGGGAGATGTACTTGAGTGCACACATTACAGACGAATTATGGTTGTTATCAGTGTTAGGGAAAGTATTAAACAAGATCAGTCTTCTAAAAATAAGAGTCCATAGAGAGACAACTGAAAGACCAACAAGATTACACTTGAAGAAACGCCCCTACAAGACGTAGAATCATATATCTAGGCTAGGGTTCCCATTCGTCCCGTTTTTCTCGGGACAGTCCCGTTTTGTTTTTGATAAAATGTCCCGGTGTCCCAAATGTATTCCAAACGTCCCGCTTTTTAAGGGTCCTTCCTGAAAAAAAAAAATCTTTGGGTAACGGATTTTATTCCGTGTTTTAGTACTTTATCAATTTCCTTTTACAGTGGACCCTCGGTTTGAATCTCGAACATAAATTCGAAAGTCGACCAAAACAGTGTTCAGTGAGCATCTACCAAATGATTTAATGCGTATTAGCATTATTATACAGTATTTTTATCGTTTTTCATCCGCATAAAGCCAAAACGTAAGTGCAGTATAAATGATAACATTACAAGAGAATTTCCCTTCATTAAAGGTGTAAATGAAAATGTGGAATATACTTTATGCAGCTCTAAATTTTGCATTTCACATGGTGGTCGGTCAGACTTAGTCAACCACGTGAAAACGAAAAAAAAAAACATAAAGGGGCTGTTAAAAGTAAGGCTTCCTTCCAACAGCAGTATGTCATTTCTTAAACGCGAAAACCCAGAGTGAAAAGGAAATAGAAAAATAGTTATCAGTAGCAGCACAGGAAGCAACCCTCGCTTATCACACGGCAGTGCATAACCACAGCTTTAAGTCCATGGACTGCACAACAGCCATCGTGAAAAAACTTTTAAACGATAAATTCAGATGTTCGCAAACAAAGTGCAAGGCAATAATCACCAATGTTATTGCGCCATTTGCGACAAAGCAGATTGACGAAGAGCTAAAAGAAGCTCGTTTCATATCAGTATTAATCGACTCATCAAACCACTTGGACAAGAAGTTAGTGCCTCTGGTCGTGAGATATTATCATGCAGCAAAAGGTGTGAAGGTGAAGAAGGTTATTGCTATATCAGCAGATAATACAAATACTAACTTTGGTTGAAAGAAGAGAAAGGACAGATTTCTATCAATCTCCAGTACTTTAAAATGCTAAAGAAAACACTGTGAACAATTTATTTGGTATTGGTTGTCCGATCTTCTGCACATTCTGCAAGATACATAATAGTTGGGCTGTGCAGATTGCTGCGGATTGCATACCTATTGATCTTCGGTTGTTAATAATTAACAAGATTTACCAGCATTTCCTGAGGTTTGTCTGGTACGTGGGTTGCAGGAACTCAAATACAAACTTTTTGCGAATTCACCAATACAGAATATTTTAATTTGGTATTGGTTGTCCTGCACATAGTGATACATAATGCTGTGCAGATTGCTGCGGATTGCATACCTATTGATCTTAAGTTTAATAATTAACAAAAGCTGTTTTGGGTAACAGCAAGATCAAGATGGTTCTCTCAGAATATATTAAACTGTTTTGGGGTAACAGCAAGACAAGATGGTTTTATCTCTCTTGCCTGCAGTCCAGAGAGTTATTGACATTTCCCTGCATTGAAGTCATATTTCCTTTTCATTCACAAATGTCCTACCAGTCTCAAAAATTTCTTTGAAAATCCACTTTCAATTACACTCCTGCATTTCATTGCCAGCCAGTTAAAAACCTTTTCTGGTACCATCACATGTGTTGAAAAGCAAGAGACAACAGTAATTGAAGTGAAGGATGGAGTAAACAAACTGGTGGAAAAATTAAACTACAGGAAGGCAGAAAAGTTTCTTACCACTACTTTGAGAAATCAGTTGCAAGAATTAGAAAAAGAAGGACACATAACAGTTGAAAAGTTTCAAAGCTATGCAGTAGATTTCTATGACACCTGCATTGAATATTTTCAGGAGTGGTGTACACCATTTCTTTACGCCTCTTCAGTCTATGGATTGGATCAATTTGAAGGAAAAGGAGTCTGTGACTTGGAAGAACATCCAAGAAAGCTAACATTATTCATGAAGGCAGTGTCACTGTTTGTGTAAGGCTTTTTTCGCACAGGCGTATGTCAATCCCTTTGCTGAAATACAGCTGTCTGCATTAACTATAAATATATAACGTTGACGTATGTATCGTCTGCTCATGCGCAGCCGAGCGGTCAGTTTCCCGTGCTATTGATAAAATGTAAACAGACCAGACGAGACGTGCCTTTGGTTGTGTTCCCGTGGTGGATGTGTTATTCGATATATTTTTCTCAGTGGCCTTTTAATAAGGATTTGGTCACCACGATTGAATAAGATGTGTTTATGGGCCGTCAAGTGTTACAGCTTCCATGGGAAGTATTGTGACTGTATTTTGATTGGTAAACATTTTTCGATTGTCAGTACATTTACATCGGCCGCCATACTTCGTTCACGTCCTGCTCGAACCTTAACTCTAGTCTCTCTTACGGCCAGAATTGATGATTTAAAAATGTATGCCTTTACATTGGTTTACAAACGATTGGAATTACATTGGTCCTTAATGAATGCAATCTACCTAATGTTATTTATGCATGAATTATTGTTGGAGCTACTGTGAATACAATTTGGATAGTGGACCAGTCTTCACCAACTCATTGATTTTACATTAACACTGTTGTGCGTGCTAAGAAGAAATACTGTGTTCAGGCTAAAGTATGATTGCTAACCTTTTGTTTACTCAAACCTAGCATTGGGTAGCGTAAAAGCCCTCATCAGCAAACGATGAAAAAACATACTCACCAAGCCTAAACCTAAACTGCCACTCGCATATTAGACATGTACGCTCCCCTTGATAGCCATTATTTACAACAGATTTTCTGGTGGCTGGCATGGGGGACGAGTGTTTTTTTTTTGGACTGTTCAACACATCGGAAAAAGTGATGGAACACACACCATGTTGTCTATTGTTTATGCATTTCATGAACTATTTCTGGAACTATTTTGCATACTTTCCTCTGCACATGGGCATGAAATTGATGCGGGCGGGAAATATATGACTGTGGACGAAATTTTTTGCTCATTGCGCAACTCGTCAAATCATTGTGTTTTTTTAAAGAAAGGGACGTTACAGCAAGGAGTTCCAGTGAATGCTCCTCGTTTAAATCAAGTTCTGATGTACGTGTTATTGATTCAGGCTGCTGCTACACGCTGTTTTGTGAAGTTTTCCAAGCCCAACATTATCAAGTTGAACTTTCTGTTAAGAAAAAACTGCAATGATGTCCTGCTTCCTGCTCTATTTTGGATATCCAGTAACTACATTTATTTCTGCTCGACCTGTGTTGTGCCTTGCTTGCTACGCTGACAACCTGTTCCAAGAGAGGCTGTGCGACAGATTCACCATCCTTGGCCCCAGGCTAATTGGGCTTTATGTGCATTTTTGTGAACATTTGTGCTAAATTGGTCTGAGCTCGTTGCTTATTTCGTACTGTTGCATGTTATATCTGTACCTTTCTGTTATATATTGTTTGTCCCTGTGGGTTTGGGAGGCGGGTTGGTGAGGCACGGTTCGGTGCAAGAGGTTAATCTATTGATTTCAATGGGCTTAACACCGGGATGTTTAATTAGGTTTTTGCCTTGTAGATTTCCATCAGGGAAATATCGGCTGATATTTGCCGTGCGGACTTAGGTCCTCTGTCTGGTTTTCTTCGACCACTGTCTGTATAGGTTTGCAGCGGTCTTGGATTCTGTGCGTTGTTGTTGTATAGTATTTATGCTTTTAGTTGCAATAATTTATGTTCTTATCTGTTGGTCTTCCTTGCTATCTCTCAGTTATATACAATTTTATGTTTTTTACACCGTGTCTCTGGTGCCTGTGTTGTTCTGAATTAGCAGTAAGGCGTTGTGTTCCAATTTGCTGTATGTTTCCTCTTTAGTTTGACATTTATATTCTCTTTTGTTGCTTACTGGTGATGTCTTTTGTCGCTTAGTGCTTTATCCTGCTCAAAAAATATTTTTTTCCTGTTATACATATTCTATATTTGTTGGCTCTTTCCACTATTTTTCTTTCCCTTTACCATTTGATGATTGCATTGTTAACAGCCGATTGATATTTTTTGATTATACAAAGTCTGACAATTACTTAATACTTGGTATACATTGATACAAAAATGGCTACCTTAGACTAGTTTGTGAAAACAAGGCAAAGCCTTTGCTATGGAAGGAGAAAAGCCCCTAAAAAGAATTCTGCTATGAACTGTATTATCAGAAACATAGGGCTGAAGGAAATTGGCCAGAGAAAAAAAAAAGACTGAGGGAGGAATTAGATGGAGACAGAGACGAGCTGAAGATTTTAGCCAGCCAAGAGAAAACTTTAACGTTCTTGAATCATGAGGACAAACCTTTAAAAAATACTTGCGTTGGACGCAGGAAGCAGAATATAAAAAAAGATTACATGATGGAAAAAGATGTCTATCCTTTAGAACTTGAAAAAACCCAAGTTGCTAATTATTAAACAAAACAATTTCCTGAGAGTCAAAGTTCCTCAAGTATAAACATGTTTCAGGGAGTCTGGTAGATTTCGTTTTGCCTACTTTCAAACCCAAACGTAGACGATTATTTTATTTGGCTTTTTTTTTTTTCCTTTTTAATAAACTTTCATGGGGACTGTGTGTGAGGCCACATGAAATTGTAAATCTGAAAGGTTGTATTGTATAGATTGATTGGAATACCTCACAGGGCATGCACTAACTTCGGGTTTGTACCATGTGAACCGGGTCCCAGTAGTAGGGAATAAACAATGAAGATTGCCAGAGCTTCTTTGCTAAAAACTTTTCCTAATGGGATGAAAATGGCTATTATCCCGCATTCGTTTTTAAGACATGTTGCCAGACAAACAGGAAGGACTTCTCGGAATTTTTGCTGCCATTAATTTACATTTAACAGATGGGTTGTAATTATGCGTAAAAATTCCATACAAACATATGAGGCACTAATGGACTTAAATGCCTCAGAGACAAAGTGTTGTCTTCTGTTAAACCAGCAGTTCACTATCATAACCTTCATGAACGAAAACCTACGGGATTTGACATTGGTAGAAGAAGAATTGGAAGGCAGTTTATTACCGCCTCATCAGGCACATGTGTGAGTCAGTAACTCTCACATCGAATAGAGGCTCTACCTGGGGCCACTATCAGCATCATCTCATATTGGAACAAAAAAAATATTAAGGACCAAGGTCTCAGAGTCTCGACAGGAATTTTTGGTCGTGGGGTAGAGGTTATAACTATGGATATTTTCAAAGGTGCAGGTGGTAACTCTTACAATAATCAATCATCCCCGTCTAGAGGAAATTTTAGACAATTTCGGGGACCAGAACAGAACCAATTCCAACCACAGAGAGGATGGAATAAACGAAAAATGATATTTTTTCAGGAGTCGAGGAAATTGGAATATGGTAATAGATACAATAACCAATATGCAACTCCTAGAAGGTCTAATTATTCACAGGACATAGAAGAAACGGGAATTATTTCTTTATAATAAATCATGAATGATAACCATCCCTTCCGCTCTCGGAGCGTTGAACCGTTACAATACTATCTAATGCTAAGACTCTATCACACAAGCTGCTGATACATCTAATGCTTACGCTAAAATAATCCTTCACGTAAATCAGGCTGCTGCTTGTTCTTTTTTTTGACTTTGATGCTGCTTCGCAGTGTCCTGATTGCCGAATTTAATTTTAGCCTAATGTGGTATCTACATTTTAAGATGCGGTCATCCACTACCTACAATGTCACAGGAGCACCTTGCTGCTCATGATAGCACAGGCACCTTACATTTTCATATGTAAGGCCTATTATTAAACGATACTGACGAGGTATCTGTGCCTCAGAGATACTGGCTGCACAACGGTGGGAAGTTCGCCAATCTCTAGTGCTAACCCATCATGCTCCACTGGAGATTTTGTTAAATGTGTCACCATTTGAGGGGGGTAACGGTTTTAGAGTTCTATCCCACAGCTATCGTTCGCATTTGCGAATCCATTTTTCACAGGTGGAGTATTAAAGTGTGTCTTTTAAAAAAAACCCCAATCACTTGACCCTTATTGTTGGCCCCGTATTCACACACGGTAGAACAAAGATTGCACACCTGGTGAAATTATTGGTGGGAAACGGCAAAAACATTTTAACTTGCAAATGCTAGTCAAAAAACAACAAGGGCTCAAACACCAGCCACAGTGATTGATAACCATTGTGCCTGCATAAAATCATCAGGATTATGATTTTCATTGCTACCATTATAACCAAAGGAATCTTTTGCACATCTCCCCACGCTGAGAACATGCACTCGGCAAGTTCCAAAAACCAGTGATACACATATACTAAAATTACTCCTCACGCCCACTACCTCTATCTAATTTTGATCACAGGGGTGCGACTGAGGGAAATCATTGCAACAAATTTCAATGCGACCCTGGGATATAATCAATACTAAACTGATTACGGTGGCAATAATAAAGACCATCTCAACAATTAGCATTTTCATTGCTTCGTCTAATAAGAACACTCATTCTGCTTTAATCCGTCTCATTTGACCACAAAATTCCTACCATACAGTATATAATTTTAACTATTTATTGCCCATAATAGCTAAAAATTTTTAACTCTATATTCATTAACCTATCACCTCTTTATTCCAATTATCAGTGCTTGCATAATCGACTTTATCATTTACCCATCAATTTCATATT